>OY759167.1:0-29267 GCA_963662125.1 Diplazon laetatorius | reverse complement strand
TAAATAATTAATATTAATAAACTTAAATATCTAATATAAATTAATATTAAAAAAAAATTTTTATAAATAAAATCTCACTTAAATAATATTTTTAAATATAAAATAATATTTAATCCTATAATTATTTCATTTCAAGTAAACTCTCTTTTAAATAATAATTTTTTTCTAAAATTTAAAATATATTTAATATTAGTTCCATAAATTATAAATATAAATCATATTTTAAAAAAAAAATGATAATATAAATTTAAATAATATATATAATAATAATTTATTATTAATTTAGGTAGCAATATTCCTAAAATTATTCCTAAATATATATATATATAAATTATTAATTTTATAAATATTCTTAAATAAATTATATTTTTTATTGAAAATAAAATTCATCTTAATCTTAATCCTACTATAATTGATATTAAAAATAATAAATTCATTGAAAAAATTATCTTATTTCTTATTCTTTTATAATTATAATATTGAATTAATTGTGGTAATTTAATAAAAGAATAATATAATAATCGTATTGAATATATTATTGTTAATCCTATAGAAATAAATAAAATTATTATTATTATTCTATTTAATCCACCCATTAAATAAATTTCTAAAATTAAATCTTTAGAAAAAAAACCTGATATAAAAGGAATTCCACATAAAGAAAAAGTTGAACAATTAAAAAATAAACTTACTATTGGTATATTAAATAAAACTATTCTAATATAACGAATATCTTGATTTAATATTATATTATGAAGAATAATTCCTCTACATATAAATAATATTGATTTAAATATAGCATGAGTTAATAAATGAAAAAAACTAATTTCTATTAACCCTAATGATAAACAAAAAATTATAACCCCTAATTGTCTTAATGTTGAAAAAGCAATAATTTTTTTTAAATCATATTCAAAATTAGCTCTAATACCTGCAATAAATATAGTTAAAATTGATACAAATATTAAAAATTTTATTAAATTAATTCTATTAATTATTAAATAATTAAATCGAATAATTAAATATACCCCCGCTGTAACAAGAGTAGAAGAATGAACTAATGATGATACTGGAGTTGGAGCTGCTATTGCTATAGGTAATCAAGAAGAAAATGGAATTTGAGCACTTTTAGTTATAGCTCTTAATATTATTAATAATAAAATAAAATCATTTAAAAAATAAAAAAATATAAAATTTCATGATCCTATTATAATTATTAATCCAATTATTATTAAAATTATAATATCCCCAATTCGATTAATTAAAATAGTTACTATACCTGAATTATATCTTCTCTTAGATTGATAATAAATTACTAAACAATAGGATACCAATCCTAAGCCATCTCATCCAATTAAAATTCTTATTATATTTGGTCTTAAAATTATAAATATTATTGATAAAACAAATATAATTACTAATATTATAAAACGATTAATATTAATATCATCATTTATATATTCTATACTATAAAGAATTACTATAATTGAAATTATTAATACTACTCTTATAAATAATAAAGAAATTCAATCAAAAAAAAATAAAATTTCTAATTTTATTGAACAAAATTTAATTAATTCAATTTCAATAAATAATATTATTTTATTAATTAAAAAATATAAAAATAATAAAATTAATAATAATAATAATAAAATTATATAATATATTAAAGTAAAATAAATCATCTTATTTAAAGTATAAAATATACATCAATGATTCCACAAATCATTATTTTAAATTAAAATATTTAAATTTTTAAATAAATATATATATATATATAAATAAAATATTTAAAGGAATCCAATGTATTAAAATTAATATAAAATCTAAACATTTAATTCTTCTAAAACAAAATTTTAATAAAATAATTTTCCCATGTTGACTATATCTATAAATATATAAAGTATAAGAGGCTCTAAAAAATAATAATATAATTAATAAAATAATTATTATTTTATTTCAAATAATAATTCTATTTAATAATATTATTTCTCTAAATAAATTTAAAGATGGAGGAAATGATAAATTTGATGAACATATAAAAAATCATATTAATCTTAAAGAAGGAAAATAATTAATTATTCCCTTATTAATTAATAATCTACGAGATTTAATTCGATCATAATTTATATTCACTAAACAAAATAATCCTGATGAACAAATTCCATGAGCAATTATTATTAAATATCCTCCTATAATTCCTCAATTAAATAAAGTTATCATCCCACTAATTAATACACCTATATGAACTACAGATGAATAAGCAATTAATATTTTTATATCAACTTGATATAAAGAAATTAATCTTGCATAAATTCTTCCTATTAATCTAATAATAATAATAAATTTATTAAATTTTAAACAAATTTCTATTATTAAAAATATTACTCGTATAATACCATATCTTCCCAATTTTAATATAATTCCCGCTAAAATTATTGATCCTATAATTGGAGCTTCAACATGAGCTTTAGGTAATCATAAATGAACAAAATATATAGGTAATTTAATTAAAAATGCAAAAATTAATATAATATAAATAACTAATCTAAATCTTTTAATTAATAATATATCTATTATTAATAAATTATAATTAATATATAAATAAATAATAATTATAAATAAAGGTATTGAACCAAATAAAGTATATAATATTATATAAAATGAAGCTTGAATTCGATCTACATAATTCCCCCAACCCATAATTAATAAAAATACTGGAATCAATCTAACTTCAAAAAAAATATAAAATAATATTAAATTAAAAACTCTAAAACATAAAATTAAAAATACCAATAAAAATAAAATTAATAAATAATAATAATTTATTATAATTAATTTTTTTTTCACTATAATTATTAAAATAACTAATCATAATCTTAATAACAATAAACCTATTGAATAAAAATCTAACCCCAAAAAATAATAAATTTTTATTCATATATTTAAATTATTAAATGAATATAAAATAAACTGTATAAAAAATAATAATATTAATATATTCTGAATAAATAATTGAATTAAAATTTTATTAATTTTTAAAATATAAATAAATATAAAAATTAAAATAAATAAAAATTTTATCATTTTATTAAACTTAAAGAATTAATATAATCATTTCCATAATAACGAACAATTAAAACAATTAATGATAAAGATAAAGCTCCTTCACAAACTCTTATAATTAAAAAAAAAATTATTAATATTAAATCATTTTCTAATATTAAAATAATTATAAACAAATTATAAAAAATTGAAATTATAATAAATTCTAATCTAATAATTATTAATATTAAATGTTTATAATAATAAGAAAATATAAAACAAGATAAAATAAATAAATAAATTGTATAAAAATAATTTATATTAATTATAAGCTTTATAGTTTAAAAAAAAAACATTAATCTTGTAAATTAAAATTAAATAATTTTTATAGCTTTCAAAAAAATAAATTTTATAACTTTAATCTCCAAAATTAATATTTTTATTAAACTATTTTTTGAATGTTTAAATCATTTTATTATATAATTAATTTTACCCCAATTATATTAAATTTATTAATTTTTATAATTTTTATTATACCTTATAAAAATATAAAATTTAATCCATTTAATTTAATATTTATTTTAATTTTAGTAACTATTTTAATTTCTATTAAAATAAATATTTATTTAAATTCATGAAGATCATTTATTTTATTTTTAATTATAGTAGGAGGTTTAATAATTATTTTTATATATATTATTAGTTTAATAAATAATGAATTATTTAAATTTAATTATATTAATATAATTTTCTATATTATTAAATTTTTTTTAATTAATTTTATTTTTTATTTATTTTATAAAAATTATATTATTCAATTTAATAATTATATAATTTGATATAATAAAATTATAATTTTAAACTTTCATGAAATTTATATAAATTACTATAATAATTCAACAATATTTATTATTATTTATTTATTTTATTCAATAATCTGTATTATAAATATTTGTTATAAATTTAAGGCTCCTTTACGTCAATTATTTTTTTAATGAATAAATCTTTAATAAAAACTTATACAATTTTAAAAATAATTAATAGTATTATTAATTTACCAACTCCTATAAATATTTCAATTTGATGAAACTTTGGATCTTTATTGGGATTATGTTTAATAATTCAAATTATTAGTGGCTTATTTCTATCAATACATTACTGTCCTAATACTTCATTAGCTTTTAATAGTGTAATTCATATTATTCAAGATATCAATATAGGTTGATTAATACGTTTAATTCATTTAAATGGAGCATCAATATTTTTTTTTTGTTTATACTTTCATATTGGTCGAGGAATTTATTATGGCTCATACAAATTTATTCAAACTTGATTTGTAGGAGTGTTAATTTTTTTATTAACAATAGGAACAGCATTTATAGGATATGTATTACCATGAGGACAAATATCCTTTTGAGGAGCTACTGTAATTACTAATTTAATTTCCACAATTCCATATATTGGGAAAATAATTGTAGAATGATTATGAGGAGGATTTTCAGTTAATAATCCAACCTTAAACCGATTTTATACTTTTCATTTCATTATACCTTTTATTATTATAGCAATAGTAATAATTCATTTAATATTTATTCATGTAACTGGATCTAATAACCCTTTAGGACTAAATAGAAATTATTATAAAATTCCATTTCATATTTATTATTCATTAAAAGATATTGTAGGATTCATTATACTTTTATTAATTTTATTAATATTAATTTTTATTAAACCTTATATTTTAAGAGATCCTGAAAATTTTATTTTAGCTAATTCAATAATTACCCCAATTCATATTCAACCTGAATGATATTTTTTATTTGCTTATACAATTTTACGATCTATTCCTAATAAATTAGGAGGAGTAATTGCATTACTTGCATCAATTTTAATTTTAATAATTATACCTCTTTTTAACATTAATAAATTTTTAAGAATAAAATTTTATCCAATAAATCAAATATTATTTTGATTATTTATTAATAATATTTTAATTTTAACTTGATTAGGATCTCAACCTGTTGAATCACCATTCATTGAAATTGGTCAATTAATAACAATTTCATATTTTTTATATTATTTTATTAATCCATTAATAATAAAATTATGAGATTACAATTTTTAAATTAGATAATGAACTTGAAATAAGTATATGTTTTGAAAACATAATATAGAATTAAATATTCTATTATCTTTTAAATATTTAAATTAATATTTTAAATAATATTATATAAAATAAATAATTTAATGAAAAAGGTAAAATAATTAATCAACAAATTTTCATTAATAAATCATAACGAAATCGAGGTAATGTCCCCCGAATTCAAATAATTAAATAAGATATTAATATAATTTGAATATAAAATATTAATATTATAAAATTTGCCCCTAAATAAAATATATTTATTAAAAATCTTAAAAATAAAATTCTTGAATATTCAGATAAAAAAATTAAAATAAATCTTCCTCTTCTATATTCAATATTAAATCCTGAAACTAATTCAGATTCTCCTTCTGAAAAATCAAAAGGTGTTCGATTTAATTCAGCTAATAATCTAATAAAAAATATTAATATAATTGGTCATATATAAATTATTATTCAAAATTTTTCTTGTATATATAATAAATTATTTATATTAAAATTATCAATTAAAATAATTGAAGAAATTATAATAATTGACAAACTTACTTCATATGAAATAGATTGTCTTAAAGATCGAATTGATCCTAATATTGAATAAGATGAATTTGATGATCATCCAGAAATTAATATTCCATACCCTCCTAATCTAAAACAACATATTAAATATAAAAATCCTAAATTTATAACTATTAAATTTCTTCAAAATGGATAAATTATTCATATTATTAAAGTTAATATTAATATAAAAACAGGAGTAAAATAAAAATAAAAATAATTAATTTTTATTATATATAAATCTTCTTTACTTAATAATTTAATAGCATCTCTGAAGGGTTGTAAAATTCCAACTAATCCTAATTTATTAGGACCTTTACGAATTTGAATTAATCCTAAAATTTTTCGTTCTATTAATGTCAAAAAAGCTACTGATACTAAAATTACTAAAATTACTAAAATTAATAATATTAATATATTAATATAATAAAAATTTAATTGTTTAATATATTATCTGTAATTTTATTAACATTCATAAATTCTAAATTTATTACACTTTTCTGTCAAGATAACAATAATTAAATTTAATCATATATAAAAAAAAATTATTTTAAATTATTAGTCCTTTCGTACAAAATAATAAATTTTATTTAAAGATAGAAACCGATCTGGCTTACGCCGATCTGAACTCAAATCATGTAAGATTTTAATGGTCGAACAGACCAAAAATTTTAAACTTCTCCATTTAAATTTTATCTTAATTCAACATCGAGGTCGCAATCATTATTATCAATATGATCTCTCCAATAATATTACGCTGTTATCCCTAAGGTATTTATTTTTTTTTAATCTATATTTAGGATCATTTATTCAAGAATTATTGTTTAAAAATTTTAAAATTATTTAAATTTAAAAATTACCCCAATTAAATTAATTTAATTATAATTAATTAATAAATTAAATAAATAATAATTATATTTAAATTAATAAAAATCTATAGGGTCTTCTCGTCTTTTAAAATCATATTAATTTTTTTATTAATAAAAAAAATTCTATAAATAAATTTGTAGACAGTTAATATTTCATAAAATCATTCATTCCAGCTTTCAATTAAAAAACTATTGATTATGCTACCTTTGTACAGTCAAATTACTGCAGCTATTTAAAATAATTCATGGAGCAGATTAGACTTTAAATTATTATCTAAAAGACATGTTTTTGATAAACAGGTGAATATTATTTAATATTAAAATAATTTGCCTAATTCCTTAAATTTATATTATTTAATTAATTTATAAATAAACATATTAAAATAATATATTATATACTAATTTAATCATTATTACACTTTTATTTTAATTTTAAAACTTATTTTAATAATTAATTAAATTTTATTTTTTTTTATATTAAATTTAAATATTTAATAAATTATTAAATTTTTATTAATAAAAATAAATTTCAATTATATATTTTTTTTATAAATTTAATCATCATTATAAAATTAATCATAAGTTTACCCCCAAAATTATTAATAAATTAATATATATATATATATATATATATATATATATATATATATATATATATATATATATAATTTATCTGAATTAAATTCATTTATTAAAAAATTAGATATTTTAATAATCGAATAAAATTTCTCTTCTAATTATTTATTTTTAATAATTTTTTAACATTAAATAATATAAATAATTAACTCTTACTAAATCGAAAATTAATTTTAAATTAATAATTTTAATTAACCCTAATACAAAAGGTACAAAAATTTAATATTTATTTTTACTATTTAAATTTTACTTTATTATTATTTACTATTACTATTATTTATATTAATTATTTTTTTTTCTTAATATTACTAAAAATTAAATTTTTAAAAATTTTTTTTTTAAAATTATTTAATATTTATATAATTAAATTATTTTATTAAATTATTAATTAATTTTAAATTTATGATAAATCATAATCTTATTATTGTAAATAATATATTTTAATTAAACTAAAATTTAAATTTCTAAAAACACTTTCCAGTACTTTTACTTTGTTACGACTTGTTTCATTTTATATGAAAATGACGGGCAATATGTACATATTTTAAAACTTAAATCAATTTAATTAATTAATTAAATTTACTTTTAAATCCTATTTATTATAAAATTAAATTTATAATTTTTAAATTTTAAATTTATTGTAATTCATTAATTCTTAAATATAACTATATTTTGACCTGAATTATTATTATTAAATAATCTATTAAAAATATTTTTTAAAAAAAAATTTTTATTACGAAAATATATAAGTATTAAATTTAAGTTAATTATATCGTGGATTATCAATTATTTAACAAATTCCTCTAAATAGATTAAAATACCGCCAAATTTTTTAAGTTTAGGGATTTATCAATTAATACCTTAATTATTTTTAAATAAATTTAATAATAGGGTATCTAATCCTAATTTTTTATAAATTTTTATTAAATTATTTTATTTAAATATTAAATATTTATAATAATTATTATTTCACTAAAAATTATTAATTATAATTAATATAAAAAAAAATTAATTATAATTAAATTTATTAATTTATAATAAATTGTTTAACCGCAATTGCTGGCACAATTTTAATTATTATTAAAAAAAAAATTTCTAATTATAAATTACTTTAATTATTAAAATTATATATTAAAATTATTTAATATTTAATATTTATTTTTCATAAAATTATATATATATACACACACAAAAAAAAATTATAATTAATATTTAAACTAAAATTAAATTTTTTCACTAAAATAATTAATTAAATTATATATTTTTTTTTTATTAATTTTATTCATTTTATATTTTTTTATGTATAAATTATAAAATTAAATTAATTTATTAAATAAATTTAAGTTTATTTAATTATTATATTATTAATTTATTTAACTAATATTTCATTTAATAAACTATATTTATAATTATTTATCATTTTAATTAATATTTAAATAAAATAATTTAATTAACTATTTTTTATTAATTATTTTCATTAAATTATAAAATTAAATTAATTTATTAAATAAATTTAAGTTTATTTAATTATTATATTATTAATTTATTTAACTAATATTTCATTTAATAAACTATATTTATAATTATTTATCATTTTAATTAATATTTAAATAAAATAATTTAATTAACTATTTTTTATTAATTATTTTCATTAAATTATAAAATTAAATTAATTTATTAAATAAATTTAAGTTTATTTAATTATTATATTATTAATTTATTTAACTAATATTTCATTTAATAAACTATATTTATAATTATTTATCATTTTAATTAATATTTAAATAAAATAATTTAATTAACTATTTTTTATTAATTATTTTCATTAAATTATAAAATTAAATTAATTTATTAAATAAATTTAAGTTTATTTAATTATTATATTATTAATTTATTTAACTAATATTTCATTTAATAAACTATATTTATAATTATTTATCATTTTAATTAATATTTAAATAAAATAATTTAATTAACTAATTTTTATTAATTATTTTCATTAAATTATAAAATTAAATTAATTTATTAAATAAATTTAAGTTTATTTAATTATTATATTATTAATTTATTTAACTAATATTTCATTTAATAAACTATATTTATAATTATTTATTATTTTAATTAATATTTAAATAAAATAATTTAATTAACTATTTTTTATTAATTATTTTCATTAAATTATAAAATTAAATTAATTTATTAAATAAATTTAAGTTTATTTAATTATTATATTATTAATTTATTTAACTAATATTTCATTTAATAAACTATATTTATAATTATTTATCATTTTAATTAATATTTAAATAAATTAATTTAATTAACTATTTTTTATTAATTATTTTCATTAAATTATAAAATTAAATTAATTTATTAAATAAATTTAAGTTTATTTAATTATTATATTATTAATTTATTTAACTAATATTTCATTTAATAAACTATATTTATAATTATTTATCATTTTAATTAATATTTAAATAAAATAATTTAATTAACTAATTTTTATTAATTATTTTCATTAAATTATAAAATTAAATTAATTTATTAAATAAATTTAAGTTTATTTAATTATTATATTATTAATTTATTTAACTAATATTTCATTTAATAAACTATATTTATAATTATTTATCATTTTAATTAATATTTAAATAAAATAATTTAATTAACTAATTTTTATTAATTATTTTCATTAAATTATAAAATTAAATTAATTTATTTAATAAATTTAAGTTTATTTAATTATTATATTATTAATTTATTTAACTAATATTTCATTTAATAAACTATATTTATAATTATTTATCATTTTAATTAATATTTAAATAAAATAATTTAATTAACTAATTTTTATTAATTATTTTCATTAAATTATAAAATTAAATTAATTTATTTAATAAATTTAAGTTTATTTAATTATTATATTATTAATTTATTTAACTAATATTTCATTTAATAAACTATATTTATAATTATTTATCATTTTAATTAATATTTAAATAAAATAATTTAATTAACTAATTTTTATTAATTATTTTCATTAAATTATAAAATTAAATTAATTTATTTAATAAATTTAAGTTTATTTAATTATTATATTATTAATTTATTTAACTAATATTTCATTTAATAAACTATATTTATAATTATTTATCATTTTAATTATATTTAAATAAAATAATTTAATTAACTAATTTTTATTAATTATTTTCATTAAATTATAAAATTAAATTAATTTATTAAATAAATTTAAGTTTATTTAATTATTATATTATTAATTTATTTAACTAATATTTCATTTAATAAACTATATTTATAATTATTTATCATTTTAATTAATATTTAAATAAAATAATTTAATTAACTAATTTTTATTAATTATTTTCATTAAATTATGAAATTAAATTAATTTATTAAATAAATTTAAATTTATTTAATTATTATATTATTAATTTATTTAACTAATATTTCATTTAATAAACTATATTTATAATTATTTATCATTTTAATTAATATTTAAATAAAATAATTTAATTAACTAATTTTTATTAATTATTTTCATTAAATTATAAAATTAAATTAATTTATTTAATAAATTTAAGTTTATTTAATTATTATATTATTAATTTATTTAACTAATATTTCATTTAATAAACTATATTTATAATTATTTATCATTTTAATTAATATTTAAATAAAATAATTTAATTAACTAATTTTTATTAATTATTTTCATTAAATTATAAAATTAAATTAATTTATTTAATAAATTTAAATTTATTTAATTATTATATTATTAATTTATTTAACTAATATTTCATTTAATAAACTATATTTATAATTATTTATCATTTTAATTAATATTTAAATAAAATAATTTAATTAACTAATTTTTATTAATTATTTTCATTAAATTATGAAATTAAATTAATTTATTAAATAAATTTAAGTTTATTTAATTATTATATTATTAATTTATTTAACTAATATTTCATTTAATAAACTATATTTATAATTATTTATCATTTTAATTAATATTTAAATAAAATAATTTAATTAACTAATTTTTATTAATTATTTTCATTAAATTATGAAATTAAATTAATTTATTAAATAAATTTAAGTTTATTTAATTATTATATTATTAATTTATTTAACTAATATTTCATTTAATAAACTATATTTATAATTATTTATTATTTTAATTAATATTTAAATAAAATAATTTAATTAACTATTTTTTATTAATTATTTTCATTAAATTATAAAATTAAATTAATTTATTAAATAAATTTAAGTTTATTTAATTATTATATTATTAATTTATTTAACTAATATTTCATTTAATAAACTATATTTATAATTATTTATCATTTTAATTAATATTTAAATAAAATAATTTAATTAACTAATTTTTATTAATTATTTTCATTAAATTATGAAATTAAATTAATTTATTAAATAAATTTAAGTTTATTTAATTATTATATTATTAATTTATTTAACTAATATTTCATTTAATAAACTATATTTATAATTATTTATCATTTTAATTAATATTTAAATAAAATAATTTAATTAACTAATTTTTATTAATTATTTTCATTAAATTATAAAATTAAATTAATTTATTTAATAAATTTAAGTTTATTTAATTATTATATTATTAATTTATTTAACTAATATTTCATTTAATAAACTATATTTATAATTATTTATCATTTTAATTAATATTTAAATAAAATAATTTAATTAACTAATTTTTATTAATTATTTTCATTAAATTATAAAATTAAATTAATTTATTTAATAAATTTAAATTTATTTAATTATTATATTATTAATTTATTTAACTAATATTTCATTTAATAAACTATATTTATAATTATTTATCATTTTAATTAATATTTAAATAAAATAATTTAATTAACTAATTTTTATTAATTATTTTCATTAAATTATGAAATTAAATTAATTTATTAAATAAATTTAAGTTTATTTAATTATTATATTATTAATTTATTTAACTAATATTTCATTTAATAAACTATATTTATAATTATTTATCATTTTAATTAATATTTAAATAAAATAATTTAATTAACTAATTTTTATTAATTATTTTCATTAAATTATGAAATTAAATTAATTTATTAAATAAATTTAAGTTTATTTAATTATTATATTATTAATTTATTTAACTAATATTTCATTTAATAAACTATATTTATAATTATTTATTATTTTAATTAATATTTAAATAAAATAATTTAATTAACTATTTTTTATTAATTATTTTCATTAAATTATAAAATTAAATTAATTTATTAAATAAATTTAAGTTTATTTAATTATTATATTATTAATTTATTTAACTAATATTTCATTTAATAAACTATATTTATAATTATTTATCATTTTAATTAATATTTAAATAAAATAATTTAATTAACTAATTTTTATTAATTATTTTCATTAAATTATGAAATTAAATTAATTTATTAAATAAATTTAAGTTTATTTAATTATTATATTATTAATTTATTTAACTAATATTTCATTTAATAAACTATATTTATAATTATTTATCATTTTAATTAATATTTAAATAAAATAATTTAATTAACTAATTTTTATTAATTATTTTCATTAAATTATAAAATTAAATTAATTTATTTAATAAATTTAAGTTTATTTAATTATTATATTATTAATTTATTTAACTAATATTTCATTTAATAAACTATATTTATAATTATTTATCATTTTAATTAATATTTAAATAAAATAATTTAATTAACTAATTTTTATTAATTATTTTCATTAAATTATAAAATTAAATTAATTTATTTAATAAATTTAAATTTATTTAATTATTATATTATTAATTTATTTAACTAATATTTCATTTAATAAACTATATTTATAATTATTTATCATTTTAATTAATATTTAAATAAAATAATTTAATTAACTAATTTTTATTAATTATTTTCATTAAATTATGAAATTAAATTAATTTATTAAATAAATTTAAGTTTATTTAATTATTATATTATTAATTTATTTAACTAATATTTCATTTAATAAACTATATTTATAATTATTTATCATTTTAATTAATATTTAAATAAAATAATTTAATTAACTAATTTTTATTAATTATTTTCATTAAATTATGAAATTAAATTAATTTATTAAATAAATTTAAGTTTATTTAATTATTATATTATTAATTTATTTAACTAATATTTCATTTAATAAACTATATTTATAATTATTTATTATTTTAATTAATATTTAAATAAAATAATTTAATTAACTATTTTTTATTAATTATTTTCATTAAATTATAAAATTAAATTAATTTATTAAATAAATTTAAGTTTATTTAATTATTATATTATTAATTTATTTAACTAATATTTCATTTAATAAACTATATTTATAATTATTTATCATTTTAATTAATATTTAAATAAAATAATTTAATTAACTAATTTTTATTAATTATTTTCATTAAATTATGAAATTAAATTAATTTATTAAATAAATTTAAGTTTATTTAATTATTATATTATTAATTTATTTAACTAATATTTCATTTAATAAACTATATTTATAATTATTTATCATTTTAATTAATATTTAAATAAAATAATTTAATTAACTAATTTTTATTAATTATTTCATTAAATTATAAAATTAAATTAATTTATTTAATAAATTTAAGTTTATTTAATTATTATATTATTAATTTATTTAACTAATATTTCATTTAATAAACTATATTTATAATTATTTATCATTTTAATTAATATTTAAATAAAATAATTTAATTAACTAATTTTTATTAATTATTTTCATTAAATTATAAAATTAAATTAATTTATTTAATAAATTTAAGTTTATTTAATTATTATATTATTAATTTATTTAACTAATATTTCTCATTTATTAAATTATTTATATTAATTAATGTAATAAATTTTATTAATTTATAAATATATATATATAAATAAATTTTTTAAAGGAATTTTTTTTTTTATTAATTAATATTTTAATTTTATATATTAAAATATTAATGATATCAATTATTATTTATATATAATAAATTTATTATTAATAAATAAATATAAATTAATTTTAAATTAAAGATAAATATACCAGACATTTATGGTTTAAATAATATTTATTGTTAATAACAATTTATTTTATTTTATATAAAATATTTATTTAATAACAATTAAAACAATGATAATTATTTTTTCTATTATTCAAATCGAGCATTTAGATATTATATCACAGACTTGTTATTAAATTAGTTTTTATAAATCGTTTTATATTTATTTATATATAATAAATTTATTTTATATAAATAAATAAAAATTATTATTTATTTATATATTATTAAATATTATATATATTATTAAATAAAAATTATTATTTATATACAATAAATTTATTATTAATAAATAAATATAAATTAATTTTAAATTAAAGATAAATATACCAGACATTTATGGTTTAAATAATATTTATTGTTAATAACAATTTATTTTATTTTATATAAAATATTTATTTAATAACAATTAAAACAATGATAATTATTTTTTCTATTATTCAAATCGAGCATTTAGATATTATATCACAGACTTGTTATTAAATTAGTTTTTATAAATCGTTTTATATTTATTTATATATAATAAATTTATTTTATATAAATAAATAAAAATTATTATTTATTTATATATTATTAAATATTATATATATTATTAAATAAAAATTATTATTTATATATAATAAATTTATTATTAATAAATAAATATAAATTAATTTTAAATTAAAGATAAATATACCAGACATTTATGGTTTAAATAATATTTATTGTTAATAACAATTTATTTTATTTTATATAAAATATTTATTTAATAACAATTAAAACAATGATAATTATTTTTTCTATTATTCAAATCGAGCATTTAGATATTATATCACAGACTTGTTATTAAATTAGTTTTTATAAATCGTTTTATATTTATTTATATATAATAAATTTATTTTATATAAATAAATAAAAATTATTATTTATTTATATATTATTAAATATTATATATATTATTAAATAAAAATTATTATTTATATATAATAAATTTATTATTAATAAATAAATATAAATTAATTTTAAATTAAAGATAAATATACCAGACATTTATGGTTTAAATAATATTTATTGTTAATAACAATTTATTTTATTTTATATAAAATATTTATTTAATAACAATTAAAACAATGATAATTATTTTTTCTATTATTCAAATCGAGCATTTAGATATTATATCACAGACTTGTTATTAAATTAGTTTTTATAAATCGTTTTATATTTATTTATATATAATAAATTTATTTTATATAAATAAATAAAAATTATTATTTATTTATATATTATTAAATATTATATATATTATTAAATAAAAATTATTATTTATATATAATAAATTTATTATTAATAAATAAATATAAATTAATTTTAAATTAAAGATAAATATACCAGACATTTATGGTTTAAATAATATTTATTGTTAATAACAATTTATTTTATTTTATATAAAATATTTATTTAATAACAATTAAAACAATGATAATTATTTTTTCTATTATTCAAATCGAGCATTTAGATATTATATCACAGACTTGTTATTAAATTAGTTTTTATAAATCGTTTTATATTTATTTATATATAATAAATTTATTTTATATAAATAAATAAAAATTATTATTTATTTATATATTATTAAATATTATATATATTATTAAATAAAAATTATTATTTATATATAATAAATTTATTATTAATAAATAAATATAAATTAATTTTAAATTAAAGATAAATATACCAGACATTTATGGTTTAAATAATATTTATTGTTAATAACAATTTATTTTATTTTATATAAAATATTTATTTAATAACAATTAAAACAATGATAATTATTTTTTCTATTATTCAAATCGAGCATTTAGATATTATATCACAGACTTGTTATTAAATTAGTTTTTATAAATCGTTTTATATTTATTTATATATAATAAATTTATTTTATATAAATAAGTAAAAATTGTTATTTATATATAATAAATTTATTATTAATAAATAAATAATAATTTTTTAATATTTTTATTAATTTTTAAAAAAAAATTTTTTAATTAAAATAAATATTTTTAATTAAATTAATTTAATTTAATAATTTCATTAAAAAATATTATTTTAAATAAAAATTTAAAATTTAACTAATTAAAATAAATAATTTAAATTAATTTAATTTAATTAAATAATTTTATTAAAAATTATTTTTTTTTATAATTTAATTTTAAAATTATTAAATAAATTACTATAATCATTATAAAAAATAAAATTAAATTATTAAAAAAAATTAATTTATTAATTTAATATTTAATTAAAAAATAAAATTTAGTTTAAAAATTTTATTAATTAATTAAAATTTATATAAATTAAAAAAAAAAAATTCTTTAAACTTTTAAGGTTTAATTTCATTATTTAACTAAAATCTCTTCTCCATTTTAGGTAAATTTAATGAATATTTTTATTTATTGGTATATTTCTTCTTTAAACTTTTAAGGTTTAATTTCATTATTTAACTAAAATCTCTTCTCCATTTTAGATAAATTTAATGAATATTTTTCTTTATTGGTAAATTTCTTCTTTAAACTTTTAAGGTTTAATTTCATTATTTAACTAAAATCTCTTCTCCATTTTAGGTAAATTTAATGAATATTTTTCTTTATTGGTAAATTTCTTCTTTAAACTTTTAAGGTTTAATTTCATTATTTAACTAAAATCTCTTCTCCATTTTAGGTAAATTTAATGAATATTTTTATTTATTGGTATATTTCTTCTTTAAACTTTTAAGGTTTAATTTCATTATTTAACTAAAATCTCTTCTCCATTTTAGGTAAATTTAATGAATATTTTTATTTATTGGTAAATTTCTTCTTTAAACTTTTAAGGTTTAATTTCATTATTTAACTAAAATATCTTCTCCATTTTAGGTAAATTTAATGAATATTTTTATTTATTGGTATATTTCTTCTTTAAACTTTTAAGGTTTAATTTCATTATTTAACTAAAATCTCTTCTCCATTTTAGATAAATTTAATGAATATTTTTCTTTATTGGTAAATTTCTTCTTTAAACTTTTAAGGTTTAATTTCATTATTTAACTAAAATCTCTTCTCCATTTTAGGTAAATTTAATGAATATTTTTCTTTATTGGTAAATTTCTTCTTTAAACTTTTAAGGTTTAATTTCATTATTTAACTAAAATCTCTTCTCCATTTTAGGTAAATTTAATGAATATTTTTATTTATTGGTATATTTCTTCTTTAAACTTTTAAGGTTTAATTTCATTATTTAACTAAAATCTCTTCTCCATTTTAGGTAAATTTAATGAATATTTTTATTTATTGGTAAATTTCTTCTTTAAACTTTTAAGGTTTAATTTCATTATTTAACTAAAATATCTTCTCCATTTTAGGTAAATTTAATGAATATTTTTCTTTATTGGTAAATTTCTTCTTTAAACTTTTAAGGTTTAATTTCATTATTTAACTAAAATCTCTTCTCCATTTTAGGTAAATTTAATGAATATTTTTATTTATTGGTAAATTTCTTCTTTAAACTTTTAAGGTTTAATTTCATTATTTAACTAAAATCTCTTCTCCATTTTAGGTAAATTTAATGAATATTTTTATTTATTGGTAAATTTCTTCTTTAAACTTTTAAGGTTTAATTTCATTATTTAACTAAAATCTCTTCTCCATTTTAGGTAAATTTAATGAATATTTTTCTTTATTGGTAAATTTCTTCTTTAAACTTTTAAGGTTTAATTTCATTATTTAACTAAAATCTCTTCTCCATTTTAGGTAAATTTAATGAATATTTTTATTTATTGGTAAATTTCTTCTTTAAACTTTTAAGGTTTAATTTCATTATTTAACTAAAATATCTTCTCCATTTTAGGTAAATTTAATGAATATTTTTCTTTATTGGTAAATTTCTTCTTTAAACTTTTAAGGTTTAATTTCATTATTTAACTAAAATCTCTTCTCCATTTTAGGTAAATTTAATGAATATTTTTATTTATTGGTAAATTTCTTCTTTAAACTTTTAAGGTTTAATTTCATTATTTAACTAAAATCTCTTCTCCATTTTAGGTAAATTTAATGAATATTTTTCTTTATTGGTAAATTTCTTCTTTAAACTTTTAAGGTTTAATTTCATTATTTAACTAAAATCTCTTCTCCATTTTAGGTAAATTTAATGAATATTTTTATTTATTGGTAAATTTCTTCTTTAAACTTTTAAGGTTTAATTTCATTATTTAACTAAAATCTCTTCTCCATTTTAGATAAATTTAATGAATATTTTTCTTTATTGGTAAATTTCTTCTTTAAACTTTTAAGGTTTAATTTCATTATTTAACTAAAATCTCTTCTCCATTTTAGGTAAATTTAATGAATATTTTTATTTATTGGTAAATTTCTTCTTTAAACTTTTAAGGTTTAATTTCATTATTTAACTAAAATCTCTTCTCCATTTTAGGTAAATTTAATGAATATTTTTATTTATTGGTAAATTTCTTCTTTAAACTTTTAAGGTTTAATTTCATTATTTAACTAAAATCTCTTCTCCATTTTAGGTAAATTTAATGAATATTTTTCTTTATTGGTAAATTTCTTCTTTAAACTTTTAAGGTTTAATTTCATTATTTAACTAAAATCTCTTCTCCATTTTAGGTAAATTTAATGAATATTTTTCTTTATTGGTAAATTTCTTCTTTAAACTTTTAAGGTTTAATTTCATTATTTAACTAAAATCTCTTCTCCATTTTAGGTAAATTTAATGAATATTTTTCTTTATTGGTAAATTTCTTCTTTAAACTTTTAAGGTTTAATTTCATTATTTAACTAAAATCTCTTCTCCATTTTAGGTAAATTTAATGAATATTTTTCTTTATTGGTAAATTTCTTCTTTAAACTTTTAAGGTTTAATTTCATTATTTAACTAAAATCTCTTCTCCATTTTAGGTAAATTTAATGAATATTTTTCTTTATTGGTAAATTTCTTCTTTAAACTTTTAAGGTTTAATTTCATTATTTAACTAAAATCTCTTCTCCATTTTAGGTAAATTTAATGAATATTTTTCTTTATTGGTAAATTTCTTCTTTAAACTTTTAAGGTTTAATTTCATTATTTAACTAAAATCTCTTCTCCATTTTAGGTAAATTTAATGAATATTTTTCTTTATTGGTAAATTTCTTCTTTAAACTTTTAAGGTTTAATTTCATTATTTAACTAAAATCTCTTCTCCATTTTAGGTAAATTTAATGAATATTTTTATTTATTGGTAAATTTCTTCTTTAAACTTTTAAGGTTTAATTTCATTATTTAACTAAAATCTCTTCTCCATTTTAGGTAAATTTAATGAATATTTTTCTTTATTGGCATATTTCTTCTTTAAACTTTTAAGGTTTAATTTCATTATTTAACTAAAATCTCTTCTCCATTTTAGGTAAATTTAATGAATATTTTTCTTTATTGGTAAATTTCTTCTTTAAACTTTTAAGGTTTAATTTCATTATTTAATTAAAATCTCTTCTCCATTTTAGGTAAATTTAATGAATATTTTTATTTATTGGTAAATTTCTTCTTTAAACTTTTAAGGTTTAATTTCATTATTTAACTAAAATCTCTTCTCCATTTTAGGTAAATTTAATGAATATTTTTATTTATTGGTAAATTTCTTCTTTAAACTTTTAAGGTTTAATTTCATTATTTAACTAAAATCTCTTCTCCATTTTAGGTAAATTTAATGAATATTTTTATTTATTGGTAAATTTCTTCTTTAAACTTTTAAGGTTTAATTTCATTATTTAACTAAAATCTCTTCTCCATTTTAGGTAAATTTAATGAATATTTTTCTTTATTGGTAAATTTCTTCTTTAAACTTTTAAGGTTTAATTTCATTATTTAACTAAAATCTCTTCTCCATTTTAGGTAAATTTAATGAATATTTTTATTTATTGGTAAATTTATTCTTTAAACTTTTAAGGTTTAATTTCATTATTTAACTAAAATCTCTTCTCCATTTTAGGTAAATTTAATGAATATTTTTATTTATTGGTAAATTTCTTCTTTAAACTTTTAAGGTTTAATTTCATTATTTAACTAAAATCTCTTCTCCATTTTAGGTAAATTTAATGAATATTTTTCTTTATTGGTAAATTTCTTCTTTAAACTTTTAAGGTTTAATTTCATTATTTAACTAAAATCTCTTCTCCATTTTAGGTAAATTTAATGAATATTTTTCTTTATTGGTAAATTTCTTCTTTAAACTTTTAAGGTTTAATTTCATTATTTAACTAAAATCTCTTCTCCATTTTAGGTAAATTTAATGAATATTTTTCTTTATTGGTAAATTTCTTCTTTAAACTTTTAAGGTTTAATTTCATTATTTAACTAAAATCTCTTCTCCATTTTAGGTAAATTTAATGAATATTTTTCTTTATTGGTAAATTTCTTCTTTAAACTTTTAAGGTTTAATTTCATTATTTAACTAAAATCTCTTCTCCATTTTAGGTAAATTTAATGAATATTTTTCTTTATTGGTAAATTTCTTCTTTAAACTTTTAAGGTTTAATTTCATTATTTAACTAAAATCTCTTCTCCATTTTAGGTAAATTTAATGAATATTTTTATTTATTGGTAAATTTCTTCTTTAAACTTTTAAGGTTTAATTTCATTATTTAACTAAAATCTCTTCTCCATTTTAGATAAATTTAATGAATATTTTTCTTTATTGGTAAATTTCTTCTTTAAACTTTTAAGGTTTAATTTCATTATTTAACTAAAATCTCTTCTCCATTTTAGGTAAATTTAATGAATATTTTTATTTATTGGTAAATTTCTTCTTTAAACTTTTAAGGTTTAATTTCATTATTTAACTAAAATCTCTTCTCCATTTTAGATAAATTTAATGAATATTTTTCTTTATTGGTAAATTTCTTCTTTAAACTTTTAAGGTTTAATTTCATTATTTAACTAAAATCTCTTCTCCATTTTAGGTAAATTTAATGAATATTTTTATTTATTGGTAAATTTCTTCTTTAAACTTTTAAGGTTTAATTTCATTATTTAACTAAAATCTCTTCTCCATTTTAGATAAATTTAATGAATATTTTTCTTTATTGGTAAATTTCTTCTTTAAACTTTTAAGGTTTAATTTCATTATTTAACTAAAATCTCTTCTCCATTTTAGGTAAATTTAATGAATATTTTTATTTATTGGTAAATTTCTTCTTTAAACTTTTAAGGTTTAATTTCATTATTTAACTAAAATCTCTTCTCCATTTTAGATAAATTTAATGAATATTTTTCTTTATTGGTAAATTTCTTCTTTAAACTTTTAAGGTTTAATTTCATTATTTAACTAAAATCTCTTCTCCATTTTAGGTAAATTTAATGAATATTTTTCTTTATTGGTAAATTTCTTCTTTAAACTTTTAAGGTTTAATTTCATTATTTAACTAAAATCTCTTCTCCATTTTAGGTAAATTTAATGAATATTTTTATTTATTGGTAAATTTATTCTTTAAACTTTTAAGGTTTAATTTCATTATTTAACTAAAATCTCTTCTCCATTTTAGATAAATTTAATGAATATTTTTCTTTATTGGTAAATTTCTTCTTTAAACTTTTAAGGTTTAATTTCATTATTTAACTAAAATCTCTTCTCCATTTTAGGTAAATTTAATGAATATTTTTATTTATTGGTAAATTTCTTCTTTAAACTTTTAAGGTTTAATTTCATTATTTAACTAAAATCTCTTCTCCATTTTAGGTAAATTTAATGAATATTTTTCTTTATTGGTAAATTTCTTCTTTAAACTTTTAAGGTTTAATTTCATTATTTAACTAAAATCTCTTCTCCATTTTAGGTAAATTTAATGAATATTTTTATTTATTGGTAAATTTCTTCTTTAAACTTTTAAGGTTTAATTTCATTATTTAACTAAAATCTCTTCTCCATTTTAGGTAAATTTAATGAATATTTTTATTTATTGGTAAATTTCTTCTTTAAACTTTTAAGGTTTAATTTCATTATTTAACTAAAATCTCTTCTCCATTTTAGATAAATTTAATGAATATTTTTATTTATTGGTAAATTTATTCTTTAAACTTTTAAGGTTTAATTTCATTATTTAACTAAAATCTCTTCTCCATTTTAGATAAATTTAATGAATATTTTTCTTTATTGGTAAATTTCTTCTTTAAACTTTTAAGGTTTAATTTCATTATTTAACTAAAATCTCTTCTCCATTTTAGGTAAATTTAATGAATATTTTTATTTATTGGTAAATTTCTTCTTTAAACTTTTAAGGTTTAATTTCATTATTTAACTAAAATCTCTTCTCCATTTTAGGTAAATTTAATGAATATTTTTCTTTATTGGTAAATTTCTTCTTTAAACTTTTAAGGTTTAATTTCATTATTTAATTAAAATCTCTTCTCCATTTTAGGTAAATTTAATGAATATTTTTCTTTATTGGTAAATTTCTTCTTTAAACTTTTAAGGTTTAATTTCATTATTTAATTAAAATCTCTTCAAATTTTTTTTTAATACTAAAATTAATATTTTACTAATTATATTATTACTAAAATTAATTTGTTATCTTATTTATTATAAAGATAAGCTAAACTTTAAGCTATTAGATTCATATCCTAATTATAGAATTATTCTTCTTTATAATAAAGTGCCTGAATAAAAGGATTATTTTGATAGAATAAATTATGTATATAATATGCCTTTATTATTATATTTAATAGAATTAAACTATTTCTTTTAATTTCAAAAATTAATATGCATCATACATTATAATATAAATTACTCAACCTATATTCATTATAATTTACATTATTCCATCTTTATTAATTTCACCAATTTTATCTTTATCATTAAATTCATGATTTTTAATTTGAATATCTTTAGAATTTAATTTAATAACATTTATCCCATTAATTATTTTTTTTAATAAAATTTATAAAGAATCTTCAATAAAATACTTTATTATTCAATCATTTTCTTCATCTATTTTAATTATTTCATCCAATTTACAATTAATTAATTTTTTTGAAAATAATTATATTAATATTTTAATAAATTTATCATTATTAATTAAAATTGGAACTCCACCCTTCCACTCATGATTTATTAATTTAATAAATAATTTACAATGAATTAATTGTTTTATTTTATCAACTTGACAAAAAATTATTCCTATAATTATATTAATATATTTATATTATTATAAAATTATTTATATTACAGCTATCATTTCATGTATTTTAAGAGCTACTTTAGGATTAAATAATATTTCACTTCGTATAATTATAAGTTATTCATCTATTAATCACATAAGTTGAATATTAATTAATTTAATAATTAGAGAAAATTTATGAATACTATATTTTTTAAATTACTTTATTATAAATTTTTCAATTATAATAATTTTTAATAAATTTAAAATTTTTTATTTAAATCAACTTTTAATATTAAATAATTTTTTATTAAATAAAAATATTTTATTATTTAATATACTGTCAATTAGAGGACTACCACCAATATTTGGATTTTTAATAAAATGATTTTCAATTTATATAATAAATTGAAATAATAATTTTATTATTATTATTATTTTAATCATAATATCAATTTTAACATTTATATTTTATAGACGAATTTGTTTAATTTCATTATTACAATTTAATTTAAAATTTAAAAATTCTTTAATCTTTAAATTTAAAAATTTTAAAATTCATGAATTCACTTTATTAAATTCATTTATATTAATTTGAATTATAAATATTTGATTAATTTAAGATTTTAAGTTAAATAAATTAAACTATTAACCTTCAAAGTTAAAAATATATTATTTAAATCTTAAATTTAGTAAAGAAGATAATTTATATCTTTTAAATAAATTTACAGTTTATTACTTTAATCAGACTCATTACTAAAAATTTTATATTTAATATATTCTTTAAATTTGCAATTTAATATTTTTTTTTATAAACTAAAATTTTAATGATAAAATGATTATTTTCTACAAATCACAAAGATATTGGAATTTTATATTTTATTTTTGGAATATGAGCAGGAATAATTGGTTCATCAATAAGAATTATTATTCGTATAGAATTAGGTAATCCTGGATTTTTAATTAATAATGATCAAATTTATAATTCTATTGTTACAGCTCATGCATTTATTATAATTTTTTTTATAGTTATACCTATTATAATTGGTGGATTTGGAAATTGATTAATTCCATTAATATTAGGAGCTCCTGATATAGCATTTCCACGAATAAATAATATAAGATTTTGATTATTACCTCCTTCAATTATATTAATTATTTCTAGAAGAATAATTAATCAAGGAGTAGGTACAGGATGAACTGTATATCCCCCTTTATCTTCTAATTTAAATCATGAAGGAATATCTGTTGATTTAGCTATTTTTTCATTACATTTAGCAGGTATATCATCTATTATAGGAGCAATTAATTTTATTTCAACAATTATAAATATACGCCCTAATAATGTAACATTAGAAAAAATATCATTATTTTCATGATCAATTAAAATTACTACAATTTTATTATTATTAGCAGTTCCCGTATTAGCAGGAGCTATTACTATATTATTAACTGATCGTAATTTAAATACTTCATTTTTTGATCCTTCAGGTGGTGGAGATCCAATTTTATATCAACATTTATTTTGATTTTTTGGACATCCTGAAGTTTATATTTTAATTTTACCTGGATTTGGAATAATTTCTCATATAATTTTTAATGAAAGTGGAAAAAAAGAAACATTTGGAAGATTAGGAATAATTTATGCTATAATAACAATTGGATTTTTAGGATTTATTGTATGAGCACATCATATATTTACTATTGGAATAGATGTTGATACCCGCGCTTATTTTACTTCAGCTACTATAATTATTGCTATTCCTACAGGAATTAAAGTATTCAGTTGATTAGCAACAATTCATGGATTAAAAATAAATTTTAACCCTAATAATTTATGATCAATAGGATTTATTTTCTTATTTACTATTGGTGGAATAACAGGTGTAATTTTAGCTAATTCATCAATTGATATTATTTTACATGACACTTATTATGTTGTAGCACACTTTCATTATGTTTTATCTATAGGAGCAGTATTTGCTATTATAGGAGGATTCATTTATTGATTTCCTTTAATTTTCGGATTAAATCTTAATAAAAAATGACTTAAAATTCAATTTTTCACAATATTTATTGGTGTAAATATAACATTTTTTCCCCAACATTTTTTAGGTTTAGGTGGAATACCTCGACGATATTCTGATTATCCCGATGCATTTATATCTTGAAATGTAATTTCTTCAATTGGATCAATTACTTCAATAATTAGAATTATTTATTTTATTTTTATTTTATGAGAAAGATTTTCATCACAACGAATTAGAATATTTTTTTATTTTATAAATTCTTCATTAGAATGAAATCAAATATTCCCCCCATTAAATCATAGATTTAATGAAATTCCTTTAATTTCTAAATTCTATTATGGCAGAATAGTGCAATGAATTTAAACTTCATATATAAAATAATTTTTTTTTAGAAAATGTATAATTGATCATCAATAAGTTTTCAAGATGGTGCTTCATCATCTATAGAACATTTAATTTTTTTTAATGATTATGCTTTATTAATTATTTTTAGTATTACTGGATTAATTATTTACATAATTCAAGCAATTATAATAAATAAATTTACCAATAAATTTATTTTACAAAATCAATTTATTGAAATTATTTGAACAATTACACCAATAATTATTTTAATTTTTATAGCTATTCCTTCTTTAAAAATTTTATATTTAAATGATGAAATTAATTCTCCATTAATTACTATTAAAACAATTGGTCATCAATGATATTGAAGATATGAATACTCAGATTTTATAAATATTGAATTTAATTCCTTTTTAATTAATAATAATAATAAAGATTTATTTCGTTTATTAGAAGTTGATAATCGTTTAATTATTCCATTTAATAATAATATTCGTTTATTAATTAATTCAGCTGATGTTATTCACTCATGAACACTACCTTCTTTAGGTATTAAAGTTGATTCAATTCCAGGCCGAATTAATCAAGCCTCTTTAATAATTAATCGACCTGGAATTTACTTTGGACAATGCTCAGAAATTTGTGGTATAAATCATAGATTTATACCAATTATAATTGAAAGAACTTCAAATAAAAACTTTATTAAATGATTAAAATTATTTTCATTAGATGACTGAAAATTAAGTATTGGTCTCTTAAACCACTTCATAGTATATTAATAAATACTTCTAATGAAAAAAAAATTAGTTAAAATATAACATTAAAATGTCATTTTAAAATTATTAAATTTTTTAATATTTTTTAATTCCTCAAATATCCCCTTATAATTGATTAATTTTATTTTTATTTTTTACTTTTATAATAATATATTTAATTTCAATAATTTATTATATTTATACTCCTTATTTAATTAAAAATAAAAAAAACTATAAACACTTATATAATTGAAAATGATAAATAATTTATTTTCTATTTTTGATTCTTCAACTAACTCTATTTTTGAAATAAATTGATTATCATCTTATACCAATTTAATTTTATTCCCTTTTTCATACTGATTATTTAATTCACGAATTAATTATTTTTTAAAATTTATTATTAAAAAATTAAATAATGAACTAAAAATTATTTTATTTAATAAATTTAATTATATTAATAATATTTTATATATTACAATTTTTATATTAATTTTTTTTAATAATTTTTGAGGATTATATCCCTATACTTTTACATGTTCAAGACATTTAATTTTTGCTTTAACTTTTTCTTTACCTTTATGATTAACACTTACTATTTGAAGTTGATCTAATAATATTAATTTTATATTTACTCATATAATTCCTCAGGGAACACCAAAAATTTTAATACCATTTATAGTAATAATTGAATCTATCAGAAATATTATTCGACCAGGAACACTAGCAATTCGATTAACTGCTAATATAATTGCTGGACATTTATTAGTAACTTTATTAAGTCAAAGAGCTTTAAATAATATATTAATTATTTATATATTAATTATTTTAATTCAAATTATTTTATTAGTTTTAGAATTTAGAGTTTCAATTATTCAATCATATGTTTTTATAATTTTAAGAACTTTATATACTAAAGAAACTAATTAATTTAATTTAAATGAATAAATCAAAAAATATTAATTATATACATCCTTTTCATTTAGTAACTTTAAGACCTTGACCAATTTTTACTTCATTAAGATTAATAATTATATTAAGAGGTATTATTCAATGAATAAATGAATATGATTCTTCATTATTATTAGTAGGTATATTATCAGTAATTATAAATATTTTTCAATGGTGACGTGATGTTATTCGTGAAAGTACATTTCAAGGAAATCATACAATAATAGTTATAAAATTAATACAAATAGGAATAATATTATTTATTATTTCTGAATTATTTTTTTTTATTTCATTTTTTTGAAGATTTTTTCATTCTTCATTATCTCCTAGAATTGAAATTGGAATAATATGACCTCCTAAATCAATTATTATATTTAATCCTTTTAGAATTCCATTATTAAATACAATTATTTTATTAACATCAGGAATTACAATTACTTGGTGTCATTACAGAATTTTATATAATAATTTTACAGATAGAAAATTATCTTTATTATTAACATTATTATTAGGAATTTATTTTTCATTACTTCAATTAATAGAATATATTGAAGCAATATTTACTATTTCTGACTCTATTTTTGGTTCAACATTTTTTATAATTACAGGATTTCATGGTATTCATGTCATTATTGGAACAATCTTTATTATTAATATATATAAACGCTTAATTAATTATCAATTTTCATCTTATCATCATTTTGGATTTGAGGCTAGATCTTGATACTGACATTTTGTTGATGTAATTTGATTGTTTGTTTATATTTTACTTTACTGATGAGCCTATTAATTATATATTATAATTAGTATAATTAATTTCCAATTAATAGGTTTAAAATATTTAATATAATTAATTTTTTTAATCATTATATTATTTTTAATATATATAATTACTTTAATTTTAATAGTAATTAATTTTTTATTATCAAAAAAAAAAATTATTGAACGAGAAAAATTATCTCCATTTGAATGTGGATTTGATCCATTTAATTCTTCCCGCCTACCTTTTTCAATTCAATTTTATATAATTGGAATTATTTTTTTAATTTTTGATGTAGAAATTATTATTTTTTTACCTATAATTAATTCATTAAGAAATGTTAATATTTTTGAATGATTTAAATTAAATTTATTATTTATTATTATTTTATTAATAGGATTATATATTGAATGAAATGATGGTGCTTTAAATTGATTAAAATAGGATATTATAAATTAATTTGCAATTAATTAAAATTGATTTATTTCAATATATCTTAAATTTTAAGAATCATATTTATGTTTTCAATTTCGACTTGAATTATGATTTTAATTAATCCTTAATTAATTGAAACCAAAATTGAGGTAAATTATTGTTAATAATTTTATTGAATATAAATTCCAATTAAATAAAATAAGTATGAACAAAAAGAAATTTCTAACTTCTTAAATTTATGGTTTAAATCCATTTTTATTTTTTTTTATTTATATAGTTTAATTTAAAACATTATATTTTCATTATAAAATTAATAATATATTATTTATAAATTATTTAAAAATTTTTTTAAAAATTATCTTAATATCTTCAATATTAAACTTTATTTTAAGCTATTTAAAT
>CAVLEH010000097.1:0-99017 GCA_963662125.1 Diplazon laetatorius | reverse complement strand
CATAAGAAATAAAATGCAACGTTATCCGGAACCCTCTTACATGAAAATCGTCAAAGTAGGTGCATTGCCAATTGAAACTGGTCCACTTGCTTTGCCCCATGATGTAAGTCGTTTTTTCCTTTTTCGTGTCTCTCGATCGATCGATGAATTGAAACTTTTTTTTTTTTTTTTTTTAATTTTTATTCGTGTTAAATATGAAAAATCTGTTGAACGACAGGAACGTCGCAAAGTCATGGTTCTGGTCGAACGAGTATTCAGAGGCAAAAAGTCCAAATGGATATCGCAGATAGACTCGTCGACTTACAAAGAAGATTACATGCTGGTGCCGAAGGATCAGGAACACAAATACAAACCTCTGGAAAAACGAGAGAAAGCTGTTATGCCCAGCACCGTGGACTTTCCGCCTTTGATGAGAGAACTGCTTTCGCGACAATTCAGAGCTAAAAATCAAAACGAAGAACCCAGATTGCCGCTGCATTACAATCTGAAGGGTAACAACAATTACAGAGTCGCCGAAGAGGGCGAAACGCCGACCGTCAAGATTACCATGGGTCTTGGAAAACCTGCGAGTCCCAATTTGTACGCCAACTGCAAACCCATTTAAGAGGTTATGAAGTTTTTGTAGATGTTGTTTTGTTCTTTACCATGAATATATATCGTTATAAGTTTTGAAACCAAAACCACTGTACCATTTTCCAATGTGTCGCAGCGATGACGATTTGTCCGCATGGTCTTTCTCGCTTCTTGTTACGAAGCTTGTAACGCTCGCGTATTAGCCAATCAGGACGACAAACGGGGCGACGCGGATACATCCGTGGCGAGAGATTTTTTTTCAGCTGCGATTGTCTGAAAATAATTTTTTACGATTCGTCTATGAGACAAAAATTCGGAGTGACGATGAATTTTTTTTTTCTTTCAAATTTTTATGAAAATTGGTCGCTCACTTTCCAAAATTGTCGCAGTTCCTGTACATCGTCGCGCCTTCGAACCAGCCAACCTCGAATCCAGCGTTGAATGCGCAGCGCAGCTTGGTCCGACGACCACAACCATGATTTTGGAAATATCGGTCGTGGACTTGGAAAAAAATGTCATATTTCATTGTTACAATTATTTTTTTTCGTTTGTATTTGTGACGACCGAACTGTCAGTCGTGACGTCCTGCCGAATTTCAGAGTTCAGAAGCCTCCCCGAAAGAAAAATTAATGATAATCAATGCTCGTTGAATCGTTTACAGCGACTAAAGCACATGAAAAAAAAAAAAAAAAAAAATCAAACTGAAAAAAATCTATTAATAAAATCGGTAAAATTACGCATTACCGATTACCGATCTCCGATCCCACGATATAAAAAATACCAAAAATTCTTTTTTCGTATTCAGAATTTGGGGAAATTTTGAAAACTAAAATAGCGAGTGCATTTTTTGAGAAAAAAATATTTCTGCATATTTTGCCCTGAAACGGACGTTCAACTTACTCAATAAGCCATAAAAAGGCACATTTTCGTTTTTTACAAATGTAAATACGTCAAATCGTACCAAAGATACAGTCATTTGAATAGAAAAATTTTTAAAAAAGTTAATTAACGATAAAACCGTCAGAATTTTTTTTTTTAAATCGACACTCGGTGAATATATTGCAGTAGAATAACTCAATTTTTAAAAATTATTTGTAGAAAATTATTTTTAGTGGCTGAAGTCACGTGGAATCGCTTGTATATATATATATATATATATATATATATATATATATATATATATATATATATATATATATATATTTTTAATTCGGTCAATTTGTTCATGAAAAATCAATCATTTAAGTTCTACAAGTGACCATTTCGTAAGAAAAAGCATTTTTCTTTTTTTGCTGATTCATTAGAAAATAGCTACGAATCTGTACGAATGAATATGCTGGTTTGTTTGGTTGTTTTTTTTTTATCACCGGAAGTGAAGAGGTTTTGTGCGGGCTCACGGGCGAGGAAGGTCAGCGGGTCGATTTTTTAATGAAAATTATCAACTGTTGATTAAAAAATTTTTATAAAAGAAATCAACTTTTTATTAGTAAGTTTTTCCTTTGGACACACGAAGAATCAATAAATATAACCTAGAAAATTTAAAAGCAACCGATTGCATAGTTTTTTTTTCTTTCGATCTAAAAAAAAAAAAAAAATAATAATACACGCTTATAGCGTCCAAAAACTGAAATCTTCCCTAAATAACGAAAAAATATTTACTTGAGTCTTATGCAGAGCCTGAATCGTGGAATTTCGAAAGCTTCCAACCACTCGAAACTTCTTCGTGGCCATCTTGGATTTTTGTTCCACAAATATTCCGCCAAAAAATCCAATCCGTCGAATCGACATTTCTGCACTTTAAGTGCATTCCATCGTCGAGCTTTGCGCAACATTTCTTCCATGCCCGGCAACAAAATTGGAAATATTTCTCTGTCGAGATAAGCCGCCGATGAATCGATCGTTTCTTCGTCGTTCGGATCATTTTTTTCACGTTCTTCGAGCCAAGCGATGTAAGATGCGTCACGTTCTCTGGATTCTTCAACAATAGTTTGCCACAAAGATTTCTTCTTCTCTTCAGCTTTCTCGGAAAGCTCGGAATCGCTTTCTGATTTCTTCGAATGAATTTCTTCGACGGAAATTGCGTCGCAATGGCACGAAAAATGTTGAATAATCGTTGATGGCGCGACGTGGCCCTCGCGAAATGTTGTACAAATTGAGGAAGACATCTTCGAAGACATTTTCATCGTCAAAGCAGTGGCAGAGCCATTTTTGGACATTATCTTCAGTCAGCTTCAGTAATAGTTTTTTTTTTTTATATTATTAATTTTTTTTTTCTGTCGATTGTTTGTGTTCGATCATTCAGCAATGTTCACATTTCAACGTCAAATGTCGACGAAATCGATAACCGCGGAGGTTGGCCGCAAAAAAAAAAATCCAACCCTCTCAAGTCGTCCCTGAAAAAAAAAATCCAAGCTTGGCCTCATACTCATGTCGTTTAAAAACCTAATTTTCGAAGCAACTTCGCACTCGGTGGAATTCAGGACGAATTGGGAAATATTGAAATCGATAATCTGTAGCGAGACAAAAAAAAAGGTCGGATGCCCAAATGCGCCAAGGATGTGACCATCGGTGTCTGAAAATCAGAGAACAGTTGCGAAAAGCTCGTGAACTAGGTGAATGACTTTTTTAGTGTTTTTAATTTGACTTCGAAAGCGAGTATCCCGTGACTGATGAGTTGAAATGAAAAGGTCTCCGAACATTTTAAATTTCATTTGAGGAGATCTATCAAAAGACACCTCAGTCTATGGGTTGAGCAGAAAAAAAGTCGAGTTCACTTTATAATCTGTGGGAGATAGGTGAAATTTTTTTTTTTTTCAATGTTATCATTTCTGTTTTTGGGTCAACGATCTACGTCTGTGTACGAAATTCGCATCTCAATCGATATACAAACGAGAAAATGGGAGGACTGTGACGGGTTGGGCTCGAAATTCGGAACGAGCAATGTTTGGGAAGGCCAACATTCGGAACAAGCAAAGTTTGGAACGACAATGCCCGGAACGGTCAAAATTCGGAATACGTATATGAGCGATTCCACGTGACATCAGTGACTACAAAAAAAAAATTTCCACAAATAACTTTGAAAAATTGAGTTACTTTATTGCAATATATTCACCGAGTGCCGATTTCTTCAAAAAATTTCTGACGGTTTTATCGTTAATTAACCTTTTTTTTTACTTCCATTCAAATGACTGTATCTTTGGCAGGATTTGACGTATTTACATTTGTAAAAATCGAAAATGTGCGTCTTTCTATGGCTTTCCAGAAAAAACTTTAGGTTTTATTAAGCAAGTTGAACGTCCATTTCAGGGCGAAATATGCAAAAATATTTTTTTTCTCAAAAAATGCACTCGCAATTTTAGTTTTCAAAATTTCCCCAAATTCTGAATACAAAATTTTTGGTATTTTTTATATCGTGGGATCGGTGATCGGTAATGCATAATTTCACCGATTTTATTAATAAATTTTTTTCAGTTTGATTTTTTCGCTTTACGCGATTCAACGAGCATTGATTGTCATTAATTTCTCTTTCGGGGAGGCTTCTGGACACGCGTAGAGCGACTGGAGCGCATGAAAAAAAAAACAAATCAAACTGAAAAATATCTATTAATAAAATCGGTAAAATTACGCATTACCGATTACCGATCCCACGATATAGAAATACCAAAAATTCTTTTGTCGTAGTCAGAATTTGGGGAAATTTTGAAAACTAAAATTGCGAGTGCATTTTTTGAGAAAAAAAATATTTTTGCATATTTTGCGCTGAAACGGACGTTAAACTTGGTCAATAAAATCTAAAGTTTTTTCTGAAAAGCCATGAAAAGACGCACATTTTCGTTTTTTAGAAATGTAAATACGTCAAATCCTGCCAAAGATACAGCCATTTCAATGGAAGTAAAAAAAAGTTAATTAACGATAAAACCGCTAGAAATTTTTTGAGAAAATCGGCACTCTGCGAATATATTGCAACAAAAAAACTCAATTTTTTAAAATTATTTGTCGAATTTTTTTTTTAGTGGCTGAAGTAACGTGGAATCGCTCATGTATAGGTACAGATGCGTACCTCGTCCGCCGGCCGCGAGACTACATTGCCCGACTTCCGAGCTTTTCCACGCGAAAACTATCAATGTTAGATGTATGCCGCCGTGGACTTTTTTGTAGGAAATTTATTTCTCTACAACATTGTTCATGTAAGCTTTTGGTTTATATAGCGTTGTTAAGCCAGCGTTTGGACAGAAAGATAAAAATGTATTAAAGAAAATTATACATTTTTCTGTTCCTGTCCAAACGCTGGCTGAACAGCGCTATATAGACCAAAAGTTTACATAAACAATGTTGTAGACAATTAAATTTCCTACAAAAAATGTCCTTGACGGCATATATCTAACATCGATAGTTTACGCGTGGGAAAGCTCGAAAGTCGGGCAATGTAGACTCCCGGCCAGCGGACAAGGTACGCAAAACTATACCTACACCTATACCGTCTCCCGAATCTTGACCGTTCCGAGCATTGTCGTTCCAAACATTGCACCCTCCGAATTTTGGCCTTTCTGAAAATTGCTTGTTCCGAATTTCGAGCCCAACCCCAAACAAATCTTGCTGAGCACATGAATAAAGAATTTTGATTCTCATCAACCTCATCGAAGAACGTGAAAACGAAGATTCATCATCGGATTCAAAGTCCCGACGAGATCCCAACCTTTCCAAATCCCAACAAATAAAAAAACATGCATCCGGAAGAAGCCAAAAGAATAGCAAAGATCATCATAATCAAGATCACACACGGACTCGGAGTGCTTCGAAGACTTTGAGGACCGGTCGCAGAAGTCGTGATTTTCCGACCGGACAAGATGGCGGCAAGAAAAATGCAACCAACGTTCCAACGTACAAACGTTTGGATACCGGAAGTCCCGAAGACGCCGGATCCTCGAGTTACGAAAAAGGCCGAAGGGGAAGTCGCGAATACGACGACGAAGCCGGACCTTCGACGCGATTTCGTCACGAAGATTCCGACAGTGATCACAAAATGTGCGATCTTCATTGTCGAGGAATCGACGAACGAATGGGCAAGGTCGAGGATGAAGGCCACAGACGTGCCTTGGACGAATATCTCATTTACAAAGGATTGCCTTATTTTCGTGATTTGTGCGCTTGTTCTTGTCGATGTTTGGTCGAACAGTTGAAGAACGATCGATTTTTCCGAAGCACCGTTGTCTCTTTCGCTGTATTCGCAACTGGTCTCAAACTTTTTTCCAATCTGGATGGTTGGACCGTTCCAAATACTTTCTTCTCGTAATCCTGTTCGAAAATGAAAAATTTAAAAAAATAAATAAATAAATGGGTAAAGCCGTCAGCTTGGATTTTTTATTATTTTTTATTATTTCGTTGGTCATCGGGTTATTCTATATTCACAGATTTAACATCCTGTGACAAATAATTTTGTTCCGTACTTCGATTGCAAATTATATTTATACATACATTGGCAACGTAAGAACGATAAGAAAAGTTTTATCAATAGAATCCAAAAGCAATCATAAAATTATAACAAACATTCATAAAGCATTATAACAATTATGACAACTATCTTTTTGTTTTTAATTCGTAATTTTAACAATTACTCTTTTTCATCAAGATTACAAAATATTTCACACAAGACTAAAACGTAGAATCGCATCGAGACGAAATATATTCAATACATATAAATATATATGTAACGCTGCGATTTAACGCGTTACTTGGGTTGCAAGGTTTGTACGGTTGAATAAATGATAACTCGCGGTTTGGATAGTTTTGTACTGAGTTGAGTTTATTAGCGTGTTTGAGGTGAATGCGTGCCGCGAGAGTGTCTATCGTTGTGAGTGTAAAGAAGTAGAGTGTTGAGATGTGAATCGGTTGAAGTTGGAGTAAAGACTTTGAGAGTGAAAGGGGTAGTGTTTGCGAGATGTAGCTAGGTTGAATCTAGAAGGAAGACTGCTCGAAGACTGAAGTTGAAGTGGCTGCAAGACGCTCGTGGGCCCCGAGCGTCTTCGTTCGCCAGGGGGTGATAACGCCCCCACTTCGGACCCTTGGCCCAGCGCGACGCAGTCTCTCTGTCGTGGGACTGCTAGCGTCAGCGTTCCCAAGACAATGGATGCTGGCCCGAATGTATGTGTGTGTATGTGTGGAATGTGTGATAAGGGCGACCGTTGGGAAAAGTTCCAATGGCTCGCTCTTGCCGTGAGAATGATGATGTAAGTGTTTTGTGTGGGAAAGATGAAATATATGGGCCGTTACATATATATGTATATTTGTACGTAACAAATACAAGCAACATTAATTATCCTTTTATTTCTACCTACAATAAAATTAAATTGGTCTATTAGCCGAACCAAAAATCCTAGTTTGGCAATTATAACTCGTTGAAAAAAACGAATTTATAACATTATCATAACCATAAACGATGAAAAGAAAATTACACAACATTACGCAAAAAAATTCATTATTTTCAAAATTACCATTTTTCCAAGTAGAAACAAAAAAAAATATTGTACACAAAAAAACATAACGTAAAATAAGATTAAGAAAAAAAGAAAATTAATTCGAACACAAAAGTCGAATCGTCTGACGTTCATCTTCGAGACTTCAAGATCCCCGAAGAAAATATAATTTGTTTTAAGGTAGTACCCTCCATAAGAGAGTTCCTCGTCAGATTTTCATAAAACTTGGCATACTTATAGGTAATGATAAGAAAAAGGCTCAGTTAAATTTTTATGGCTTTCCGGAGCGCCAGAAAAAAGATATCAACATTTTTGTTTTCATACGTTTAACATGGAGCCTTATGGAAAATCACGCTCAATTTGATATAATACAAAAAGTCCTCGTCAGATTTTAATGAAAACACTTAAACTGCAAGTTGAATATTCAGAGAACATTTTAGGCGCTTGAAAGTAGAGATCAGGAGACTGTGATGATAATAATAAGCAAATAAACATTGAGAAATGCAGTTTATATCAGGAGTTAGTCGTGATCCAGTAGACATGGCAACGTTGCGCGTTTGATGCCCATCTTCACTCTCTCTCTCTCTGATCGACATCATAACACGCGACGTTGCCACGTCAAAGTACTACGTACCTCAATCAGGAGATGGTATATCTTAGGTTTGCTTTGACTCTTACAGTATCTAGGATACTACCTTGAATTAAATCAATTTTTCAGATGATTTTTTTAATTTTTTGTTACTCTGTGTTTGCGAAATACATTTATAGTCGCGATTAGAGCGACAATGGCGACGAGAACGATAACCGAGAGAATATAAGGCAGAGCGAGACGATGGTCCACGGATTTTTGGGACGTCGAAGGTTCGAATTCGGAATTTAAGATGACCCTGAAGGTGATATCGTCGGACCAATCGATCGTTTGATTGTGGCCGATGTCTTGGACGCTTCGCGAGCGTCTCGAGTGACCGCCCGGACAATTAATCGCGCAATCAGCACCGTCCAGGCAACCCGTTATTCTCACGTTCATCACCATCTCGTCCGTTTCCTTCATGTTGTCGAACATGAAAGCCTCGAACGTCAAATAATTTTCCAACGGCGAAACCCGATACTGCTCCCTCGAACAAATTTCACGTACTTCCGGATTGAGACAACCGTTCGCGTCCAATATCCAGAGACTGTTCATTATCTTCGAACGTCGTTTTTTTTCCACGTAATGAACCGTCACGTCGCTTATTCTCGAATATCGCCATCCTGAATCGTTAAACGGGGAAAATTTCGTTAGTTTCGTTCGTCGATAAATGTTAATTAATTGATTCAACCTTGAAATAGATAAATGGGCTGAAGATGGGCTGATCAATTGATTCAACCTCAGAATAGATGAATCATCAAGCAAAAATCTTCGTGAGTTTCGTTCATCGAGAAATGCTGATCAATTGATTAACCTGACAATAGATAAATGGGCTGATGGATTGATTCAACCTTAGAACAGCTAAGTGGGCTGATGATGGGCTGATCAATTGATTCAACCTTAGAATAGATGAATCATCAAGCAAAAATCTTCGTGAGTTTCGTTCATCGATAAATGATGATCAATTATGATTCAACCTGATAACAGATAAATGGGCTGATCGATTGATTCAACCTTAGAATAGCTAAATGGGCTGATGATGGGCTGATCAATCGATTCAACCTGAGAACAGATAAATGGGCTGATGGGCTAATACGTTTTACAAATGATTCTATGAAGAAAGTAATTTTTTTCTTCTAGATTTTCACTATTTTTTTCCAGCATTTTCAATAAATTTTTTGTTCCTACAGATTTTTTGTAATACAAACGCAATATCATATGTTGTATCATTGTTTTTGTTGAGCTAGCTGCTTGGGCGACGAACGCTCGTAGCACATTTTGGGTGAAGATATATAATTATTCATCGGAAAAAATATATAAAAGGCGGCCTTGGGACAATGTGCTACATATTTCGATCGGTCTCTGTCGCATCGCAGCGAGCGCCTATGGGGCTGTCGCTCTCGCACTCATGGCCGCACACCCGGTGTGACACACGACCTCAAATTAAAAATTCCTCACGTGGCGTCGAAGACAGTGGTTCTTGCTGGAACATATTCGACTCGCTTTGTGCCACGTGGTTTCAACATTTTCGAGGGGAAAAAAAACAACAACAATGATCAATGAATCACGTACCATCGCCATCGCGTACCAATGCCCTCAACAAAATTTCTTCGCCGAGAACGACCGTCCCACCGGGTTCAATTTTCGCGTCGAACAAATGACCGGATCCAAATGTCTTTCGGTACAGTCCCACTTCCGTTTCGAACGCATTCCTGTGACCCCCCGTCTCCACTCTCGGCGCGTTTCTGCCTGATCTGCGTCGAAAAATTGTTTTCATCATAATGCAAGAGAAAAACTAAAAGAAACCAAAAAATTCCGAAAATCTTTTTTTTCATTGTACAATTACGAAAACGTAAGAAGACAAATTATTTGGAGTTATTGCTTCCTCATAAAGGAAGCTTTGTTTTCGTAGATTTTTTTTTTCGAGACGTTCATTAAAACGTGTTCAGAATGTTCCAAAACATCTAAAAATCACATTAAAAAAAAAATGTCCGGATGTATGTATGTATGTGTGTATGTGTGTGTGTGTGTGTGTGTGTGTGTGTGTGTGTGTGTGTATGTAACATTGGTTGAGCGTTGATAACTTGAGAACGGCTCGAGATATCAAGCTGAAACTTGTCACACATGTACAGGCTTCACGGCCCATAGCACGATTAATTTTTAAGAAAAATCGATTTTTACGCGATTTTTGAAAAATTCAAAAATGTTGGAGATATCGAGCCCAAATTCAATATAATGTTGAACGACTACAGGAAGATGCCTGTTACTGAATTTGAAAAAAAATCATGGAGTGCTTTTGTTTTAAGAAATTTTGAAAGGTGTAAAAAAAGGTGTGCGCACTCTCGCTGGCACAATTTTCTAGATATCGGACTAAAATTGGGCACGAAGTTGCACTATTATCAAAAGGTGTTCCGAATTAAATTTGGGCAAAATCCATCGAGCCATTCACTTTTTATGTCGTTTTGAAAATTTTCCAAAATCGACTTAAGTGCTCTAGCTTCTACAATTTTCGAGATATTTCGCTAAAATTTGGTACACACTTATACTGCTATTAAAAGATGTTCGGAATTGAATTTGGGCGAAATCCGACCAGCCGTTCAGATTTTATGTGAGTTTCGAAAAATAGATGTGCTCGTTCTGGCTTCCGCAATTTTCGAGATATCGGGTCCAAAATTGGTACAAAGTTGTACTATTATCGAAAGATATTTTGTACCGAATTATAACAAAATCCATCCAGACGTTCAGATTTCATAAGATTTGCAATTTTTTTTTTCGTACGATCACAAAAACAAGAGAAAACAAAGTAGAACCTTGCACATTGCTTCCTCATAATTTTGTACCGTTTTTAAATTATTGAGATGTAAAGTAGAACCTGGCTTCCTTATCATTTGACACATTTGCCAAAGATTCCTCTATAAGGAACCATGTGTCGATCAATTTTGGCTTCCTCATAGAGGAACCTTTGGCAAATGTGTAAAATGATAAGGAAGCCATGAGCAAGGTTCTACTTTACATCTCAATAATTTAAAAACGGTACAAAATTATGAGGAAGCAATGTGCAAGGTTCTACTTTGCACCCTTGTTTACTTTTGTGACGTTGTGGGCTCTTTGTGAGTGTGATGTAAGTTGAAATCAATATACATGGGGCGATTCATGTGAAATTTGAAAAATTCTAATTCCCATAAAATCTGAACTCCTTGTTAGATTTTGTCCAAATTCAATACGAAACCTTTTTCGATGATAGTGCATGCAACTTCATACTAAATTTCAGCCGGATATCTAAAAAATTATGGAAGCTATAGAGCACTTACACTACCGCTCCGCAGTATCACACCACTTACCGCGCGCCCAACCAAAAACTGGTCGCAACTTTGAAAGGTGGTAGCTCCGTCAAAAATGAAGCTACAAATTTTTTATGGAGACCATTACAAAGCTTACTAAATTTTGCGTCAAATGAACCCTAGCCGAGTGAATCCGGACTTCTGCATTTCGAGAAATCATGTGAGAAAGACAAAAAAATAATTCCGATTTCGACAACATTTCCTGCCCCAACTTTGACCCAACCCCGATTCTAGGAAATTTTTTTTTAAATCTGGGAAAAATTCGGAAGCACCGTTAACACTTCAGTTCTAGATCCGTCGAAAAACGTCGAAAACGTCGAAAAATGTTTTGAGACATACTGAACACGTTTTCATGAACATCTCGAAAAAAAAAATTTCACGAAAACAAAGCTTCCTCTATGAGGAAGCAAAATGGCAGAAATTAGTTTTTCTCTTACAATCATAAAAACGAAAGAAAGAAAAATTCTCGAAATTATTGTTTCTTTGTATAATCACAAAAACGAGTCGAAAACAAAATAATAATTCACACGAACTCACGTGTCCAAAGTCTTGACGTTCAATCGTCTGGTGTGGGAAACCGTTTTTTCCTGAGTCTTGCATCTCAACGTGACTTTAGCGTCTTCCTTGAGTCTCAAACCGTTTATGGCGGGAAAACGTATGTTCAAGCAGTAATAACGATCTTTATCGTCCGAACAATCTCGCACTCCGCAATTCCAAAAAAATTCATTCGCCAGATTGACTATGTAATCGTCGTTTGTACGATCGATCTTGCAATTGTCACCGATGGCACCTTCGATCGTCGGATGATCGGTGAGTCTGGACGATCTCATCGACGCACGAAAGAACAGTTTGTCGGCGCCATTTTGACAAGCCATGGAATTAATTTGCACGACACCGGAAGTGAGATCTTTGGTCGTGGGCTCGATTCTCGGACGACCCGAGTTCGACGTATACGCGACCGGAAGTTCATCACCCGTGGCCTTGACGTGTCCCAAATTTTGTCGTGAAAAAAAACGTTTCTCATCGTTTTCCGGAGATCCGCGAAGCTCGACTTCCGGTGACGGTGAAAATGACGGATAACCGGTCAACGACTGGGCCGGACGAAACACGGACGACGAACCACGCACGCGATTATCAATAACTTCCGGTAAAAAAAAATGTTGCTGCCCCGACGGTAAATAAATTTGTCGCGCGATTTTCGTGGAATTTTCTTTTTTCGGAAAATTAATGAAAACCGCGTCTTCGTGATTTCGCGATACGGCCGACGGATGTTGGAACGTTGACGATGTGGAATCCAGACGACCGGAAGTGGCGATCGACGGAGACATCGCCAAGAGAATTGCCAGGACCTGAAGTTCACAATTTTTAAATTTAATTAATTCATTATTTTTATGAATATTTTTTTTAAATTAATTCGTTAAGCTGTCGATTGATTTTTGAATCTAATGAAAATTTATTAATGACGATGTGAAATTTAGATAATTTCATTGGGAGACTAGTTGTTGTTAGGACCGATTAGAAAAAAATTTGTTGAGAGTAGAATTGAATTTGTGAATGTTATTAACCAAACGGATGTAATTTTGTTTGTTTGATGAAATATCGAGAATAAAATATAATTGATGAATCTTATTAGCTACCTGCTCATTATCACTGAAGGTGATAGTACCCTCTATAAGAGAGATCCTCGTCAGATTTGTATGAAACTTGGCATACTTATAGGTATTGATAAGAAAAAGGTTCAGTTAAATTTGTATGGCTTTCCGGAGCGCGAGAAAAAAAGTAGAACCTTGCACATTGCTTCCTCATAGTTTTGTACCGTTTTCAAATTATTGAGATGTAAAGTAGAACCTTGCTCATGGCTTCATCATCTTCTTACACATTTGCCAAAGCTTCTTCTATGAGGAACCATGTGTCGATCAATTTTGGCTTCCTCATAGAGGAAGCTTTGGCAAATGCGTAAGAAAAATGATGAAGCCATGAGCAAGGTTCTACTTTACATCTCAATAATTTGAAAACGGTACAAAACTATGAGGAAGCAATGTGCAAGGTTCTACTTTGCACCCTTGTTTACTTTTGTGACGTTGAGGGCTCCTTGTGAGTGTGATGTGATGATGTAAGTCGAAATCAATATACATGGGGCAATTCATGTGAAATTTGAAAAATTATAATCCTTATAAAATCTGAACTCCTTGTTAGATTTTGTCCAAATTTAATAGGAAATCTCTTTCGATGAGAGTGCAACTTCGTACTAAATTTCAGCCGGATATCTAAAAAATTATGGAAGCTAAAGCACTTACATTGAATTTTGGAAAAATTTCAAAACGCCATAAAATCTGAACGTCTCATTGGATTTTGTCCAAATTCAATCGGGTTTCCCTTTGGATAATTGCGCAACTTCGTACCAAATTCAAGTCCGATATCTCAAAAATTGCTCCAGTTAGAGTGTAAAGATCGTTTTTTTCACATTTAAAAATGCTTTAAAAGTAAAGCAATGCGCGGATTTTTTCAAAATTCGGTATCGAGCATCTCCCTGTACTCGTACAACATTATACTGAATTTGAGCTCGATATCTCTAAAATTGTGGAAGCTAGAGACCAAAAATAATTTTTTGAATTTTTAAAAAATGCTGTAAAAACAAAATAACTTGATAGATTTTTCGAAAAATTGTGCTATGCACCGTGAACCCTTTACATGCGTGACAAATTTCAGCTTGATATCTCGAGTCGTTCTCAAATTGTGAGCGGTCAACCATTTCTACACACACACACACACACACACACACACACACACACACACACACACACACATACATCCGGACATTTTTTCTAAATGTGTTTTTTAGGTGTTTTAAGACATACTGAACACGTTTTCATGAACATCTCGAAAAAAAAAATTTCACGAAAACAAAGCTTCCTCTACGAGGAAGCAAAAGATATCAACACTTTTATTTTCACACGTTTAACATGGAGCCTTATGGAAAATCACGCTCAATTTGATATAATACAAAAAGTCCTCGTCAGATTTTAATGGAAACACTTAAACTGTAAGTTGAATATTCAGAGAACATTTTGGGCACTTGAAAGTAGAGATCAGGAGACTGTGATGATGATAAGGAGCAAATAAACATCGGGAAAATACAGTTTATATGAGGAGTTGGTCGTGATCCAGTAGACATGGCAACGTTGCGCGCTTGTTTCCCATCTTCTCTCTCTCTCTCTCTGATCGACATCATAACACGCGACGTTGCCACATCAAAGTACTACGTACTTCAATCAGGAGATGGTATATCTTAGGCTTGCTTTGACTCTTACAGTTTGTAGGATACTACCTTAATTTGATCTAATAGAAGTTTCAATGAACCGGAAGTTATGCAATGAAGCTCAAGAAAAATTGACATCAGAAAATATTCGACTCTCCAATAATCACAGTATTACACGATTAATTAATCCAACAATAAGTTCGGTAAAATATTTTACATTCAATGTTTTTTCATAGCCAAAATCCGATTCAAAACAACAAATAAATCCCCCCCAAAAAAATATCCCCGTCACAGTCAACCATTTTGCCGTCACCAAAAAACAATTTAAAAAACAAATAAAACAGAAAAACACTTCATTATTAATTCCTTCCTGGTCCATATTTTTGTTAATGTCACTCAAAAAATATTTTATAACAAAAAAATGAAAACAATGAAATCTCGCGAACCTGCATGGACCGTCGAACATTTCGACGGTTCGAAATTTTCGTGAAACCGTAAAAATCACGGGGTCCGGTTATTCGCGACATATTCGAACGATTTACGATCGTCGACTGAGTTCCTCGTTAACCGAACGTTTGGCTTTTAAAGCTACGGACATTTCATTTCGTCGTCTTTTTCATTGTCTTTTTTTTTTCGGTTGAGCCACAAGAAGCTATAGAAAGGATATGCGCCCGATGGAGAGGGTCTCTCTTTCGTGTCATTGTCGAACACTTCTCGAGTTTGTATCAGTGTATGTGTGTGTGTGTGTGTTATACACGCTTTGGCAAAGAGAGTCGCAAGCTGATGACACCTCGAGCGTGTACATCATTATTAAGTACCTCGGTTTCGTGATTTGGGCGACGATCGGGTACTTAGCATAAAACATCGTCTGCTATCCTCGATATTTCTTTTCTTCATCCATTTTTCTTTCTCTTATTTCTTTTTCACATATATATATATTTTTTTGTTCTTTTGTTTGTTGTTCCTTTTTCTTCTTATTTTTTTTTTAAGAGAATCGTTCAGTCGCTACCGAATGTCGACGCGCCCGGCCATTAGCGATATACCGAACCGATAACACAAAATGGCCCGAACTGCCACCTTCCACTCGCAACATAGATATGTTTGTATGTATATATATTACCAGGGTGTGCTGAAAAAAAAACGAAGGTTTTCGATTCTCCTGGCAGTTTCGACATTTGAAGTAGATACTATCGGGAGATGTCTGTCAAAATTTGAGCCCAATCGGACAATATTTCGAGGTTCCGCTTTCACGAATTTCATTTTGCCTTTTATCAATGCGTAAATTTTTTTTTTCTGTTTTCAGTTACAATCGATTTTTCAGGTAAAAGAAAAATTTCCGGGGATGGAGAGTCCGTGCAATACATAGTATGAAGGTCACTTGAAACGAGGATATTTTTGTGTTTTACAATTTGATAAAAAGTTAACAAATTTAGTTTTTTTAATAATCATTGAAAACTGACGGGAAAAAATTATCGTTATCTTCATTATTTATTGTAAAACAAAAAATATCCCCATTTTTAATTACCTCAACAGTATGTATTTCACTTAGTTTCCATCACCAACATTTTTTGTTTGTCAGAAAAACTAATTGCAACTGAATAAATAATTTTGATTTACGTGTTAATCAAAGGCAAAATCGAATTCGTGAAAGCGGAACCTCCAAATATTGTCCGATTGGGTTGAAATTTTTTCAGACGTATCCTTACAGTATCTACTTCGAACGTAGAAACAGCCAGTAGAATTGAAAAACTTTGCCCCTTTTTCAACACACCCTAATACCTATATTTATATCTATGTATATATATTTATGCATATGCACGTGCGCACGTCGACGTTCGATCGAAAAAAAATTGGGTCAAAGGGATTTCGAGGGGGTAACGATAACAATGATCACGTTTCGAATGAATTCGTTCATCGTGCCAATGACCACTCTCGTGTGGTTTGCACCGACCCATTGACCGGGTCCCAAACATTTCTTTCACCCACTTTTCGATATTGATGTTTTTTTTCTTCACGTCGTTCGCGACACTCGCCACCACCATCGATCATTATTGACCTCTCAGCCATTATCGTCATCATTGAGCATTTACGGTGTATCGATGAATATTCTTATTTTTCAGGCAAACTCAAATAACGAATTTTTATTGATTTCCATGAAATTTGATTAACACCAGCCTGAGTCGAGTTAATTCATTTTAATTCTAACGCTAATAACCCTTTCCAACGATTCGAATATGATGAGATGGAAACTATGACCAAAAATCTATGATAAATTAATTTCGAAACAACTCAATTTAAAACAAGGGTGCAAAGTAGAACCTTGCACATTGCTTCCTCATAATTTTGTACCGTTTTTCAATTATTGAGATGTAAAGTGGAACCTTGCTAACGGCTTTCTTATCATTTTACACATTTGCCAAAGCTTCCTCTATGAGGAAGCCAAAATTGATCGACACATGGTTCCTCATAGAGGAAGCTTTGGCAAATGTGTAAAATGATAAGGAAGCCGTTAGCAAGGTTCTACTTTACATCTCAATAATTGAAAAACGGTACAAAATTATGAGGAAGCAATGTGCAAGGTTCTACTTTGCACCCTTGTTTACTTTTGTGACGTTGAGAGCTTCTTGTGAGTGTGATGTAAGTCGAAATCAATATACATGGGGCAATTCATGTGAAATTTGAAAAATTTTAATTCGCATAAAATCTGAACTCCATGTTAGATTTTGTCCAAATTCAATACGAAACCTCTTTCGATGATAGTGCATGCAACTTCATACTAAATTTCAGCCGGATATCTAAAAAATTATGGAAGCTAGAGCACTTACATTGATTTTTAGAAAATTTTCGAAACGCCATAAAATATGAATGGCTTGATGGATTTCGCCCAAATTCAATAGGGTATCTTTTTGGATAATTGCGCAACTTCGTACCAAATTTAAGTCCGATATCTCAGAAATTGCTCCAGTTTTTTCACATTAAAAAATGCTTCAAAACAAAAGCAATGCGTGGATTTTTTCCAAATTCGGTATCGAGCATCTCCCTGTACTCGTACAACATTATACTGAATTTGAGCTCGATATCTTCAAGATTGTGGGAGCTAGAGACCGAAAATAAATTTTTGAATTTTTAAAAAATGCTGTAAAAACAAAAGAACTTGATAGATTTTTCCTAAAATTGAATTGTGCTATGCGTCGTGAACCCTTTACATGTGTGACAAATTTCAGCTTGATATCTCGAGCCGTTCTCAAGTTGTGAGCGTTCAACCAATACTACACACACACACACACACACACACACACACACACACACACACACACACACACACACACACACATACATCCGGACATTTTTTCTAAATGTGTTTTTTTTTTATGTTTTGAGACATACTGAACACGTTTTCATGAACATCTCGAAAAAAAAAAATTTTACGAAAACAAAGCTTCTTCTATGAGGAAGCAATAATAAAAAATATAAATTTTGAAAATATAATGAATTTGTTCGAATTTTTTTGGCGATATAAAAATTGAGATATTCCATTGGACGTTAGGTACTCATTGTAATATGTACAATGTTATACGGTCTTTGGTCAACATAACCGATCAACATTTTTTTATACGTCTTAAAATAAATCGAAATAGAGGAGAAAAAGCTTGGTTTTTTCGCTATCTTTAAAAATTTTTGCAATTAATCGCATTTGTTAAATTGATAATTTTTTTGTGAATGAAAAAAATAATTGATAAAAACGTATAATTACAGTTAAAAAAAACAACCCGTCACCAATATTTGTTAAAGTATCTCTAAATGATATTTGAAAAAAAAAATCGTAGGATTACAATTTTTTACGAAATAAATGCAGTTCTTTTCTTCTTTTGTTTTTACGCGAATTAAAATCGCGTGATTTTTAAATGTTTTGGGATATTCTAAACACGTTTTCATGAACATCTCGAAAAAAAAATTATTTCACCAAAACAAAGCTTCCTCCATGAGGAAGCAAAACAAATACACGATACCAGATGCTTCGTACAATGTTTTTTTTTTCCATATTACAGTAAGGAGTGCAACATATTAAGGGAATGCATTTTCATTATATTCGTGTAGCATCAAATTTTTTTTCTCTTCTTTTTCTTTTTTAAAATATATGGTGGCCGATGGTTCACCATCTAGGAAGTGTGATATGACTGGACGCGCCCGTGAGCACACCGTCTTAACAGCTATTCGAGCCACAAAAGTCTCGCCAGGAATCCCATCCGCACGCCCGAGGAAGCTCACCAGACGTACACTCACAGGAACATCGTGTACCCGGGCACCCGTGGAATAATCGTCAAGTTATTTATTCTTTATATTTTTCGTAAATTATTTGTTGCTACAGTGTTCGTTATAATTTTGATTAAGTGTACTAATTAAAAGCTACATTTTGGAATTTTTTCACCTTTTTTGCATCGATAGTTTGAAAGTTAGAGGGGGGGGACACTATGATAACGACTTTGAAAGCAAATATCTCATGACTGAAGGGTTGAAATGGAAAGGTCTCAGGACATTATTTGTTGCATTTGAGAAAACCTATCCAAAGATATCTCACTCAATGGTGTGAGCAATGAAAAAAAAAATGTATGAACGCTGTTGAATTTGCGGGAGGGGCGTCAAAAACATTTTTTTTTTTTTTATGTTGTCATTTTTGTATTCAGGTCACCGATCTACGTCTGTGTACCAAATTTCATCTCAATCGGTCCATAACTGAGAGAATGGGAGGCCTGTGACATGCAGACGGACGGACGGACGGATTTGACGAAACCATAAGGGTTCCTAGATTTCTTCCGAACCCTAAAAACCAACAAAACGAAATTATGTCGAATTTTGATTTCTATTCACTTATTCAGAATCAAGAACGTTTCTAGAATTTCCAAAAAAAAAAATCGCTATGCTTTAAGTGTTGGCTATTATATCTATAACTATCGGTCAATTTTCGTTTTTCTTTTCAATTTCGGACGGTTCATTGAAATTTAATGAAATTTTTATGACACATCGTTGGAATTGTATATAATTGACTCTTAAATTTTGAATTAATTCAACGCGGTATTTGCAAAGAAAAAAAATCACGAATTTGTGCTCATGTTTGATACGGTTGAATTTCACGGTGTCATGACTACCTTAATCAGCTTGGTCTTCAACCCCTCCCCCGTTCCGTAACTTTGGACCAACTACATTAAATTAGCAATCATCATTTCATCCGGGCCTGTGCTCGGGCAACTTATTAATTTGTGAGCTCGCGGCGAGCTCAGTGAGCCCAATCAGACCCGGTACAAAGCATAACCGCAACAATTTTGCATCCACTACGCGCACGCGCGCTCAACCGATCGACGTAATGACTCGGGCCGAAGGCAAATTAGATTTTAATTATTCGACTAGGAGCAACCGCGATGGGCGATATCGTTTTTTTTTCAGACCGATCTTCGCCGAGCTCGGAAATCAATGCTAATTAGATATATATAATTAGCACGTCCTTACTGCATTATTTGAATATTTTTAAACAATAATAATAATAATAATAATAATAATAATAATAATAATAATAATAATAATAATAATAATAATAATAATAATAATAATAATAATAATAATAATAATAATCATAATGATAATAATAATAATAAATCTTTAAATTCAATAATGAGTAGTAGTAAAAGACATTTATTGACAATATAATATATTTTTGGTTATTCGTGGTTTTGCCGTTAATGTAATATTGGTAATCGTGTTATTTTTTTTTTTATACGGTAAAACTTCTTCGACCATAGTCGAAGACTTATTAGTATAGACGACTGTGGATTTGGAAAAAAAATTAGATGTTCATTATACAGGGTGTCCCAGGGTACAGGGCCGAACTGTAGCGCTGAAAATATTGGATGGAGAAAAATGTCTTGGGTCAAAATTAAAAGGCTAGAAGCGCTACACATTCGTATGAAACTTTGCGTGCATTTTCGTGCATCGGTGCAGCTGCAAGGTGTAATTGCACTTCTTTTTTTAAAAGGTAAACTCTGATTTTTAATACATTAATCGATGCAGTTTTTTTCACCCTTTACAAAAAGTCTTAATAATGTTATATCCAAAACTGGTTAATTTCAGTGATATTTTAACTTTATATGAGCTTGAAATAATTTTCAATGTTTCGATACACTTATTATTGGACAACATTTTTAGCGCTTTCACGCATTCCGCTCTTATCAGTTATATATATATCAGTTATATCGCTCTTATCTGATATAGGAACGCGCTGAAAGCGCTGAAAATATCGACCAATAATAAGTGTATCAAAACATCGAAAATTATTTCAAGCTAATTCAAAGTTCAAATATTACTGAAATTAACCATTTTTCGGCATAACATAATTGATATTTTTTGTAGAGGGTGAAAAACTGCATCGATTAATGTATTAAAAATCAGAGTTTACCTTAAAAAAAAATTGCAATTGCACCTTGCAACTGCACCGATGCACGAAAATGCACAAAAGTTTCATAGCAATATGTAGCACTTCGTGCCTTTTCATTTTGACCAAAGACATTTTTTGCGCTATAGCTCGGCCCAGTTTCCTGGGACACACTCTGTATATTCAAAAGGATTATACATATATTTTCATCGTGCTTATGAAGTTGATTTTTCTTAAATAAACAATTATATTATTATTATTATTATTATTATTATTATTATTATTATTATTATTATTATTATTATTGTCATTTTCTTTATTTTTCATTGATAAAAAAAAGTTAATGAATATCGATAATTATTCTAAATTTAGCCATTTGTCCAAAGTTGAAACGGTTTTTATTTAATTTTTTTTTTTCATCGAACGCCAAAGAATGATGGATGAGTGTAAAAGTGGCACGAAATGCACATCTCCGGATGATAATTCGTATGAATATGCATGACAAACGAGAGCGATTCCATTTCGGTACGACGACCTTAATTTTTCGACTTGCACGCTCGAGATCGGGTACGTCATACACGTAACAACGTTTCGAGGTGTCGAATTTCGTTTTTTGGGGCCGTCAATTTCAGAGCTCTTTGGTTTTACCGGGTCATCGTGATAAGGACTGAGCCATTTCTTCGGGGAAAGCCGGAATTATTATTTTCCATTTCGCATTGGACCGATCTTTGCGCACGTCGATTTAACGCAATGTCGATCGAGCTCGAAAGTTTTTATTTTTTATAATTTTTTTATGTCACGCTGTCCGTAAAAGTGCAGTTTTACGCTCACCGCGTTCGCTTCAAACCGCATTTACGGACCTTGTGACATAAAAATTCGTACGACACTCGCACGAAAAACGTTTTCTGGACTCGTGTGATTGCAATACTCGCCTTCGGCACGTTCTGCAAACTCACACTCGTCAGAAAAAAAATGTTCGTACGAGTGTCATAATATACTATTTTGTTTTCATTTATTTTTTAAAGTTTATTGTGACAATCGCGTCATATTTGTGCATTGGCTGACGAGGATTCTAAAAATATTTTCTGAAATAATATTGTTAATGTTTATGGTCAATCGTATTTTAACAATTTTTCAATAATTATGGTTCTTATTACAATATTTTTGAATTAAAATACATAATTATTTTCTATAGTATTTCAAATTAAATAGAAATGTTTATTAAATTATTTAACTGGATTCATTATTAAATTTTATGAATATTTGGAAAAAAAATTATTTGTAATGTTATGGTCAAACGATATTTAACAATTGTCCAATAATTATGATATTCATTACAATAGTTTTAATTTTCCGTAATATTTTTTGATTAAATGAAAATTTTTAATAATTTATTTCAAAAAAGACAAAATTGTATAAAATAAAATTCAAACGAAATTGAATTACAATAAAATTTGATAACAAATATCCAAAAAAAGAATATGATACCGCAAAATTCTTGAATACGATTCAATCTCCATCTCAAAACTCACGATTTAATGACTAAAAGTTAAAAAATGAAGGTTTAAAAAAAAAGAATATCCCCAAGTTAAAATTTTACAATAGTTAGCAAAGACTATCGTTCATGAACCTGAGAGGCTTGACCGCCGCCTTCACGGAATAATCGCAATGATAATCAACAACGTTCGAGGAAGTGATGGATAATTAGACAGCAATTGCGGCATTTATGGCAACGATACAGAGCGCATGCGCGTAACACGACGATATACGATGCACGTGTGTGCATCGTGATTGCAACTTTGTTGTGTAAAAAAATCACAAACGTGTCAACGTGAGAATCGACGGAAGTTTGCAAATTCATGTACGAACGTGGAACAAGAGAAAAAAAGTAGAACCTTGCACATTGCTTCCTCATAAATTTGCACCGTTTTTAAATTATTGAGATGTAAAGTAGAACCTTGATCATGGCTTCCTTATCATTTTACACATTTGCCAATGATTCTTCTATGAGGAACCATGTGTTGATCAATTTTGGCTTCCTCATAGAGGAAGCTTTGGCAAATGTGTAAAATGATAAGCAAGCCATGATCAAGGTTCTACTTTACATCTCAATAATTTAAAAAACTTGCAAATCGCTTCCTCATAATTTAAGCCAAGCTGCAAGTTGAAACTGGCAAATCGCTTCCTCATAATTTAAGGCAAGCTGCAAGTTGAATCTTGCAATTTGCTTCCTCTGAATTGTAAGTAGTGAACGAAGATTCATTCATGAGGAAGCCAGAATGAGGGAGCAATGACGGAGCACTTATCTTTTGGCTTCCTCATAAATGAATCTTCGTTCACTACTTACAATTCAGAGGAAGCAAATTGCAAGATTTAACTTGCAGCTTGCCTTAAATTATGAGGAAGCGATTTGCAAGTTTCAACTTGCAGCTTGGCTTAAATTATGAGGAAGCGATTTGCAAGTTTCAACTTGCAGCTTTTTCATTTCTAATCGATCATAGTATTCGATATTCGAATATTATTCAAACTGAAAAACTGCTTAGGAATTAAGAAGGTGTTCAGATTTGTAAATATTGCGCCGACGTCGCGAATTCCGGTTCAATTGGAGCAGCTCCTTCATTCTACTGTTTATTGACACTAGACCGTATATAAAAAATTAAAGTTTTCTAAAATTTGAACGCGTCGTTCAATATCTACCAAATTTGGTCACGAATAGAGGTAAACGTTAGCTTATGCACGTCTATGAATTTCAGCACGGTCCGTAAATTATTTTTGAATTTGCAAAGGTTGGAACTTCAAAATTTCGAATTGCTTTAAAATGCGATCCGATTGGCTGATCGTCGCCAAATTTAATATGTATCACAGCTTAATGTTATTCCATAGTTCTAGAGAATTTAGATTCGATTGCTGGAAGTTAACGGCAAATAAAGCGACAAAGTTCATTTTTTGAAAAATTCAAAATATCATAAAATCCGAACTTCTCGACGGATTCGGCTCAAATGCAATACCATACATCCTTGGGTATAACTCTATATTTGAAGAACTATTTAGACAAATATCTCAAAATTTGCGGACGCTACAGTGGTAACAGACATTTTTTGAAAAATTAAAAACGCTGTAAAATTTGAACGGGTGCGTCGATTAATGCAAAAATTATACATGACATAGAGATTGTATGGCACCACATGTGTGCAAAATCTGAGCGCTGTAGCTTAAGCCGTTCTCGAGTTATAGACATTTGAATTTTGGAGGGTCGATCCACACACACACACATACATACACACACACACACACACACACACACACACACACACACACACACACACACACACACACACACACATACATCCAGACATTTTCTACAAATGTAATTTCTGGATGTTTTAGGACATTTTGGACCTATTGACATTAAGATCTCGAAAAATAATGTTCGGACCGTCACAAAGCTTCCTTTATGAGGAAGCAAAACGGTACAAATTTATAAGGAAGCAATGTGCAAGGTTCTACTTTGCACCCTTGTTTACTTTTGTGACGTTGAGGGCTCCTTGTGAGTGTGATGTAAGTCGAAATCAATATACATGGGGCAATTCATGTGAAATTTGAAAAATTCTAATTCCCATAAAATCTGAACGTCTTGTGCGATTTTGTCCAAATTCAATACGAAACCGCTTTTGATGAAAGTGCAACATCGTACTAAATTTCAGCCCGATATCTAAAAAATTATGGAGGCTAGAGCACTTACATTGATTTTTGGAAAAATTTCAAAACGCCATATAATCTGAACGTCTTGTTGGATTTTGTCCAAATTCAATACGAAACCTCTTTCGATGCTGGTGCAACTTCGTACTAAATTTCAGCCAGATATCTCAAAAATTATGGAAGCTAGAGCACTTACATCGATTTTTGGAAAATTTTCAAAACGCCATAAAATATGAATGGCTTGGTGGATTTCGCCCAAATTCATTCGGGTATCTCTTCGGATAATAGCGCAACTTCGTACCAAATTTAAGTCCGATATCTCAGAAATTGCGCCAGTTAGAGTGTAAAGACCGTTTTTTTCACATTTAAAAAAGCTTTAAAACAAAAGGAATGCGTGGATTTTTTCCAAATTCGGTATCGAACATCTCCCTGTACTCGTACAACATTATACTGAATTTGAGCTCGATATCTCTAAAATTGTGGGAGCTAGAGACCGAAAATAAATTTTTGAATTTTGAAAAAATGCTTTAAAAACAAACGAACTTGATAGATTTTTCCAAAAATTGAATTGTGCTATGCGCCGTGAACCCTTTACATGTGTGACAAATTTCAGCTTGATATCTCGAGCCGTTCTCAAGTTGTGAGCGTTCAACCAATACTACACACACACACACACACACACACACACACACACACACACACACACACACACACACACACACACACACACACACACACACACACACACACACACACACACACACACACACACACACACACACACACACACACACACACACACACACACACACACACACACACACACACACACACACACACACACACACACATACATTAGGACATTTTTTCTAAATGTGTTTTTTAGATGTTTTGAGACATACTGAACACGTTTTCATGAACATCTAGAAAAAAAAAATTTCACGAAAACAAAGCTTCCTCTATGAGGAAGCAAAAAGAAATCGAAAATGAAAGAGAGAAAGAAAAAAACGCGCAATTTGCGGCCTCTGAATCGTAAGTAGTGAACGAAGTTTCCTTTACGAGGAAGAATCAATGAGAGCGCTATATGAGGAAGAATTTTCGCTTTGGCTTCCTCATAAAGAAATCTTCGTTCACTACTTATAATTCAGAGGAAGCAAATTGCAAGACTCAACTTGCAGCTTGCCTTAAATTATGAGGAAGCGATTTGCAAGTTTCAACCTGCAGTTTTTTTCATTTCTAATCGATCATACTATTCAATATTCGAATATCATTTAAACTGAAAAACTGTTTAGGAACTAAAAAAGTGTTCAGGTTTGTAAATAGAGGAAACAAATTGCAAGTTTCAACTTGCGGCTTTTTGAATCGGCAGAGGCTAATAATCGAAAAACTCGAATTCCTGTCAAATCCGAACCATTCAACCGATCTCCGTCATATTTGATATACATCACGGCTGAATGATGCTCCATACTTTTTGTAAAGTTGGAGCTCGATTGGTCAAACTTAACGAAAGTTATAGCAACACATTTGATTTTTGGAAAAATTCAAAATATCATAAAATCAAAACTTATCGATGGATTTGGCCCCAAATACAATACCAACCAACCTCGGGTACATATCTCTTTGTCAAGAACTATTTAGACGAGTATCTCAAAATTTACGATCGCTAGAGTGATAACGCCCTTTTTTCGGCAATTTGAAAACGACAATAAAAAGCAACAACATTTGGGAGCTATAGCTTAAATCGTTCTCGAGTTATACTGGTTTTAATTTCGGGAGGCCATCACATACATACACACGCACACACACATATACTCAAAAAAAATTTCCCACCGTCATATAGCTTCCTTTATGAGGAAGCAGAAAGGAGAAGCGGTTACAAAAATTTTTTTAACAGAGAGAGAGAGAGAGAATAAAGAATAAGTGGTTAAGCCAAATTTAAAAAAGGAGAGAGAGAGAGAGAGAAAAATGGGGAAGCGCTTAGAAAGAACTTTAAAAAAAGAGAGAAAGAAAAAAAAGGTGTAGCGGTTAAAAAGAATGAAAAAAGAGAGAGAGAGAGAGAGAGAGAGAGAGAGAGAGAGAGAGAGAGAGAGAGAGAGAGAGAGAGAGAGAGAGAGAGAGAGAGAGAGAGAGAGAGAGAGAGAGAGAGAGAGAGAGAGAGAGAGAGAGAGAGAGAGAGAGAGAGAGAGAGAGGAAGAGAGAGAGAGGAGAGAGAAGCGGTTCAAAAGAATGACAAAAAAAGTTGTATGAAGTAGAAAAGGAAAATGAGGAAGGGACTGTAATAGGAGCGATGGCAAACGTTTCTTACACCTCTGGTGTATAGCGAGGAGGAGCGGGGAGGGGGGGGGGGATAATGTGTGATAGGATGGCTCAGGAAAGTTGTTAACAGCAGCCATGGCCCGTGACAAACGGGGGGCCCCGAGAACTATGCGAGCAGCACGCGTCTATGCACTAACGGATAATTACATCGTTAATCTCCTTGTCGGCGTCTCGCTCCTTTTCACTCCTTCACTCACTCGATCCCTCTCTCTCTCTCTCTCTTTCTCCCTCGCTAATGTATTGCATCTCGGATATTATATATTTTCTGCAGCTGCATTATACACCACTTATCACCGTCGCGTTCTTCGTGTGTATACAATCCATTCCAGATCAAATATAACATAAACTTATATTCAAAATATATTATTATTTTATTTTATTATTGTTTTTTATTCAAACTATTGTTTCTTTTTTCTTTTTTTTTTTTCATTTCATTTTTGCTGCCAAATCGTATACCTGAGATTTTCTTATGTCACACAGACATGGTAGAGAATAACATTTTGCGAGTCGATAACAATTAGGATCAAACATGTCATCGACTCATATTTTTTCGATCTTCAGAACGGCCTTTTTGGTTCATCTTTCTGCGACGAATAGAATCTGCGGATATTAATTAATATTTTACAAGTCCGGCCAGACGCGCCACGTGACTGGAAAACAAAGACGTGTCACTATATTTTTTCAAATGTGTCCATATTTTTCGAAAAAAATTGATAGAAAAAAAAATGTTTTGAGGCACAAAAAAATACATATTCCTAATTTTTTTTTTGTATATTTTTCGAACAAATAATGTGTTATCAAACGCAAAATAGAATGGGCGGTCATTTCCTGGCCAATGCCTTGTCGAATTACTTGTATTATATATATATATATATATATATATATATATATATATATATATATATATATATATATATTAGGGTGTTTAATTTTTTTAAAATTATTTTTGAACGAGCCGAACCTAAAATAATTAGTTTAGATAGAAAAAAAAATGCTGGCAGAAAATGAGCATTCGACGTTGAGTTTCAGATCCCCCTCATTTAACTTTTGATTTTTTCTTCCTTTTTTTCAAATTTGAGACAAATTATTGTTAGCGAAAAACTTTTTTTGTGCCTACAGCTGCCAGGGATTAGCTTATGTCTCAAATAACATTCTCTTAGAATTTTAGCTATTCAGTTGAACTGAATAGGGGAGATACAGTCAGTTCCACAAAAAAGGGTACGCGTTTTCTCGAAAAGTTTCAAAGAAAACCCCATTTTTCTTTTTTAACACGAAAGTACGCATCAAACACTAGGGCGGACTCACTTTATAAACCGTCCAATCGCCTTTGTTCTGGATTATGGCCGGGCACCTTCTGGGCATGCTTTCGACCAGTTTTTCGGCATATTCTGAACGTAGAGAGCACCATACCTTCCTAATTCGTCGAGAGAGCTGCTTCAGGGTGAATACACGCCTTCCTGCAAGTTTCCTCTTCACGATGCTCCACACATTTTCAATTGGATTTGCATCAGGAGATTGTGAAAGCTAGTTTCAAGTCGTAATGCCATTTTGCGCTTTCCAGCTCGTGTAGAGGCGACGACTGCGATGTTTGGGGTCGTTGTCCTCTTGAAGGATCCAATCCTCATTGTTGGTTCCAAACATCTTTCTGTAGACTTCAGAAGACCACGTTGGTAAATTTTGACCTTTTTTTGAGCGTTGAGGTTCTCTGTAAAGAGCTCTGAACAGCCAAAACCGCGCTGTGAAAAGCGACCCCAAACATCTATCTTTATGTGGCGCTCAACAGTTCGCTGGAGGAAACGCTCACCAGTGGCAGACCAGGCACGTTTTATAGGAAACCATGCCCAAAAGTAAGCTTCGTTGGAAAAAATTATACCGGACCAAGAATTTAGCAGCAGCTGAGTATGAAAGACGTGGTCCGTGTGCATTGGTGAAAAGAAAAACGTTCAGCGTAGATAGCAATAATTGCTCAATGTTGTGCAATATGCAACACTTTGAACGAGACTCAAACAAATCGGTGGTTCCGCCGTAGTCCTTTGAACGTACAATAAGGCCCAAAAAGAAAGGAAACGAAATCTTCAAAACTTCCCGAGAAAACGCGTACCTTTTCTTGTGGAACAGACTGTATATGAAAATACCGAAAACCCTTACATTTCAATATTCATTATCAAATGTAAACTGATCATTCAGTAAAGTACACCCCAAAGCAAATTCTGTAAGATGTTTATTTGTCATCACACGCAAATATTTTCTCATTTTTCGACAATAACTTTTACTTTAGTTCAATTTTATATATCTCCCCTATTAAATTCAACCGAAGAGTTGAAATTCTAAGAGAATCTTATTTGAGACACAAGCTAATCCCCTGGCAGCTATGGGCACGAAAAATAAAAGTTTGCTAACAATAATCTGTCTTAAATTCAAAAGAAGGAAGAAAATAATCAAAAGTCGAATGAGGGGGATCTAACACTCAACCTAGAATGCTCTAGAGGTTTTTTTTAAACACTTTATATATACACACTAGAAATATTCGAAAGAATGAAGCGCTTCATTTTTTCAAATATTTTAAAAACTTTGGAATAAGGAAAAAATATTATCCAATCTTCTTTGTAGACAATTTAATTTTCTACAAGAAAGGTTATTTGTATTATCGTCATATCTCACATAGTTTCCGAGTTATTATAAAATTTATCCAATCTTTCAAGAAACAAGCTATCTTAACTTGCCGATTCCCCGCCGAATTCAATCACTGGAAAATGTTTAAAATTGGCATCGAAGACCTGCTACCCCAAGTGAAAAATGTGCGGAGTTCTGGATTTTTCGGTGCAATACTGCGGAAGGAAAAAAATATAAACTATCAGGTGTCAAAAACCCTATGTTAATCAAATGGCGACAATTAGATGGCTTTGGGAAGGTACTTAGAATTGGTCTACGAGGCTGGGCCTTCGGCTACGTTAAAATTTATTATTTTCGAGACATTTAAGCCCATGGGAGGGCCAAAAAAATTTTCGACCCCAAATAAGGACCACCCTAATATACACACATAAAATATTTTGTATGACGTCCATGCGGCACGACGAGATGCACCTCGTTGAATCGCAGCCGCCGCCGCGCCGCGCGGCAATGGTCTGGAGCGGCTTTGTGGTATTCGGAAGTCGTTGGCATCTTCCGTGACTCGTAGTCCGAGAGTGCACTGCACTATGAAGGTGCGGAATGGATGAAGGAAAAATTCCGACGACTCTGCCATGCGGACCAACCGAAGACAAGATAAATGAACGGACGCGTAACAAAAAAAGAAAAAAAGAACAAAAAAAAGTTGCTTCGTGCGGAGTCGATCCGACATTGCATTGTGTATCATAGCAATAATTATTGCAATGATGAAAAAAAAAAAAAAGTCTGTCGACGCTTCTCTCGATTATTATTATAGCACAATGTGCAATAATTGTTCGAGAAAAAAAGTCTCGCTTCGTCGAGTAGATTGATTTTTCTTAAATAATAATAATAATAATAATAATAATAATAATAATAATAATAATAATAATAATAATAATAATAATAATAATAATAATAATAATAATAATAATAGTAATAATAATCGTGGCCCTACCCAAATATCGTCAGCAGTCATTTCGTTTTTTTTTCTTTTTTTTTCGAGGAATGTTAATAGAAATTGGAACCGGAAATTACGCGATACGCAACGCCTATACAAATTCGTTTATTCATTCGTTTCTTCTGGTGACGTCTCTAATATTTTCTTCTTTTAGTAAAGAACACGTAGTGACGAAGAATGATGTAAGATAGACACGATGATACGGATATTCCGTGTTTCGCGTCTTTCTCGTCACGTTTTCTCGTCCTTATTTCGTCACAAGTGAGAGCATTATCGTGTACGTACACATCGACTGTAAAAGTGTAAGTAAAAAAATCTCAAATGAAGCTACGTTTGACATTAAAAATAAATTAAATAAATCAAATGAATCAAATTGAAAAAAATTAAATTAAATTAACAAATAAATAAAATGAATTAAATTAAATGAAAATAAATTTATTATAATACGTAACTCTATTTTTTTTAAATACGTGAATGATATTAATGCGCAATGGGGAATAACATTGGCCATTATTTTCCGTTGCGAAATTGTTCGGTTAGGTGGCAAAGAGGAAGAGTCACCCTCGACGACGTCAAACTATGAAGAATAACGGCGGAGAGCAATCATCTGTCGTTGGTCGGCATTGAGCGCGTGTTGGCTTTTGAACGCGTGCCATCGCTCCCGAGACCCTCGGATATGCGCGTTATTTGTATTGATGTCGTGGTGAACGTGTAACATCCGACGGGAACATCGGCCACGCAAGACAATCAGTCAGTGACAGGTACAGTAATTCACGAGTGAGAGGAAACGAATCGTTCTTATACATATACATAGATGTGTGTGTGTGTGTGTGTGTGTGTGTGTGTGTGTGTGTGTGTGTGTGTGTGTGTGTGTGTGTGTGTGTGTGTGTGTGTGTGTGTGTGTGTGTGTGTGTGTGTGTGTGTGTGTGTGTGTGTGTGTGTGTGTGTGTGTGTGTGTGTGTGTGTGTGTGTGTGTGTGTGTGTGTGTGTGTGTGTGTGTGTGTGTGTGTGTGTGTGTGTGTGTGTGTGTGTGTGTGTGTGTGTGTGTGTGTGTGTGTGTGTGTGTGTGTGTGTGTGTGTGTGTGTGTGTGTGTGTGTGTGTGTGTGTGTGTGTGTGTGTGTGTGTGTGTGTGTGTGTGTGTGTGTGTGTGTGTGTGTGTGTGTGTGTGTGTGTGTGTGTGTGTGTGTGTGTGTGTGTGTGTGTGTGTGTGTGTGTGTGTGTGTGTGTGTGTGTGTGTGTGTGTGTGTGTGTGTGTGTGTGTGTGTGTGTGTGTGTGTGTGTGTGTGTGTGTGTGTGTGTGTGTGTGTGTGTGTGTGTGTGTGTGTGTGTGTGTGTGTGTGTGTGTGTGTGTGTGTGTGTGTGTGTGTGTGTGTGTGTGTGTGTGTGTGTGTGTGTGTGTGTGTGTGTGTGTGTGTGTGTGTGTGTGTGTGTGTGTGTGTGTGTGTGTGTGTGTGTGTGTGTGTGTGTGTGTGTGTGTGTGTGTGTGTGTGTGTGTGTGTGTGTGTGTGTGTGTGTGTGTGTGTGTGTGTGTGTGTGTGTGTGTGTGTGTGTGTGTGTGTGTGTGTGTGTGTGTGTGTGTGTGTGTGTGTGTGTGTGTGTGTGTGTGTGTGTGTGTGTGTGTGTGTGTGTGTGTGTGTGTGTGTGTGTGTGTGTGTGTGTGTGTGTGTGTGTGTGTGTGTGTGTGTGTGTGTGTGTGTGTGTGTGTGTGTGTGTGTGTGTGTGTGTGTGTGTGTGTGTGTGTGTGTGTGTGTGTGTGTGTGTGTGTGTGTGTGTGTGTGTGTGTGTGTGTGTGTGTGTGTGTGTGTGTGTGTGTGTGTGTGTGTGTGTGTGTGTGTGTGTGTGTGTGTGTGTGTGTGTGTGTGTGTGTGTGTGTGTGTGTGTGTGTGTGTGTGTGTGTGTGTGTGTGTGTGTGTGTGTGTGTGTGTGTGTGTGTGTGTGTGTGTGTGTGTGTGTGTGTGTGTGTGTGTGTGTGTGTGTGTGTGTGTGTGTGTGTGTGTGTGTGTGTGTGTGTGTGTGTGTGTGTGTGTGTGTGTGTGTGTGTGTGTGTGTGTGTGTGTGTGTGTGTGTGTGTGTGTGTGTGTGTGTGTGTGTGTGTGTGTGTGTGTGTGTGTGTGTGTGTGTGTGTGTGTGTGTGTGTGTGTGTGTGTGTGTGTGTGTGTGTGTGTGTGTGTGTGTGTGTGTGTGTGTGTGTGTGTGTGTGTGTGTGTGTGTGTGTGTGTGTGTGTGTGTGTGTGTGTGTGTGTGTGTGTGTGTGTGTGTGTGTGTGTGTGTGTGTGTGTGTGTGTGTGTGTGTGTGTGTGTGTGTGTGTGTGTGTGTGTGTGTGTGTGTGTGTGTGTGTGTGTGTGTGTGTGTGTGTGTGTGTGTGTGTGTGTGTGTGTGTGTGTGTGTGTGTGTGTGTGTGTGTGTGTGTGTGTGTGTGTGTGTGTGTGTGTGTGTGTGTGTGTGTGTGTGTGTGTGTGTGTGTGTGTGTGTGTGTGTGTGTGTGTGTGTGTGTGTGTGTGTGTGGTGTGTGTGTGTGTGTGTGTGTGTGTGTGTGTGTGTGTGTGTGTGTGTGTGTGTGTGTGTGTGTGTGTGTGTGTGTGTGTGTGTGTGTGTGTGTGTGTGTGTGTGTGTGTGTGTGTGTGTGTGTGTGTGTGTGTGTGTGTGTGTGTGTGTGTGTGTGTGTGTGTGTGTGTGTGTGTGTGTGTGTGTGTGTGTGTGTGTGTGTGTGTGTGTGTGTGTGTGTGTGTGTGTGTGTGTGTGTGTGTGTGTGTGTGTGTGTGTGTGTGTGTGTGTGTGTGTGTGTGTGTGTGTGTGTGTGTGTGTGTGTGTGTGTGTGTGTGTGTGTGTGTGTGTGTGTGTGTGTGTGTGTGTGTGTGTGTGTGTGTGTGTGTGTGTGTGTGTGTGTGTGTGTGTGTGTGTGTGTGTGTGTGTGTGTGTGTGTGTGTGTGTGTGTGTGTGTGTGTGTGTGTGTGTGTGTGTGTGTGTGTGTGTGTGTGTGTGTGTGTGTGTGTGTGTGTGTGTGTGTGTGTGTGTGTGTGTGTGTGTGTGTGTGTGTGTGTGTGTGTGTGTGTGTGTGTGTGTGTGTGTGTGTGTGTGTGTGTGTGTGTGTGTGTGTGTGTGTGTGTGTGTGTGTGTGTGTGTGTGTGTGTGTGTGTGTGTGTGTGTGTGTGTGTGTGTGTGTGTGTGTGTGTGTGTGTGTGTGTGTGTGTGTGTGTGTGTGTGTGTGTGTGTGTGTGTGTGTGTGTGTGTGTGTGTGTGTGTGTGTGTGTGTGTGTGTGTGTGTGTGTGTGTGTGTGTGTGTGTGTGTGTGTGTGTGTGTGTGTGTGTGTGTGTGTGTGTGTGTGTGTGTGTGTGTGTGTGTGTGTGTGTGTGTGTGTGTGTGTGTGTGTGTGTGTGTGTGTGTGTGTGTGTGTGTGTGTGTGTGTGTGTGTGTGTGTGTGTGTGTGTGTGTGTGTGTGTGTGTGTGTGTGTGTGTGTGTGTGTGTGTGTGTGTGTGTGTGTGTGTGTGTGTGTGTGTGTGTGTGTGTGTGTGTGTGTGTGTGTGTGTGTGTGTGTGTGTGTGTGTGTGTGTGTGTGTGTGTGTGTGTGTGTGTGTGTGTGTGTGTGTGTGTGTGTGTGTGTGTGTGTGTGTGTGTGTGTGTGTGTGTGTGTGTGTGTGTGTGTGTGTGTGTGTGTGTGTGTGTGTGTGTGTGTGTGTGTGTGTGTGTGTGTGTGTGTGTGTGTGTGTGTGTGTGTGTGTGTGTGTGTGTGTGTGTGTGTGTGTGTGTGTGTGTGTGTGTGTGTGTGTGTGTGTGTGTGTGTGTGTGTGTGTGTGTGTGTGTGTGTGTGTGTGTGTGTGTGTGTGTGTGTGTGTGTGTGTGTGTGTGTGTGTGTGTGTGTGTGTGTGTGTGTGTGTGTGTGTGTGTGTGTGTGTGTGTGTGTGTGTGTGTGTGTGTGTGTGTGTGTGTGTGTGTGTGTGTGTGTGTGTGTGTGTGTGTGTGTGTGTGTGTGTGTGTGTGTGTGTGTGTGTGTGTGTGTGTGTGTGTGTGTGTGTGTGTGTGTGTGTGTGTGTGTGTGTGTGTGTGTGTGTGTGTGTGTGTGTGTGTGTGTGTGTGTGTGTGTGTGTGTGTGTGTGTGTGTGTGTGTGTGTGTGTGTGTGTGTGTGTGTGTGTGTGTGTGTGTGTGTGTGTGTGTGTGTGTGTGTGTGTGTGTGTGTGTGTGTTGTGTGTGTGTGTGTGTGTGTGTGTGTGTGTGTGTGTGTGTGTGTGTGTGTGTGTGTGTGTGTGTGTGTGTGTGTGTGTGTGTGTGTGTGTGTGTGTGTGTGTGTGTGTGTGTGTGTGTGTGTGTGTGTGTGTGTGTGTGTGTGTGTGTGTGTGTGTGTGTGTGTGTGTGTGTGTGTGTGTGTGTGTGTGTGTGTGTGTGTGTGTGTGTGTGTGTGTGTGTGTGTGTGTGTGTGTGTGTGTGTGTGTGTGTGTGTGTGTGTGTGTGTGTGTGTGTGTGTGTGTGTGTGTGTGTGTGTGTGTGTGTGTGTGTGTGTGTGTGTGTGTGTGTGTGTGTGTGTGTGTGTGTGTGTGTGTGTGTGTGTGTGTGTGTGTGTGTGTGTGTGTGTGTGTGTGTGTGTGTGTGTGTGTGTGTGTGTGTGTGTGTGTGTGTGTGTGTGTGTGTGTGTGTGTGTGTGTGTGTGTGTGTGTGTGTGTGTGTGTGTGTGTGTGTGTGTGTGTGTGTGTGTGTGTGTGTGTGTGTGTGTGTGTGTGTGTGTGTGTGTGTGTGTGTGTGTGTGTGTGTGTGTGTGTGTGTGTGTGTGTGTGTGTGTGTGTGTGTGTGTGTGTGGTGTGTGTGTGTGTGTGTGTGTGTGGTGTGTGTGTGTGTGTGTGTGGTGTGTGTGTGTGTGTGTGTGTGTGTGTGTGTGTGTGTGTGTGTGTGTGTGTGTGTGTGTGTGTGTGTGTGTGTGTGTGTGTGTGTGTGTGTGTGTGTGTGTGTGTGTGTGTGTGTGTGTGTGTGTGTGTGTGTGTGTGTGTGTGTGTGTGTGTGTGTGTGTGTGTGTGTGTGTGTGTGTGTGTGTGTGTGTGTGTGTGTGTGTGTGTGTGTGTGTGTGTGTGTGTGTGTGTGTGTGTGTGTGTGTGTGTGTGTGTGTGTGTGTGTGTGTGTGTGTGTGTGTGTGTGTGTGTGTGTGTGTGTGTGTGTGTGTGTGTGTGTGTGTGTGTGTGTGTGTGTGTGTGTGTGTGTGTGTGTGTGTGTGTGTGTGTGTGTGTGTGTGTGTGTGTGTGTGTGTGTGTGTGTGTGTGTGTGTGTGTGTGTGTGTGTGTGTGTGTGTGTGTGTGTGTGTGTGTGTGTGTGTGTGTGTGTGTGTGTGTGTGTGTGTGTGTGTGTGTGTGTGTGTGTGTGTGTGTGTGTGTGTGTGTGTGTGTGTGTGTGTGTGTGTGTGTGTGTGTGTGTGTGTGTGTGTGTGTGTGTGTGTGTGTGTGTGTGTGTGTGTGTGTGTGTGTGTGTGTGTGTGTGTGTGTGTGTGTGTGTGTGTGTGTGTGTGTGTGTGTGTGTGTGTGTGTGTGTGTGTGTGTGTGTGTGTGTGTGTGTGTGTGTGTGTGTGTGTGTGTGTGTGTGTGTGTGTGTGTGTGTGTGTGTGTGTGTGTGTGTGTGTGTGTGTGTGTGTGTGTGTGTGTGTGTGTGTGTGTGTGTGTGTGTGTGTGTGTGTGTGTGTGTGTGTGTGTGTGTGTGTGTGTGTGTGTGTGTGTGTGTGTGTGTGTGTGTGTGTGTGTGTGTGTGTGTGTGTGTGTGTGTGTGTGTGTGTGTGTGTGTGTGTGTGTGTGTGTGTGTGTGTGTGTGTGTGTGTGTGTGTGTGTGTGTGTGTGTGTGTGTGTGTGTGTGTGTGTGTGTGTGTGTGTGTGTGTGTGTGTGTGTGTGTGTGTGTGTGTGTGTGTGTGTGTGTGTGTGTGTGTGTGTGTGTGTGTGTGTGTGTGTGTGTGTGTGTGTGTGTGTGTGTGTGTGTGTGTGTGTGTGTGTGTGTGTGTGTGTGTGTGTGTGTGTGTGTGTGTGTGTGTGTGTGTGTGTGTGTGTGTGTGTGTGTGTGTGTGTGTGTGTGTGTGTGTGTGTGTGTGTGTGTGTGTGTGTGTGTGTGTGTGTGTGTGTGTGTGTGTGTGTGTGTGTGTGTGTGTGTGTGTGTGTGTGTGTGTGTGTGTGTGTGTGTGTGTGTGTGTGTGTGTGTGTGTGTGTGTGTGTGTGTGTGTGTGTGTGTGTGTGTGTGTGTGTGTGTGTGTGTGTGTGTGTGTGTGTGTGTGTGTGTGTGTGTGTGTGTGTGTGTGTGTGTGTGTGTGTGTGTGTGTGTGTGTGTGTGTGTGTGTGTGTGTGTGTGTGTGTGTGTGTGTGTGTGTGTGTGTGTGTGTGTGTGTGTGTGTGTGTGTGTGTGTGTGTGTGTGTGTGTGTGTGTGTGTGTGTGTGTGTGTGTGTGTGTGTGTGTGTGTGTGTGTGTGTGTGTGTGTGTGTGTGTGTGTGTGTGTGTGTGTGTGTGTGTGTGTGTGTGTGTGTGTGTGTGTGTGTGTGTGTGTGTGTGTGTGTGTGTGTGTGTGTGTGTGTGTGTGTGTGTGTGTGTGTGTGTGTGTGTGTGTGTGTGTGTGTGTGTGTGTGTGTGTGTGTGTGTGTGTGTGTGTGTGTGTGTGTGTGTGTGTGTGTGTGTGTGTGTGTGTGTGTGTGTGTGTGTGTGTGTGTGTGTGTGTGTGTGTGTGTGTGTGTGTGTGTGTGTGTGTGTGTGTGTGTGTGTGTGTGTGTGTGTGTGTGTGTGTGTGTGTGTGTGTGTGTGTGTGTGTGTGTGTGTGTGTGTGTGTGTGTGTGTGTGTGTGTGTGTGTGTGTGTGTGTGTGTGTGTGTGTGTGTGTGTGTGTGTGTGTGTGTGTGTGTGTGTGTGTGTGTGTGTGTGTGTGTGTGTGTGTGTGTGTGTGTGTGTGTGTGTGTGTGTGTGTGTGTGTGTGTGTGTGTGTGTGTGTGTGTGTGTGTGTGTGTGTGTGTGTGTGTGTGTGTGTGTGTGTGTGTGTGTGTGTGTGTGTGTGTGTGTGTGTGTGTGTGTGTGTGTGTGTGTGTGTGTGTGTGTGTGTGTGTGTGTGTGTGTGTGTGTGTGTGTGTGTGTGTGTGTGTGTGTGTGTGTGTGTGTGTGTGTGTGTGTGTGTGTGTGTGTGTGTGTGTGTGTGTGTGTGTGTGTGTGTGTGTGTGTGTGTGTGTGTGTGTGTGTGTGTGTGTGTGTGTGTGTGTGTGTGTGTGTGTGTGTGTGTGTGTGTGTGTGTGTGTGTGTGTGTGTGTGTGTGTGTGTGTGTGTGTGTGTGTGTGTGTGTGTGTGTGTGTGTGTGTGTGTGTGTGTGTGTGTGTGTGTGTGTGTGTGTGTGTGTGTGTGTGTGTGTGTGTGTGTGTGTGTGTGTGTGTGTGTGTGTGTGTGTGTGTGTGTGTGTGTGTGTGTGTGTGTGTGTGTGTGTGTGTGTGTGTGTGTGTGTGTGTGTGTGTGTGTGTGTGTGTGTGTGTGTGTGTGTGTGTGTGTGTGTGTGTGTGTGTGTGTGTGTGTGTGTGTGTGTGTGTGTGTGTGTGTGTGTGTGTGTGTGTGTGTGTGTGTGTGTGTGTGGTGTGTGTGTGTGTGTGTGTGTGTGTGTGTGTGTGTGTGTGTGTGTGTGTGTGTGTGTGTGTGTGTGTGTGTGTGTGTGTGTGTGTGTGTGTGTGTGTGTGTGTGTGTGTGTGTGTGTGTGTGTGTGTGTGTGTGTGTGTGTGTGTGTGTGTGTGTGTGTGTGTGTGTGTGTGTGTGTGTGTGTGTGTGTGTGTGTGTGTGTTGTGTGTGTGTGTGTGTGTGTGTGTGTGTGTGTGTGTGTGTGTGTGTGTGTGTGTGTGTGTGTGTGTGTGTGTGTGTGTGTGTGTGTGTGTGTGTGTGTGTGTGTGTGTGTGTGTGTGTGTGTGTGTGTGTGTGTGTGTGTGTGTGTGTGGTGTGTGTGTGTGTGTGTGTGTGTGTGTGTGTGTGTGTGTGTGTGTGTGTGTGTGTGTGTGTGTGTGTGTGTGTGTGTGTGTGTGTGTGTGTGTGTGTGTGTGTGTGTGTGTGTGTGTGTGTGTGTGTGTGTGTGTGTGTGTGTGTGTGTGTGTGTGTGTGTGTGTGTGTGTGTGTGTGTGTGTGTGTGTGTGTGTGTGTGTGTGTGTGTGTGTGTGTGTGTGTGTGTGTGTGTGTGTGTGTGTGTGTGTGTGTGTGTGTGTGTGTGTGTGTGTGTGTGTGTGTGTGTGTGTGTGTGTGTGTGTGTGTGTGTGTGTGTGTGTGTGTGTGTGTGTGTGTGTGTGTGTGTGTTGTGTGTGTGTGTGTGTGTGTGTGTGTGTGTGTGTGTGTGTGTGTGTGTGTGTGTGTGTGTGTGTGTGTGTGTGTGTGTGTGTGTGTGTGTGTGTGTGTGTGTGTGTGTGTGTGTGTGTGTGTGTGTGTGTGTGTGTGTGTGTGTGTGTGTGTGTGTGTGTGTGTGTGTGTGTGTGTGTGTGTGTGTGTGTGTGTGTGTGTGTGTGTGTGTGTGTGTGTGTGTGTGTGTGTGTGTGTGTGTGTGTGTGTGTGTGTGTGTGTGTGTGTGTGTGTGTGTGTGTGTGTGTGTGTGTGTGTGTGTGTGTGTGTGTGTGTGTGTGTGTGTGTGTGTGTGTGTGTGTGTGTGTGTGTGTGTGTGTGTGTGTGTGTGTGTGTGTGTGTGTGTGTGTGTGTGTGTGTGTGTGTGTGTGTGTGTGTGTGTGTGTGTGTGGTGTGTGTGTGTGTGTGTGTGTGTGTGTGTGTGTGTGTGTGTGTGTGTGTGTGTGTGTGTGTGTGTGTGTGTGTGTGTGTGTGTGTGTGTGTGTGTGTGTGTGTGTGTGTGTGTGTGTGTGTGTGTGTGTGTGTGTGTGTGTGTGTGTGTGTGTGTGTGTGTGTGTGTGTGTGTGTGTGTGTGTGTGTGTGTGTGTGTGTGGTGTGTGTGTGTGTGTGTGTGTGTGTGTGTGTGTGTGTGTGTGTGTGTGTGTGTGTGTGTGTGTGTGTGTGTGTGTGTGTGTGTGTGTGTGTGTGTGTGTGTGTGTGTGTGTGTGTGTGTGTGTGTGTGTGTGTGTGTGTGTGTGTGTGTGTGTGTGTGTGTGTGTGTGTGTGTGTGTGTGTGTGTGTGTGTGTGTGTGTGTGTGTGTGTGTGTGTGTGTGTGTGTGTGTGTGTGTGTGTGTGTGTGTGTGTGTGTGTGTGTGTGTGTGTGTGTGTGTGTGTGTGTGTGTGTGTGTGTGTGTGTGTGTGTGTGTGTGTGTGTGTGTGTGTGTGTGTGTGTGTGTGTGTGTGTGTGTGTGTGTGTGTGTGTGTGTGTGTGTGTGTGTGTGTGTGTGTGTGTGTGTGTGTGTGTGTGTGTGTGTGTGTGTGTGTGTGTGTGTGTGTGTGTGTGTGTGTGTGTGTGTGTGTGTGTGTGTGTGTGTGTGTGTGTGTGTGTGTGTGTGTGTGTGTGTGTGTGTGTGTGTGTGTGTGTGTGTGTGTGTGTGTGTGTGTGTGTGTGTGTGTGTGTGTGTGTGTGTGTGTGTGTGTGTGTTGTGTGTGTGTGTGTGTGTGTGTGTGTGTGTGTGTGTGTGTGTGTGTGTGTGTGTGTGTGTGTGTGTGTGTGTGTGTGTGTGTGTGTGTGTGTGTGTGTGTGTGTGTGTGTGTGTGTGTGTGTGTGTGTGTGTGTGTGTGTGTGTGTGTGTGTGTGTGTGTGTGTGTGTGTGTGTGTGTGTGTGTGTGTGTGTGTGTGTGTGTGTGTGTGTGTGTGTGTGTGTGTGTGTGTGTGTGTGTGTGTGTGTGTGTGTGTGTGTGTGTGTGTGTGTGTGTGTGTGTGTGTGTGTGTGTGTGTGTGTGTGTGTGTGTGTGTGTGTGTGTGTGTGTGTGTGTGTGTGTGTGTGTGTGTGTGTGTGTGTGTGTGTGTGTGTGTGTGTGTGTGTGTGTGTGTGTGTGTGTGTGTGTGTGTGTGTGTGTGTGTGTGTGTGTGTGTGTGTGTGTGTGTGTGTGTGTGTGTGTGTGTGTGTGTGTGTGTGTGTGTGTGTGTGTGTGTGTGTGTGTGTGTGTGTGTGTGTGTGTGTGTGTGTGTGTGTGTGTGTGTGTGTGTGTGTGTGTGTGTGTGTGTGTGTGTGTGTGTGTGTGTGTGTGTGTGTGTGTGTGTGTGTGTGTGTGTGTGTGTGTGTGTGTGTGTGTGTGTGTGTGTGTGTGTGTGTGTGTGTGTGTGTGTGTGTGTGTGTGTGTGTGTGTGTGTGTGTGTGTGTGTGTGTGTGTGTGTGTGTGTGTGTGTGTGTGTGTGTGTGTGTGTGTGTGTGTGTGTGTGTGTGTGTGTGTGTGTGTGTGTGTGTGTGTGTGTGTGTGTGTGTGTGTGTGTGTGTGTGTGTGTGTGTGTGTGTGTGTGTGTGTGTGTGTGTGTGTGTGTGTGTGTGTGTGTGTGTGTGTGTGTGTGTGTGTGTGTGTGTGTGTGTGTGTGTGTGTGTGTGTGTGTGTGTGTGTGTGTGTGTGTGTGTGTGTGTGTGTGTGTGTGTGTGTGTGTGTGTGTGTGTGTGTGTGTGTGTGTGTGTGTGTGTGTGTGTGTGTGTGTGTGTGTGTGTGTGTGTGTGTGTGTGTGTGTGTGTGTGTGTGTGTGTGTGTGTGTGTGTGTGTGTGTGTGTGTGTGTGTGTGTGTGTGTGTGTGTGTGTGTGTGTGTGTGTGTGTGTGTGTGTGTGTGTGTGTGTGTGTGTGTGTGTGTGTGTGTGTGTGTGTGTGTGTGTGTGTGTGTGTGTGTGTGTGTGTGTGTGTGTGTGTGTGTGTGTGTGTGTGTGTGTGTGTGTGTGTGTGTGTGTGTGTGTGTGTGTGTGTGTGTGTGTGTGTGTGTGTGTGTGTGTGTGTGTGTGTGTGTGTGTGTGTGTGTGTGTGTGTGTGTGTGTGTGTGTGTGTGTGTGTGTGTGTGTGTGTGTGTGTGTGTGTGTGTGTGTGTGTGTGTGTGTGTGTGTGTGTGTGTGTGTGTGTGTGTGTGTGTGTGTGTGTGTGTGTGTGTGTGTGTGTGTGTGTGTGTGTGTGTGTGTGTGTGTGTGTGTGTGTGTGTGTGTGTGTGTGTGTGTGTGTGTGTGTGTGTGTGTGTGTGTGTGTGTGTGTGTGTGTGTGTGTGTGTGTGTGTGTGTGTGTGTGTGTGTGTGTGTGTGTGTGTGTGTGTGTGTGTGTGTGTGTGTGTGTGTGTGTGTGTGTGTGTGTGTGTGTGTGTGTGTGTGTGTGTGTGTGTGTGTGTGTGTGTGTGTGTGTGTGTGTGTGTGTGTGTGTGTGTGTGTGTGTGTGTGTGTGTGTGTGTGTGTGTGTGTGTGTGTGTGTGTGTGTGTGTGTGTGTGTGTGTGTGTGTGTGTGTGTGTGTGTGTGTATTAGGGTGGTCCTTATTTGGGGTCAAAAAATTTGTTGGCCCTCCCATTGGCTTGAATGTCTCGAAAAAAATTAATCTTAACGTAGCCGAAAGCCCAGCCTCGTAGACCAATTCTAAGTACGTCCCCGAAGCCATCCAATTTTCGCCATTTGATTAACATAGGATTTTTGGCACCTGATAGTTTATATTTTTTTCCTTCCGCAGTATTGCACCGAAAAATCCGGAACTCCGCACATATTTCACTTCGGGTAGCAGGTCTTCGATGGTAATTTTAAACATTTTCCAGTGATTGAATTCGGCCGGGAGTCGCCAAGTTAAGGCAGTTTATTGTTCCTTAAAAGCTTCGATAAAGTTCATAATGACTCGGAAACTATGTGAGATACGACGATAATGCAAATAACCTTCTTTGAAGAAAATTGAATTCTCTACAAAAAAGATTCAATAAGTTTTTCCTCTTTCCAAAGTTTTTGAAATATTCGGAAAAATGGAGCGCTTCATTTTTTCAAATATTCTTAAAACTTTGGAAAAAGGAAAAAATCTTATTGAATATTTTTTGTAGAGAATCGAGAGACGCGGTAGCGTCTCGAGACAAGTACATTTACCTATTCAGTTACCTACTTTACCGGCCTCCTCTCGAGACGCGACTGCACTTTCTTATTCTGTGAACCGAGTTAACTGTAACCCTACTTCGGATTATCTTCATAGATAGACCGCGCTATTCATAAATGTTTAATTGCAGTTAGATGCATTTTTTTTATATTTCGATTGGAACCAACACGAGTGCTGTAGGTGCTGTTATGCGGGAGATATCGAAGTATTTTCATGATTAAAATCGTGTTTCCGACGTTTTTCGCCAAAATCGTTTTCAGAGCGGTCGCACACTTTTCAGTGGTCATAGCTTGTCAGATCAGACGCGACTATTCGCTGACATATCGCTGTCATCGCAGTCTTCACAGGTTACGATCACTGAGGACCATCTAACCTGCCTGACAAGATCAGCTGAGAGCGATACAGATAGAGAACGAGCTCCGAAATAAAAACGATCGAGTGTGACAGTTCGCGGGGTTTTTGAAGAATTAACCAAAAAACCACGTATAATAAAGTAAACGGCCCAGTTTCTGACACTGTCCCAGATTGTGACACCGACGACAAAGTTTCGACTGCCATAAATATAGTTTTTGTCGATTAATAATTAAATTATCGGCTAATTAAAGAGCGTTATTCACTTTAGATTATTGGACAACACAGACTTTTTTAAATTGAATATTTTATAATAGAAATTGACCAGTGAACCGTGTAATACGCGTCGCAGAGGCTCCGCAGCGGCCGTGGTAGACGCTGATAGCAAGTGCGACGAGCTACGTAAATCTGAAATTTGTTCGTACTGTAAGTATAAAGCGCCATAAAAATGGTATCGACATATTCAGCATGAACCAGACTGTCGATGAGATAAAAAATAATTTAACTTTTCGTTAAATATTTGGTTAAATCCGTAGTGTCAATAACTACGTCACATAATTGAGGTTACGTTGCAGTTGTTGAGTCTCGACTTGAAGGGTCAGGGAGTGGGTACGCATAGTCACCAATTGGGCCAAGGGAGTCATAAATCGGGTACACGTAGCGGTTATAAGTTGCGTCAAGGGGGTCATGAATCGGGTATACGTAGAGGGGTTACAAACTACGACATGGATGTTTCTCTAGTGTCGGAAACCCCAGCAGCAGAAAAGCGATATTAAAGCAATTATTGTATTAATAAATATTAATTATTTCACTTGTTTAATACGTAAATCTCATTCAGAGGTTCTTAACGCACGTGTTAAAACCTTAACCTTTTATCTTAGCTATATCACGCGTCAATGAATAGTAAAAATCTAACACCGGTGCTCTCATTAGAGTGTCAGTAACTGGGCCATTTACCTTATATGATAAAACTGATAACGAATCGTTCGAATGAAGCTGAAACTGGCAGACGTTTCTGGCAGACGTTTTGCGGCCGGGCAGTAAGTTTTGGATGGGACTGTACCCACTAGGCCGTGCCGCGCTGCCGTACGGTGCTCGACGGACGGCGGCCGCCCTTTCTCCCGAACGTTCATTTGAAAAATTCATAATAAAGAGAAAAACGTTTGTCGGAGGAAAAATTTGTGTTCTATGTGATTGCTTGATATCTCTGCAATATTTCCGTATGTCCGAAACATTCTGCATAAATGCGTTCTAGTATTTATGAAAATAAACGTAAAATAATTTCAATTACAACGAGTAAACATCGCGTTCCAATCTTTTTTTTGTTCGTATGATCCTGGTTATTCCCCGGAATTAGACTATTGCCAATCATTTTATATACATATAAAGAGTATTCATGAAAATTTGCAACATCCGCAGGACGGTCCTTCGATATTTCATATCAAATTAACAACAATTACGATCGCGCGCTCGAAATATCGAGCTTAATCTTTTTTTCTTCGTATGAACCTGGTTATTCCCCGGAATTAGACTATTGCCAATCATTTTATATACATATAAAGAGTATTCATGAAAATTTGCAACATCCGCAGGACGGTCCTTCGATATTTCATATCGAATTAACAACAATTACGATCGCGCGCTCGAAATATCGAGCTAAATCTTTTTTTCTTCGTATGAACCTGGTTATTCCCCGGAATTAGACTATTGCTAATCGTTTTGTATATGAATAAAGAGTATTCATGAAAATTTGCAACATCCGCAGGACGGTCCTTCGATATTTCATATCGAATTAACAACAATTACGATCGCGCGCTCGAAATATCGAGGTTAATCTTTTTTTCTTCGTATGAACCTGGTTATTCCCCGGAATTAGACTATTGCTAATCGTTTTGTATATGAATAAAGAGTATTCATGAAAATTTGCAACATCCGCAGGACGGTCCTTCGATATTTCATATCAAATTAACAACAATTACGATCGCGCGCTCGAAATATCGAGCTTAATCTTTTTTTCTTCGTATGAACCTGGTTATTCCCCGGAATTAGACTATTGCCAATCATTTTACATACATATAAAGAGTATTCATGAAAATTTGCAACATCCGCAGGACGGTCCTTCGATATTTCATATCAAATTAACAACAATTACGATCGCGCGCTCGAAATATCGAGCTTAATCTTTTTTTCTTCGTAGGAACCTGGTTATTCCCCGGAATTAGACTATTGCCAATCATTTTATATACATATAAAGAGTATTCATGAAAATTTGCAACATCCGCAGGACGGTCCTTCGATATTTCATATCAAATTAACAACAATTACGATCGCGCGCTCGAAATATCGAGCTTAATCTTTTTTTCTTCGTATGAACCTGGTTATTCCCCGGAATTAGACTATTGCCAATCATTTTATATACATATAAAGAGTATTCATGAAAATTTGCAACATCCGCAGGACGGTCCTTCGATATTTCATATCAAATTAACAACAATTACGATCGCGCGCTCGAAATATCGAGCTTAATCTTTTTTTCTTCGTATGAACCTGGTTATTCCCCGGAATTAGACTATTGCCAATCATTTTATATACATATAAAGAGTATTCATGAAAATTTGCAACATCCGCAGGACGGCCCTTCGATATTTCATATCAAATTAACAACAATTACGATCGCGCGCTCGAAATATCGAGCTTAATCTTTTTTTCTTCGTATGATCCTGGTTATTCCCCGGAATTAGACTATTGCCAATCGTTTTCTATACATATAAAGAGTATTCATGAAAATTTGCAACATCCGCAGGACGGTCCTTCGATATTTCATATCGAATTAACAACAATTACGATCGCGCGCTCGAAATATCGAGCTAAATATTTTTTTCTTCGTATGAACCTGGTTATTCCCCGGAATTAGACTATTGCTAATCGTTTTGTATATGAATAAAGAGTATTCATGAAAATTTGCAACATCCGCAGGACGGTCCTTCGATATTTCATATCAAATTAACAACAATTACGATCGCGCGCTCGAAATATCGAGCTTAATCTTTTTTTCTTCGTATGAACCTGGTTATTCCCCGGAATTAGACTATTGCCAATCATTTTATATACATATAAAGAGTATTCATGAAAATTTGCAACATCCGCAGGACGGTCCTTCGATATTTCATATCAAATTAACAACAATTACGATCGCGCGCTCGAAATATCGAGGTTAATCTTTTTTTCTTCGTATGAACCTGGTTATTCCCCGGAATTAGACTATTGCCAATCATTTTATATACATATAAAGAGTATTCATGAAAATTTGCAACATCCGCAGGACGGTCCTTCGATATTTCATATCAAATTAACAACAATTACGATCGCGCGCTCGAAATATCGAGCTTAATCTTTTTTTCTTCGTATGATCCTGGTTATTCCCCGGAATTAGACTATTGCCAATCGTTTTCTATACATATAAAGAGTATTCATGAAAATTTGCAACATCCGCAGGACGGTCCTTCGATATTTCATATCGAATTAACAACAATTACGATCGCGCGCTCGAAATATCGAGCTAAATATTTTTTTCTTCGTATGAACCTGGTTATTCCCCGGAATTAGACTATTGCTAATCGTTTTGTATATGAATAAAGAGTATTCATGAAAATTTGCAACATCCGCAGGACGGTCCTTCGATATTTCATATCAAATTAACAACAATTACGATCGCGCGCTCGAAATATCGAGCTTAATCTTTTTTTCTTCGTATGAACCTGGTTATTCCCCGGAATTAGACTATTGCCAATCATTTTATATACATATAAAGAGTATTCATGAAAATTTGCAACATCCGCAGGACGGTCCTTCGATATTTCATATCAAATTAACAACAATTACGATCGCGCGCTCGAAATATCGAGCTTAATCTTTTTTTCTTCGTATGAACCTGGTTATTCCCCGGAATTAGACTATTGCCAATCATTTTATATACATATAAAGAGTATTCATGAAAATTTGCAACATCCGCAGGACGGTCCTTCGATATTTCATATCAAATTAACAACAATTACGATCGCGCGCTCGAAATATCGAGCTTAATCTTTTTTTCTTCGTATGATCCTGGTTATTCCCCGGAATTAGACTATTGCCAATCGTTTTCTATACATATAAAGAGTATTCATGAAAATTTGCAACATCCGCAGGACGGTCCTTCGATATTTCATATCGAATTAACAACAATTACGATCGCGCGCTCGAAATATCGAGCTAAATATTTTTTTCTTCGTATGAACCTGGTTATTCCCCGGAATTAGACTATTGCTAATCGTTTTGTATATGAATAAAGAGTATTCATGAAAATTTGCAACATCCGCAGGACGGTCCTTCGATATTTCATATCGAATTAACAACAATTACGATCGCGCGCTCGAAATATCGAGCTAAATCTTTTTTTCTTTATGAAATATCGAAGGACCGTCCTGCGGATGTTGCGAATTTTCATGAATTCTCTTTATTCATATACAAAACGATTAGCAATAGTCTAATTCCGGGGAATAACCAGGTTCATACGAAGAAAAAAAGATTAAGCTCGATATTTCGAGCGCGCGATCGTAATTGTTGTTAATTTGATATGAAATATCGAAGGACCGTCCTGCGGATGTTGCAAATTTTCATGAATACTCTTTATTCATATACAAAACGATTAGCAATAGTCTAATTCCGGGGAATAACCAGGTTCATACGAAGAAAAAAATATTAACTCGATATTTCGAGCGCGCGATCGTAATTGTTGTTAATTCGATATGAAATATCGAAGGACCGTCCTGCGGATGTTGAAAATTTTCATGAATACTCTTTATACGTATATAAAATGATTGGCAGTAGTCTAATTCCGGGGAATAACCAGGTTCATACGAAGAAAAAAAAAATTAAGCTCGATATTTCGAGCGCGCGATCGTAATTGTTGTTAATTTGATATGAAATATCGAAGGACCGTCCTGCGGATGTTGCAAATTTTCATGAATACTCTTTATATGTATATAAAATGATTGGCAATAGTCTAATTCCGGGGAATAACCAGGTTCATACGAAGAAAAAAAGATTAACCTCGATATTTCGAGCGCGCGATCGTAATTGTTGTTAATTTGATATGAAATATCGAAGGACCGTCCTGCGGATGTTGAAAATTTTCATGAATACTCTTTATATGTATATAAAATGATTGGCAATAGTCTAATTCCGGGGAATAACCAGGTTCATACGAAGAAAAAAAGATTAAGCTCGATATTTCGAGCGCGCGATCGTAATTGTTGTTAATTTGATATGAAATATCGAAGGACCGTCCTGCGGATGTTGCAAATTTTCATGAATACTCTTTATTCATATACAAAACGATTAGCAATAGTCTAATTCCGGGGAATAACCAGGTTCATACGAAGAAAAAAAGATTTAGCTCGATATTTCGAGCGCGCGATCGTAATTGTTGTTAATTTGATATGAAATATCGAAGGACCGTCCTGCGGATATTGCAAATTTTCATGAATACTCTTTATTCATATACAAAACGATTAGCAATAGTCTAATTCCGGGGAATAACCAGGTTCATACGAAGAAAAAAATATTTAGCTCGATATTTCGAGCGCGCGATCGTAATTGTTGTTAATTCGATATGAAATATCGAAGGACCGTCCTGCGGATGTTGAAAATTTTCATGAATACTCTTTATACGTATATAAAATGATTGGCAGTAGTCTAATTCCGGGGAATAACCAGGTTCATACGAAGAAAAATAAATTAAGCTCGATATTTCGAGCGCGCGATCGTAATTGTTGTTAATTTGATATGAAATATCGAAGGACCGTCCTGCGGATGTTGCAAATTTTAATGAATACTCTTTATATGTATATAAAATGATTGGCAATAGTCCAATTCCGGGGAATAACCAGGTTCATACGAAGAAAAAAAGATTAACCTCGATATTTCGAGCGCGCGATCGTAATTGTTGTTAATTTGATATGAAATATCGAAGGACCGTCCTGCGGATGTTGAAAATTTTCATGAATACTCTTTATATGTATATAAAATGATTGGCAATAGTCTAATTCCGGGGAATAACCAGGTTCATACGAAGAAAAAAAGATTAAGCTCGATATTTCGAGCGCGCGATCGTAATTGTTGTTAATTTGATATGAAATATCGAAGGACCGTCCTGCGGATGTTGCAAATTTTCATGAATACTCTTTATTCATATACAAAACGATTAGCAATAGTCTAATTCCGGGGAATAACCAGGTTCATACGAAGAAAAAAAGATTTAGCTCGATATTTCGAGCGCGCGATCGTAATTGTTGTTAATTCGATATGAAATATCGAAGGACCGTCCTGCGGATGTTGCAAATTTTCATGAATACTCTTTATTCATATAAAAAACGATTAGCAATAGTCTAATTCCGGGGAATAACCAGGTTCATACGAAGAAAAAAAGATTAAGCTCGATATTTCGAGCGCGCGATCGTAATTGTTGTTAATTCGATATGAAATATCGAAGGACCGTCCTGCGGATGTTGCAAATTTTCATGAATACTCTTTATTCATATACAAAACGATTAGCAATAGTCTAATTCCGGGGAATAACCAGGTTCATACGAAGAAAAAAAGATTTAGCTCGATATTTCGAGCGCGCGATCGTAATTGTTGTTAATTCGATATGAAATATCGAAGGACCGTCCTGCGGATGTTGCAAATTTTCATGAATACTCTTTATATGTATAGAAAACGATTGGCAATAGTCTAATTCCGGGGAATAACCAGGATCATACGAAGAAAAAAAGATTTAGCTCGATATTTCGAGCGCGCGATCGTAATTGTTGTTAATTTGATATGAAATATCAAAGGACCGTCCTGCGGATGTTGCAAATTTTCATAAATACTCTTTATATGTATAGAAAACGATTGGCAATAGTCTAATTCCGGGGAATAACCAGGATCATACGAACAAAAAAAAGATTGGAACGCGATGTTTACTCGTTGTAATTGAAATTATTTTACGTTTATTTTCATAAATACTAGAACGCATTTATGCAGAATGTTTCGGACATACGGAAATATTGCAGAGATATCAAGCAATCACATAGAACACAAATTTTTCCTCCGACAAACGTTTTTCTCTTTATTATGAATTTTTCAAATGAACGTTCGGGAGAAAGGGCGGCCGCCGTCCGTCGAGCACCGTACGGCAGCGCGGCACGGCCTAGTGGGTACAGTCCCATCCAAAACTTACTGCCCGGCCGCAAAACGTCTGCCAGAAACGTCTGCCAGTTTCAGCTTCATATCGTTCGAAACGTATCGTTTATGGGGTAAAGTGAGATGAAAAATTTTGATATTTTTTTTAAACGATTCTTTATCCTTTCGATGAAATGAAGATATTTCAACAAACATTTATTGAAATAAGAAGTGAGTCGTATCGTAATTGTGTGATACCGTTGGAGGTTATGTAAGCCTGGCTTCATTCAGAATTGCGTTCAGGTTAATAATGACCACTATTAATAACATGGTAAATATAATTCCTTTATAGCAACGTGTATCAAATTATATTCCCTCGTAATCATGCACCTACTTACGACACTTTAGAACTTGGAGCAACATAAGCAGCAGCGTCAGGATCAGGAAGTAGCTTTTTTCAGGGAAAACTGCTTCGAAGCATAACGTGCCACTTGTGAAAATATAATTGTTTTCACTATTGGTTGCTGTAAAAAACGACCTGGCTCTTTGGATAGAAGCCAACACACCATCCCACAACAGTAGCCCATGAAGTTTTCGACCTAAATTTTTATGCCGCATGAATGGCATCATCAGAAAAATAATGTTATTACCAAAGGTAATGAAAAAAACATTGCTATACATAACGTTTATCGACTAATATCACTCACTCACGGTGTATTTTACTTTTTCTGATGCTACAAGCATTTTTGAGGGAATATAGCACAGATAGAATTGTATCATGCCCCCTATGTATGCATCTAAAAAAACATACAATTTGTAGCGTACTCAATCATACCTCAAGAATAATTATCATAACCTGTGAAAGCATGTAGAAAATCAGTGACGGTAACAATTATCTAAATAACGTACAAATTTAAAATAAAGAAATTATAAATTGTATCGAAATAATACGACTTTGGAAAAGTGAAAATCAGGGTACTTTTCAAAATTGGCACTACGGTTTAAATAAAATGACCATAGTTTCGATGATAAAGATTCGTCTTTTTGTTTTCACAATGCCTGGTTTTTTTATTTTCAGATCATTCGAACGGTCGCAATCGTCGTCCAGGTCGTGAAGCAGGAGACGTATTTGATGCGACACTCAAGGCGTGAATATTTCTAGAAAATCGGGCACCAAGTGACAGAATCAATGATTGATCCAAATATCCACTGAATTTCATTGTTGCAATGAACCCACAATTCTAGATACGCGAATTTTGCAGAAACTGAATCGTTAAAAAAGTAATGTTCAGCCTCAATAATTGTGCCTGCTCCACCCCGACCTTACATTACAAAGTTTATATATTATCTTTGCAAAAAGTAGTTAAATCCCAACAAAAAGCCCAATGGGTAAAAAAATTGAGACAAGTACATTTACGCGAGCGCGCCCCAACAAAAAGGTGTGAGATCAACTGGAAACATTGAACGCATGTATTTGCATCAAGTACATATTGCTATAAAATGATTTTTAAATTTATAAATTCGAATTTTTTTGAAAATCACAGCAGTACTCGGCGAGTTTTTTTCAAAGTCAAGACAGACACTTAATTATTCGATAATAATGTAAAGATATAGTCTGTCTATTTTTACGGAATAAATTTCGATCTTCTATCATTGAATAGTAGCTTCAACATATTAACTCGCCAAGTACTGTTGTGATTTTCAAAAAAATTCGAATTTACAAATTGTGACATTGTGAGTCACAATTTTTCCCCCCTCGCCCAGATCGAGTCCGCCACATGCTGTTGCGAATATTAGGTAGTATGAAAGAATTGTATTTGCGCGAATTCCCGAGCTGAGAACCCTTCCCCCCTCCCCTCCCCCCTCGTCCCTCATAAATCCCGTGCCGGAGTGAGAACCGCGGACCCGTCGAACCAATGTTACCAGCGAGAAGGATCGGTCAGCGGTTAGAGAGGGAGAGAGGGAGATGGAGCGAGGTACGGGAGCACAAGCGGAAATCGTCAACAAGCCGCCGCTGCCAACCCCCCCCCCCCCCTTGACCCCTCGCCCACCGGTTACGCAAGGCACCGAGAGACGGCTTGACCCACCGTTCCAAGGGGGGTGGGGACGAAATTCGTCCAAATTTGAAATATCGCAATTGCTTCCACCGGACCATCTCCCGATCGAACTTAAGGCCGTCATCTCACCCAGATTACCCCGGAAGATGCCACGGAGAAGACGACGATTACTCACTCCGAGCTGGGTTGCGATATAGAATAGAGCGTGTTGCGTGTGTTGCGTGAGCGAGTGGCGATTTTTTTATTTCTGATTTTTTTCTTTCTGTTTTAACGAGTGCGAGGTATTGTTTTTATATTTTCTTATTCTATCGAGTTTTTTTTTGCGTGATTGGTTTTCTTTTGTAAAAGACGTGTTTCGAGTGATACACGGAGGACTGTACCGTGGTAGTGCGTGTGAGTTTCCCCCGTACCCCGATCCTCTTACCCCCCCCCCCCCCCCCAGACGTTCTTCCCCGTGGATCGGTTTTTCAGATACCACGTGAGCAGCAGTAAGTGGTGTCCCGTCGTACGTAAGTTTTTCATTTTAATTAGTATCCCCCCCCCTTATTTTCTTTGCCGTGTTGAGGCACTTTTTTTGCTTTTTTTAAAGTTGAAGAGCCGGAGTCAGGATTGCCCCCCCCCACCCCCTGATAGTCCCTGTGCCCGCCGACGGCTAGCCGCGTCGACCGTTTTTTTTTTTTTTGTAGTTTCATTTATCGAGTTTTTTTGTTGTCTTTCCCGACGGTGTTATTCCCGCTTAACGAATAACTGGCGCCCAAAAATCCCCCTCCCTGAGTTTCCTGATTTTTATATTTTTCAAATTCCCCTTCCCAATTACCTAGTCTCCGCCCCCGCCCTCTTCCCGCCGAGCGACAGCCCCCACCCCCGCGAATCCCCGACAGTGAACGGCCCGCGAATTATTGTTATTATTATTATTATTATTGTATCCCCCCGAATGATGAGCGCGTGAATTTTATTATTGTTGTTTTTTTGTATTAATATTATTGAATGGTGAATGAGTGATTTTTATTTTTTTATTTTTTTTTTTGTGTGCCTGATTGACCCTCCCCTGCGTTTAAGTAATAAATTACATTGTTCTTTTTGAGGTGCGGGATGGCTCGGTGGTTGCGGCTCTAGCCTACCACGCCGAGGGCCTAGGTTCGAGCCCTGGCCGGGCACACGTTTTTTTCCGGATTTTTTCGGGCGGGACTCTATGAGCCTCGCCCGGGATTCCGGGAGATGGCGCGTGTCTCTGTCCCAAACCTCCCGTGGTTCGGATCCCACGTGAAACGCAGGCCCAAAAAGACCGACGGCGATAACCGTGCGATCAAATCGTGGCCTGATAGCCGCTTTTCGATTTGCGCGGCGATCGTCGAGCGGGAGGCTAGTGCTCTGGGCTCTACCGGCGCTGCATTCGAGGTGGAGCTTGCTCCTACGTGCAGCTGCCGGTAAGGACCAGAGTTACATAGGGCCGCCTGTACCGACACGGGTTTTCTGCAGTTTTCCCGTGTCCAATGGCGAATGCGGTACAGTTAGGGACCTAACCATAAGTCGGCTGCGGACGCATCAAAAAGGTTAGGGGATTCGAGGCAGGAATATACGGGAATAAAATGGTTGGAAATGTGCCGGTAAGGCCTTGTAAAAACCGAGAGGTGTGCAAGTAAAACTCAATATTATTACATTGTTCTTTTTGGTACTCTTGTTTTTGGTTTTCATTTTTTTCAGTTCCTATTCTGCCCCCCCCCCTCCCCCCTGTCCAGTTCCCCTCTCTGCCAAAAGTGGTAGGTCACAAAATTTAAAAATCATTTTTCAAAGCAATATGTACTTGATGCAAATACATGCGTTCAATGTTTCCAGTTGATCTCACACCTTTTTGTTGGAGCGCGCTCGCGTAAACGTACTTGTCTCAATTTTTTTACCCATTGGGCTTTTTGTTGGGATCCGATATTAGCCGTAGAAACGAGACCGATGTTTCCTATTCTGTAGTTGCATGTGTTACGAATTCTACAGCACACGTCTCATCGATCGAACGTGATATACCACACAATGATAAATCAATTGAGATGATATAATGTGCGTTCATGGCGACACTCTTTCGAACACATGATGATATAAGCGACTGTTTGTCAGTGTTTTATTAATTTATTCATGTGATTGGCGAATAGCTATGTCGCTGAAATTCTTTTTATTTTTCGGTTCTATTTTAATTCGGTTTTATTTTCGCCACCGACTCGAGTTCAAGTCGAGTCTTTTCTTAGTTTAAGTGAGATCGACTGCATCAATATGTACCGTGAAATTGAACTTATAAATAAAAATTATGCCGAGTACGATCCAATCGAATTTCCATACGTTGGTCTCATCGTAGCTGAATGGCAAGTCCATGTGATTATCACCGCCGTTTATGTATTTTGTCCAACGGTGAATACAATTTCTCGACGAAATTTTTAGATTAATAATTCGGCGCATGATAGATTATATCGATTGGGCTTCGTCCGAATGTTCACGAGATTGTTTGTCATGCGTCCATTTTTAAAAACTTTGCTTATCGTCCACGTGCCTTATTATCGTTTACAAACTCGGCCGTATGTACTTGCGACCAATTAAGGGTTAACCCTCCAACTGGTCAACTCACTGGTTACACGTCCGGATCATGCGCAGTACCGCGCAAAGCGGGGATTTAGTCGTTCGATAAAACCCGTAGTTCCCACATTTCATTTTAGTAGCAATGTAACTTCATGTACGATATCACTATCGTGTGGTTCGTGATGTTCACTTCGAATAAAAACACACACAGGAAATGAAAAAAAAAAAAACCGACAAAGTTTGTCATAAGAAATCGCAAATTCAGTACGGACATTAAGTACGGTTTCTGCGATGCGTCGTTCCCTCGTGGTTTTTCTATTGACGGCATGCTGCTTAAGCCGTGGGAATGGGGATTTCGACAAATACGTCTCTCTAATATCAGACGTTCGCACCGAGTACAGGGCTTCCAGTGTATTTGTCGTATTTCACAACGAAAAATTTCGTAAGTTCAAATCTTACTGTCGCTGTATTGTTGTAAATATTTTTTTTGATCTTCGGTCAACGATTTTTCGACCAGGAATGCGAGAATGGACGACGGCCCACTCGCTAACGCGCAACCTCTCAAAACTAGGTGTATTCACGCTGATAACGAACTTCAAGGATCTGGCTTTTCGATTGTTTACTTATCGAAACCAGTCGGTATCAATAAATCGACCGCTCATGGTGATCTTGATGAGAAACATGGTGGACGTGGCCGAATTCCGTGAAAAAGTTCGGAAGGTCAAACCATGGTCCTTTCCAATCTGGCTGGTGATATTTAGCGGCCGTTTCGGTGATCCACTGTGCACATATTGCCGTCTTCCAGTGGGAAACAAGTTTAAACTGGAATTTGGGAGCTCAATGGTAGTCGTATGTTGCGACGATCCCGAGGTACGGGAATGGTGGTCCGTGTTTGAGAATCGGACGGAGACCGGCAATGTTGGCGTCAGAACAGCAAATGACCGATTATTAGTACTGGAGACTCACGAATTGAAATCTCGGCGCTACAATTTTCAGGGCAAGAACTTTCGAATAATCTGCAACTGGGTGAGTCAATTCTTTCAATCTTGATCCTCGGTCAAGATTCCGGACAATTCGACTCGGACAAATCGAATTTTTACGCAAATAAGAATTTGTGTAAAAATTCGGATTCATTTTCAAATAAAAGCCATTTTCGTAAGAACCATCTTTTTTACGTCTTATCAATCGTTCACTACCGAGAAATCGTATTATTTAAAAGAAAAAACAATCACATTCAATAATCAAATAAACTAAAAAATGCACAGGCACGCTTTAATATTAAAATAGAGATATGTAATTTGGGGCACCTTCTTTTCATGCGGTCAACTTCAGATTGTTCAACTTAAAAAAAAAATCAAAGTTAATAAAAAAATTTAAAAAAAATTCACGAGCACGCCTTAATATTGAGATGGAGAGCTGTAATTTGGGGAACTTGTTATCTTTGAGATCAACTTCAGATTGTTCAACTTGAAAAAAAAAAACAAAAATTTTTTTTTTTCAAGTTGATAAAAAAAATAATAAACATTATAGAGGCACCCCTTAGCGTTATGATGAGGGGCTCAAATTTCGAGAACTTTAGTTTTATGAGGTCAACTTTCGATTTCGGGACAAAAATCGAAAATTGATTGTTTAACGACCACTCTAATGCATATCTACGTTTGGCCAGAAAGGGCACGGCAGATTCGAGGGCCCGCCTGATGAACACATAACTCAATTCGTCCAGGGAATTGTGAATGAGTTGCAACGTGTCTTAAATTTTACGAGTACGCTGAATCCCAAGACCCGCAGCAACAAATCAACGATCTCAAAAAGGCATAAAAAAGATTTGGATGAAATTAAAGTATGGATAGTTTCTCTGAGTAAAAATATGCCCAAAAAAACTGGGTTGTATCAATTGCAATTGTCACGGTCGAAACTGTACATCAAAGTACCGGATGTAATTGATGTTAAATGGTTTGCGTATTTCGAGGTTCGAGATGATCTTCGATTCAAAACGATAATAATAATTTTGGTGTCTGTAATATTTTTCAATGAACTGACCATTCTTGATCTATTTTAAGGTGTTTGAATTGAAAATTTGGCTGATGATAGTTGCGATGATTGTCACAATACCCTTTATACTGTCGATTATGAAGCTACGATATGGCGAAAATTTATCGTGTACTCTCTACATTGAAAACTGTCTGAACGTGTGGGGTATATTCTGCCAACAAGGCATTTCCAGTAAGAGTTGTTCTATATTCATAACAAAGTTTTGTCATATGAATGTGGGATCTTTTCATACTGCTTCACTATGTACAAGTTTATATTACAGAGTTTCCGACGCAGCAACCAATGAAAATAGCGTATTTTTCGATATTTCTTTCCGGGATTCTCGTGACAGCAGCGTATTCTGCGACGTCGATAAGTTTTACCGTAAATTCTTTCCCTCTACCATTTTCCGATATGATTGGATTTTTCGAGGATGGATCATACCGAATGATAGTCCGTCGCGATCTTCACCATCATATCTACACGAGAGTGAGTTATTACTGATTCTTATCATTTTTTGGCTCTGCATCGAACGAACTAAATTCGATGTTGTATTTATACACAAAATTCTGACTGTTGGAAAGACTTCGAACGACTCTATAATCAAGAAAATCCGACGGGTATTGAAACCCACGAAAGAGTTTCCTGACAATGACACAGCAGCATGGAACCAGGTGATCACGAGTATCAGCTAATTAAGGAGCTTGTGGAAATAATTACAATTCGTCCGTCGATCATTCTTCTCTTGATTTCCATGTAGGTTTGTGAAAAAAAAATCGCTTTTTTCTCGAGCGAAATCGACACAAAAATGGAAACGGTTGGCTGCACCATTGTGACAATCGACACCGGACTAGATCTCGGTATAGGGTTGACATGGGACCCCAAAAGCAAATACACCAAGGCCATAAATTATTAGTAAGTCAAAGTGATTTCTGATTAAACCGTGACATAAAAACATCAAATTGTGACATAAAAACATTAATTTTTCGAATGTTTTGTCTTAACATATTCTTATTGCGATTTAGCATGGAACGTTTCCAGACCATCGGGATGTTTCGTCGTCTGTACGACAGTGCATTGGATCGTGATCTAACCACCGAGAGTTATTTCAAATCGGTCGAACATGCTCACGTCGCGCCGATATTCGTTATTCTGGCTGGTGGAATCAATCTCGCAATCATCGTGTTCCTTTGCGAAACGGTGTATTACACTAGAAACAAATGTTATCGGCGGCTGGTGATCTGGGTGACATATCTCAGAAAGATAATTCGACGGTTACTTTTCTTTCGAAGAAGGAAATGTTGATGAATGAAACGAATCCGAGGTTTATAATTCCGACGTTGGATGTGTTACGAATTCTACGATACACGTTTGATGGGTTCAACGATAAATAAAGTACAACGAAATAAATTTTCATGACAAAACGTGCGTTTACAGCGACACTTATTTGAATATATTGTGCTGAATACAAGCGTTCGTCAGTCATTGATAGTTTTCTCTCGGTCCGAGTGAAAGATCCTGCATTAATATGGACCGAAAGATTCGATTTATCTCGTGAAGTATGCTGAGCTGATTGGGTTTCCACGAGTAGGTTCAATCTGAACTGAATGGGAAGACGATTTTTGAAGGAGAGCAGTACGAGCGTGTGCTGCTCCTATTACAACGAAAAAAAAACATTGCTCTCAATTTTCGAGTGTCGAATTCCGCACTCCGAAATTTTTCGAATGTGGAGTTTGATATACTCCCAATAGGGATTCCGGCAGCCATGGGGACAACTAGAGGTGATAAATTGTTGAGGTATGAACGAAGAGGAACAGACTGAGCTTCGTTCAAATTTTTTTTTTTTTTTTTAAAAGCCCTGAATTCGTGATATCATTGTGTAAGGTTGACCTGGCATGTAATCTCGAGAACGAGACTCGTCGAATAATGACGATGGGGTTCGGTATAAGCTGTTTGCGCAAATACTTTCGATGAGTTCATTCCCAAGGACTTGCTTATCGAATATCGGCAGGAAATTTATTTATAGGTCGTGCGATGTTTCGTTCGTTGGCGACACTCGTCGGTTCTCTTCTCTTATCGTTGTTCACGAATTCGCTCGTAACTGTTTGCGCGCCACTGATTGCTAACGCTTCAACTAGCAAACGCTTGATCACACATCTGGATTATGCGGGATAAAGCGAAGCAATTTTGACATTGGATAAAACCAGTAGTTCTCACATTATCGTTAGGAGGACCGACGAAATTTGTCGTATCGAAGCGCAAGTGCGTTACAGACACTAAATATGGTGTCTGCGACACGTTGTTTCCTTGCGGTTTTCCTATTGACGGCATGCTGCTTAAGCCGTGGGAATGGGGATTTCGACAAATACGTCTCTCTAATATCAGACGTTCGCACCGAGTACAGGGCTTCCAGTGTATTTGTCGTATTTCACAACGAAAAATTTCGTAAGTTCAAATCTTACTGTCGCTGTATTGTTGTAAATATTTTTTTTGATCTTCGGTCAACGATTTTTCGACCAGGAATGCGAGAATGGACGACGGCCCACTCTATAGCGCGCAACCTCTCAAAACTAGGTGTATTAACGCTGATAACGAAATTCGAAACTCTAAGGTGGCAGCTAGGAGAACCATATCAGAACCTTATAAGTCGACCGCTGGTGGTGATTTTGGTGAAGACAATGATGGAAATCTCTGAGTTCCGTAACAGTACTTGGGCCATCGACCTATCCTTTCCAATCTGGCTGGTGATATTTCACGGCCATTCCAGTGATCCGTTGTGCAAATATTGCCGTCATCCAGTGGAAAACATGCTTGGTCTGAGATTTGACACCTCGGCGGTGGTCGTATGCTGCGACGAACCTGAGGTGCGGGAATGGTGGTCCGTGCTTAAAAATAAAACGGAGATCGGCAATATCGGCACCTGGACCGCGAACGAACGATTTAAAGGAGTGGCGACCAACGAATTAAAATCTCGGCGCCGCAATTTTCAGGGCAAGAACATTCGAGTTCGGTTATGGGAGGTAAGTCCATGTTCAATCTGGATTCTCGATAATTATTCATGCATACATTTGGGCAGATACACAACGCCCAAAGTGACGATGGAATAATTCGACCGGTCATTGATATTCTGAATACGTTGGGATCTGCCTTAAACGCTACCCTCAAGCTTCGTTCGAAATTGCTGGACTGAACCGTCTCAAACGTGATTGATGATACAATTGATGCATTCATAAGTCCCATGGCCAAAAAATCCTCGGTGATCGTCGAGTATCAACTGTCTCGCATATATCCATTGCATTCATCGCAAACGAAACTGTACATAAAAGTCCCGAACGTAATTGACGTTAAATGGCTTGCGTATTTCAAGGTTTGAAACGACGACCAATTTTGAAAAATTGTAAAAATTTCGTCGTATTAGACATCTTTGAACTAACTGATTATTCTTGAACTGTTTGAGGTGTTCGAACTAAAGGTTTGGTTGATAATAATTGCGCTGATTATCACGACGCCCTTTGTACTGTCGATTATCGAACTGCGATATCGCGCAAAATTATCGTGTTCTCTTTACGTTGAAAACTGTCTGCGCGTGTGGGGTGTTTCCTGCCAGCAAGCGCCTTCTAGTAAGAGATGTTCGATATACATAACAATGCTATTCCACCGCATCAATTTTCTTACCGTTTCATTTCGTACGATTTTACATTGCAGAATTTCCAACGCAACAACCGATGAAAATAGCGTACTTTTCGATATACATTTCCGGGGTCCTCGTGGTGACAGCGTATTCTGCTACATTGATAAGTTTCACGGTGAATTCCTTTCCCCTACCTTTTTCCGATTTAGTTGGTTTTCTCGAGGATGGATCTTACCGAGTAATAGCAGTCCACCGCGAATACCTCAACTTGATTGGAGTGAGTTTTACCTATCGAGAGACGCGGTAGTGTCTCGACACAAGTACATTTACCGATTCAGTTACCTACCTTACCTGCCTCCTCTCGAAACGCGACTGCACTCACTTATTCTGTGAACCGAGCTAACTGTAACCCCACTTCGGAATATTTTTATAGACCGCGCTATTCATAAATGTTCAATCCCAGTTAGATGCGTTTTTTTTATATTTCGATTGGAACCAACACCAGTGCTGGTTCCAATCGAAGGTGCTGTTATGCGGGAGATATCGAATTATTTTCGTGATTAAAATCGTGTTTCCGACGTTTTTCGCCAAAATCGTTTTCAGAGCTCTCGTACACTTTTCACGCTTAGAGAACGAGCTCCGAAATAAAAACGATCGAGTGTGACAGTTCGCGGTGTTTTTAAAGACTTAACCAAAAACCACGTATGATACGGTAAACGGCCCAGTTTCCGACACTGTCCCAGATTCTGACACCGACGGCAAAGTTTTGACCGCCATAAATATAGTTTTTGTCGAAAAATAATTGAATTATGGACTAATTAAAGAGCGTTATTCACTTTTGATTATTGGACCACACACTTAATTAAATATTTTATAATAGAAATTGACCAGTGAACAGTGTAATCCCAACAAAAAGCCCAATGGGTTAAAAAATTGAGACAAGTACATTTACGCGAGCGCGCTCCAACAAAAAGGTGTGAGATCAACTGGAAACATTGAACGCATGTATTTGCATCAAGTACATATTGCTCTGAAAAATGATTTTTAAATTTATAAATTCGAATTTTTTTGAAAATCACAGCAGTACTTGGCGAGTTTTTTTTCAGAGTCAACACAGACACTTAATTATTCAATAATAATGTAAAGATATAGTCTGTCTATTTTTACGAAACAAAGTTCAATCTTCCATCATTGAATAACAGCTTCAACATATTGACTCGCCAAGTTTTGCTGTAATTTCGGGAAACAATTTTTTTTTGTATTGGTTTGCTTTGGTCGTTTGGATCTTGGTTTTGGCGATTGACGACCATGATAAATTCTTTTTTTCCCTCAAGTTTCGCCCCTCGTTGTGAGGCTTCTTCAGACTTTTTTTTTACGCTCTATTACTTTTTTTAGTATTGTTTTCGTTTAATCATCTATTCTATGTTTATTATATATACTGAACGAAAAAAAGAGATTAAAGAATTTTAAAAAAAACCTCCGAAGAGGCCCCACAACGAGGGGCGAAACGTAAGGAAAAAAAAGAATTCATCATGGTCGTCAATCGACAAAACCAGGAGAATACCCAATTTTTTTTGTTTTTTTTTTCAATACGAAATTCCAAAATGACAAATCTGTGAATGAAATTTGAAAAATAATGATAATTTTAATGATAACAATAATAAGATGAAAGACAATGCCGGCATTGACCCAGAATCGCGACGTACTCAAAGCCACCCGTGTAATGACGCACACACACACACACACACACATACGTGGGGTAACCCAAGAGTCAGTAACCGCTTAACTCATGCGTCTGTATACATATATCGCGCGTATCACAATCGCACCGGAGTTTCGCGATTCGCTGGGTTTCTCCTCGCCATGACCGCGAGCTGTTCTCGTGGTTGGGTCGGATAGTCCGGAGGATCCCTGGACCGTAACACCGAGTGCGCCCGCGCCCTCTTCCCTCCCTCCCTCACCGGCAGCGAGAAAAAAAAATATTCTTCTGTCTTCGTCTTTGCACGGATGCGACGACATTTTGTCGCGATTCGAAAATTTCATTGGGGGATTCTCCGGTCGGCAATCCGTTATTCCACTGACCAACTATCCGAGTTAGCATATGTGTATGTGTGTGTGTGTGTGTGTGTGTAAACATATATACATATGGGTATATGGACATGACGGTATCACGAACGAAACGGGGGATTCAAAAGCTACCGAGCTCGCGAACAAACGGGAATGAAAAAATAAAAGCTGTGATTATTGGTAACTGGCAACAAACGGTTTCACAATCGCTCGAAAAACGATAATAATAATAATAATGATGATAACTCATACAGAGGCTGTAATAATAGAATACATTTTATATAATTTGCTATAAAGGTATCAACGGTTTTTTTTTGTTATGTAGCTCTAACAAAATTGTGGATCTCTGAGTAAAAATGTTGTGAATTCCTCGTGAGCCCTACTCTTGTATATAATGATAATAATAATAATATGAACATATATGAATATTACTATTAGATAATACATTTGAGAAAAATGTGTGAGATAAAATTTCGATGAATAACACAAACGACTATTGTAAATCATAATATTCATAAATGATATATATATATATATATATATATATATATATATATATATATATATATATATATATATATATATATATATACATATATATATATATATATATATATATATATATATATATATATATATATATATATATATATATATTATATATATATATATATATTAGACTGGTTCTTAGCAAGGGTCATTTTTGAATAAAAATAGAACCGCACCCCACATAGTTTCCAAATAATTAAAAAAAAATATTCGCAAAGGGCCTTCTCCCTATCTCAATATTAACCCTAGCCTAGGGAATTTTATATTTTTTGTCATTTAATAACATGCAATGCTTATGGGATTAATTTATTATAGCCAAAATATCAACAGAAGACAAATTTGCCCAATATGCTTTCTTTATCAGAAAGATGCGTACTTTTAAAAAAAAAATTGTTCATCACCAAAAACAAAATAGCTGAACTAATATGGCGGCTTGAACATTGGAAATCATTCAAATTACGATAAAAATTGCGTTTTCACTTTGCTGGGGTCATCGGATAGGAATTTGGGACTCAAAATATGACAGACACTTAAGTGCAACTCATACGACGACGTAACAAACCAAAAAAAAAAATATTTACTCCAACAATTTATATCCATGGTATAACATATGGTATACCATGGATATAAATTGTTGGAGTAAATATTTTTTTTGTGGTTGGTTACTTCGTCGTATGAGTTGCACTTAAGTGTCTGTCACATTTTGAGTCCCAAATTCCCATCCGATGACCCCAGCAAAGTGAAAACGCAATTTTTATCGTAATTTGAATGATTTCCAATGTTCAAGCCGCCATATTAGTTCACCTATTTTGTTTTTGGTGATGAACAATTTTTTTAAAAAAAGTACGCATCTTTCTGATAAAGAAAGCATATTGGGCAAATTTGTCTTCTGTTGATATTTTGGCTATAATAAATTAATCCGATAAGCATTGCATGTTATTAAATGACAAAAAATATAAAATTCCCTAGGCTAGGGTTAATATTGAGATAGGGAGGAGGCCCTTTGCGAATATTTTTTAAAAATTATTTGGAAACTATGTGGGGTGCGGTTCTATTTTTATTCAAAAATGACCCTTGCTAAGAACCAGTCTAATATATATATATATATATATATATATATATATATATATATATATATATATATATATATATATATATATATATATATTATGACGTTGTGAGTCACAATTTTTCCCCCCTTACCCAGCTCGAGTCCACCACTTGCTGTTGCAATAATAGGTAGTATGTAAGAATTGTATTTGCGCGAATTCCCCGAGCTGAGAACCCTTACCCCTTCCCTCTCCCCTCGTCCCCCATAGATCCCGTGCCGGAGTGAGAACCGCGGACCCGTCGAACCAACGTTACCAGCGAGAAGGATAGGTGAGCGGTCTGAGAGGGAGAGAAGGAGATGAAGCGAGGTACGGGAGCACAAGCGAGAACCGTCAACAAGCCGCCGCTGCCACCCCCCTTGGTCCCTCGTCCACCGGCTAAGTCAGGCACTGAGAGACGGCTTGACCCACCATTCCAAGGGGCGGACGAAATTCGTCAAAATTAAAAATATCGCAATTGCTCCCACCGGACCATCTCCCGATCGAACTCGAAGCCGTCACCTCACCCCGATGACTCCCGAGATGCCGCGGAACTGATGACAAGGAAGACGGACGGTAACGAGACCACGAAGTTTTCTGACTCCGAGCTGGGTTGCGATAGAGAATAGCGTGTTGCGCTATTCTCTATCGCAAAAATTTGAAGAATTAGTATATTACGATACTAGTGCGAAAAAAGTTTTTCTGACGACTGTGACTTTGCAGCACGAGCCGAAGGCGAGTGTTGCAATCACACGAGTCCAGAAAACGTTTTTCGCACGAGTATCGTATACAATTTTATGTCACAACGTGTGTGAATGGGGATTTGCCCACGCGAAGCGTGGGTAAAACCGCATTCTACGCACGGCGTGTCATAATATGATATTCCAACTTTTCACCGTTCCGAGCATTTTCGTCCCGAGCATTGCGCGTCCCGAATTTTGGCCTGTCCGAACGTTGCTCGTTCCGAGCTTCGAACCCGGACCGTTGCGTGAGCGGGTTGGGGTCGAAATCCCGAACGAGCAATGTTCAGAAAGGGCAAAATCCCGAACGCGCAATGCTTCGAATGAAAATGTCCCGAACGGTAAAAATCCCGAATGAGATTGTAGCGAACGTATTATATGTCGAACGCCTAGCAGTCGGCGCGGTTTTCAACATTTCGTGACTTTCGAGCTTCCTCACGCGTAAACTATCAAAGTTAGATATATGCCGTCGCTGACTTTTTGATAGGAAATTTAATTCTCTACAACATTGTTTATGTGAAATTTTGGTCTATATAGCGTTGTTTATCCAGCGTTTGGACAGAAACAAAATAAAACGATAAGAAAATCGATGCATTTTTACCTTCCCGTCAAAACGCTGGTTAAACAACGCTATATAGAGCAAAAGTTCACATAAACAATGTTGTAGAGAATTGATTTTCCTATAAAAAAGTCAGTGGCGGCATATATCTACACTACCGCTCCGCAGTATCAGACCACTTACCGCGCGCCCAACCAAAAACTGGTCGCGACTTTGAAAGGTGGTAGCTCCGTCAGAAATGAAGCTACAGATTTTTCATGGAGACCGTTGCGAAGCTTACTCAATTGTGCGTCGAATGAACTTTAGCCGAGTGAATTCGGACTTCTGCATTTCGAGAAATCATGTGAGAAAGACAAAAAAATAATTCCGATTTCGACTAAATTTCCTGCCCCAACTTCGACCCAACCCCGATTCTAGGAAAATTTTTTTAAAAATCTGGGAAAATTCTGGAAGCACCGTTAAGACTTCAGCTCTCGATCCGTCGAAAAAAAATCAAAAAATCTCAACGGGTTCTTGAGCCCACGCGAGCCCCTACTTGATATTCGGCCCTGGCGGGACAGCCGGCGCGCTCGCGGAGACCCTCGAGTCGGGCTATCGACGGTCGTGATGATGATTCTGCACGCTCACGCATATAATCTCATATCTCAAGAACCCGTTGAGATATTTTGATTTTTCTTCGACGGATCGAGAGCTGAAGTCTTAACGGTGCTTCCGGAATTTTCTCAGATTTAAAAAAAAATGTTCCTAGAATCGGGGTTGGGTCGAAGTTGGGGCAGGAAATTTTGTCGAAATCGGAATTATTTTTTTGTCTTTCTCACATGATTTCTCGAAATGCAGAAGTCAGGATTCACTCGGCTAGGGTTCATTCGACGCACAATTGAGTAAGCTGTGCAACGGTCTCCATAAAAAAGGTGTAGCTTCATTTTTGACGGAGCTACCACCTTTCAAAGTCCCGACCAGTTTTTGGTTGGGCGCGCGGTAAGTGGTCTGATACTGCGGAGCGGTAGTGTATCTGTGAAAATTTACGTGTGGGAAAGCTCGAAAGGCAGGAAATGTTAAGAAACGGCGACGGTTTTTTATTTTTTTTAATTATCGCTGATCCAAAAATTAGCGTAAATTATCACAGTTAGATATATGCCGCCACTGAATTTTTTATAGGGAATTCAATTCTCTACAACATTGTTTATGTGAACTTTTGCTCTATCTAGCGTTGTTCATCCAGCGTTTGAACGGGAAGGTAAAAATGTATTGATTTTCTTATTTTTACCTTTCCATCCAGACGGTGGCTCAACAACGGTATATAGACCAAAATTTCACATAAACAATGTTGTAGAGAATAAAATTTCCTATAAAAAAGTCAGCGACGGCATACATCTAACTTTGATAGTTAACGCGTGAGAAAGCTCAAAAGTCGGGAAATGTTGAAAACCGCGCCGACTGCTAGGCGTTCGACATATAATACGTTCGCTACAATCTCATTCGGGATTTTTACCGTTCGGGACATTTTCATTCGAAGCATTGCGCGTTCGGGATTTTGCCCTTTCTGAACATTGCTCGTTCTGGATTTCGACCCCAACCCATTTTTTTTATATTGTATCGAGTCTTTTTTTTTTGCGTGATCGGTTCTCCTTTGTAAAAGACGTGTGTCAAGTAATACACGGAGGACTGTACCGTGGTAGTGCGTGTGAGTTCCCCCCGTACCCCGATCCTCTTACCCCCGCCCCCCTCCCCCAGACGTTCTTCCCCGTGGATTTGTTTTTAGACCGCGTGAACAGCAGTAAGTGGTGTCCCGTCGTACGTGAGTTTTTTATTTTAATTAGTATCCCCCCCCCCTATTTTCACCGTGTCGAGGCACTTTTTTAAGTTGAAGAGCCGGAGTCAGGATTGCCCCCCCCCCCCCGCCCCCTGATAGTCCCTGTGCCCGCCGACGGCTAGCCGCGTCGACGGTTTGTTTTTTTTTCCACGGTGTTGCTCCCGTTATAACGAGTAACTGCCGCCCAAAAATCCCCCTCCCTGAGTTTCCCTGATTTTCATATTTTTCTAATTTTCCTTCCATATTACCGAGTCTCCGCCCCCCGCCCTTCCCGTTGAGCGGCTGTCCCCTTCCCCGCGAATCCCCGATAGTGAACGACCAGCCGATTATTATTATTATTATTATTTTGCTTCCTCATAGAGGAAGCTTTGTTTTCGTGAAATTTTTTTTTTCGAGATGTTCATGAAAACGTGTTCAGTATGTCTCAAAACATCTAAAAAACACATTTAGAGAAAATGTCCGGATGTATGTGTGTGTGTGTGTGTTTGTGTGTGTGTGTGTATGTATGTATGTGTGTAACATTGGTTGAACGCTCACAACTTGAGAACGGCTCGAGATATCAAGCTGAAATTTGTCACACATGTGGAGGGTTCACGGCGCATAGCACAATTTAATTTTTGGAAAAATCTATCAAGTTCGTTTGTTTTTACAGCATTTTTTGAAAATTCAAAAATTTATTTTCGGTCTCTAGCTCCCACAATTTTAGAGATATCGAGCTCAAATTCAGTATAATGTTGTACGAGTACAGGGAGATACCGAATTTGGAAAAAATCCACGCATCGCTTTAGTTTTAAAGCATTTTTAAATGTGAAAAAAACGGTCTTTACACTCTAACTGGCGCAATTTCTGAGATATCGGGCTCAAATTTGGTACGAAGTTGCGCTATTATCCGCAGAGATACCCGATTAAATTTGAACGAAATCCAACAAGACGTTCAGATTTTATGGCGTTTTGAATTTTTTCCAAAAATCAATGTAAGTGCTCTAGCTTCCATATTTTTTTAGATATCCAGCTGAAATTTAGTACGATGTTGCACTTTCATCAAAAGAGGTTTCGTATTGAATTTGGACAAAATCGAACGAGACGTTCAGATTTTATGGGAATTAGAATTTTTCGAAATTCACATGAATTGCCCCATGTATATTGATTTCGACTTACATCACACTTACAAGGAGCCCTCAACGTCACAAAAGTAAACAAGGGTGCAAAGTAGAACCTTGCACATTGCTTTCTAATAAATTTGTACCGTTTTTAAATTATTGAGATGTAAAGTAGAACCTTGATCATGGCTTCGTTATCATTTTACACATTTGCCAAAGCTTCCTCTATGAGGAAGCCGAAATTGATCGACACATGGTTCCTCATAGAGGAATCTTTGGCAGATGTGTAAAATAATAAGGAAGCCATGATCAAGGTTCTACTTTACATCTCAATAATTTAAAAACGTTATAAATTTATGAGGAAGCAATGTGCAAGGTTCTACTTTGCACCCTTGTTTATTTTCAATTTATTATTATTCTTTTGTTATTATTATTATTGGACCCCCGAATGGTAAGTGAGTGAATCTTATTATTGTTGATTTTTTTGTATCAATTTGTATGAGTGGTGACTGAGTGAGTTTTATTGAACTTTGACATTCTTGAAGGACCCACCAGAGGAGTGCTGGATATGATCCCCTGATAATGTTTCACACAGTCAACTAGAGAAGGCATAGAATCTTCAACAGAGTGCAGAAAGAATATTATCTACATCTCCGGAAGTGTCAAATATTCTACCCGAGATTGGACTTGACTCATTGAACTCATTATAATGATTTGCTGTTAGTTCACTACAACAAGACAAAGTATTATGACCTATCACCGTCGAGATCGACCCACTATCGGATAAAGCAACGTTGTCTCCTGCATGTTTTGATCTGCCCGAAATATTCTCGTTTATCTCGTCTGAAAGTTCTACGACATCGTTACTTGAACACGATCGAATCGGCGAATTATTCTTAGTTTCCTCCTGTAACGTCATTGTCCTCGACAATAAGGAACACTGGGGAAAAGACTCATGATCAAGACGCCACTCAATACTCTTATTCAAATGGCTATCAACCCTAATTGATGGTATCGGCAATGTGAGATGTGCTGATGGACGAACCACCTCGACTGGAAAAATACACCGATCGCTTGGTGGAGCGGGACTCGTGATAATCCTCCGAGAACATTCATGATGGGCTGATGGATTAGAAGGACTCTCAACGCCTGAGTTGAGACAATGTAGCTCTTAATGATAGCAACGATTTTCTTATAAAATTATTGGATGCTACAAGTTTCACATCTCGACATTGATTTTCCCAACCAGGCCAATCGTGAATATAAGCCATTATATCTTTTTTTTTTCTCCCTCACCACATAAACTGTAAAACATCGGGATGATGTTGTGTTGTTTTGTGTTACCATCGCCTCAATTGAATCAAAAATAAGATGTTTTTGGTTATATGGGACAGTCTTCATTTCTTTCCGCCAGTGGGTTTGGTCTTTTACCGCGAGTGGCTTCCATTCAGCCATTGGCGCACCTGCATTTGAGACGACGTCACACAAGCGTTTGGGTTTGAATTGCGACCAAGTGAGCGCCCCTATCGTTATATCTTTGATTTCAACATGGAAATCTTCACAGAACGTTCGGCTGATCGACTCCATCAGCCCTGGGATTTGGTTTTACTACCTTGTATGAAAGTAGACTTGCCAGTGCCACTAGGACATAATACCACGAACGTTTGTTTTTTTTAAGCGCATATTGAGCTCCATCGCCGGCAACAACTCTTGGGAATTGTTGTAAATTCGTTCGTTGTTCCCCATACTTAGCATTTCAGAATTTCTGCCATAATTAAAGATGTTAAGGACATAGTTTCGGTTAACCATTGCATTTATTCTAATAAAGTGACTATATATTTTACACCAAGTACGTTACACTTCTTTCGGTCCCGAGCAGGGGGCTGACACTCCTATGCTTTCCTATAGCCCCAACGCAATGGCGTTGGGCGCCATTTGTGACGTATTTTTCGGTAGCCAAACGGGAACGATCGATAACCTACGAAAATATCACGATCTCACACGCGCGCCACCTTCGGCCACGCATTTCCGTTTCTACATCCGCGCTACCGGTGGGCGCCAGTTAGTTTTTGTGTTATTCTCGAACCGCGAAAACTATAATTCCAGAAATAATTCCTGGAATATTGAAAACAATAAACTCAGGTTTTGAGTGAGTTGCGAGATCCAATTGTACGCAGGCCCACACTCGTCCGTGCGGGGAGCCCGACAATCCGGGAACATATCGAACGTGATCTAGCTCTGCTACTCGCGTAAGCGTGAGAGAGAGACACTACTGTAACGGGAACATACGCCCCACCCGTCGCCTGTGCGCCAGCGATGGGGGGAGAGGTGTACGAGAACTGTGTTCGGGCCGAGGGCCCGACGCGAACTCAATTTCGAAAACTTCGATTACCGAAAGGCGCGTAATCGTTCGATAACTTCCCCCACCATCCCTTATCCCCTCCCTCTGGTTACTCTCGCACCATGATCGAGAACGTAACGTAAGCGTATGCCGATAACGAGGGGAGGTCGCTCGGGATCGCATCCCCCGGTGCACCACGCGAGAACAAGGCACTTCCTCAACGAAACGAAACATACACAGCACAAGGGGGGTCCCTTGTGCTGTGTATGTTTCGTTTCGCCCCCCTTGTCCGGAACCAAAAATCCTCCGCCCGTTCTCCAGCGTGACGCACTCTCCTCATGGGGCGCAGGCATTGCAGCCCGACCTCCACGAATCCCCGAGCGATCCTCCTCGGGTGCACTCCACCGCCGGGTCGCTCATTACTTCGAGCATCACTCCACACGTCGGTCTCGTGGACTCCAACCAACATCCAAAACCAAAAACCGAAACAAACCAAAACCAAAAACCGAAATAAAATAAGGTGCAACACCCATCGAGATCTAACATAAGCAACAACATCAATACGAGAACTGTCGGTTACCTGGGGAGTAACCGAGAGAGAGGCTGGATGCGTGGACAAAACGAAAAAACCGGTAACAACGAAATCTGTGTGACCGTGATTCGGAAAATCACGTCACAATATATATATAGTCTATTTTATACAGAAAAAAATCAAGGTATTAAAATGTTATTATCATATTCTTATAGAGGTATTTTCTGTGAAGATGTTTATTTATTATTTTATATACATATGTATATAAAATATATATATATATATATATATATTTATATATATATTTATATATATATATATGTTTGACCTCGAATAAGGACCACCCTAATATATATATATATATATATATATATTTATATATATATATATATATATATAAAATATATATATATATATATATATTAGGGTGGTCCTTATTCGAGGTCAAACATTTTTTTGGCCCTCCTATGGGCTTAAGGTAGTATCACACAAACTGTAAGAGTCAAAGCAAGCCTTAAGACATACCATCTCCAAATGAGTTACGTAGTACCTGTGTGTGACAAAGACGCGTGGTATGATGTCGATTAGAGAGAAAGAGAGAGAGACGATATTTTCCGATGTTTATTTGCTTATTATTATCATCACCGTCTCCTGATCTCTACTGTCAAGTGCCCAAAATGTTCTCCGAATATTCAACTTGCAGCTCAAGTGTTTCCAATAAAATCTGACGGCGACTTTTTGTATTATATCAAATTGAGCGTGATTCTCCATAAGGCTCCATGTTAAATGTGTGAAAATTAAAGTGTTGATATCTTTTTTCTCGCGCTCCGGAGAGCCATAAAAATTTAACTGTACCTTTTTCTCATCAATACCTATAAGTATGCAAAGTTTCATGAAAATCTGACGGTAAACTCTCGTATGGAGGGTACTACCTTAAATGTCTCGAAAAAAATAAATTTCAACGTAGCCGAAGGCCCAGCCTCGTAGACCAATTTTAAGTACCTCCCCAATGCCATCCAATTTTGGCCTTTTGATTAACATAGGGTTTTTGGCACCTGATAGTTTATATTTTTTTCCTTCCCCAGTATTGCACCGAAAAATCCGGAACTCTGCACATTTTTCACTCAGGGTATTAGGTCTTTATTGCCAAATTTTAATATTTGCCAGTGATTGAATTCGGCGTGGAATCGGCAAGTTATGATAGCTTGTTTCTTAAAAGCTTTCATAAATTTTATAATAACTCGGAAACTACGTGAGATACGACGATAATGCAAATAACCTTTTTTGTAGAAAATTGAATTCTTTACAAAAAAGATTGAATAAGGGTAATTATTTACTTTCACGGCTTTTGCGAATTTCCATCGGATTTCCGAATTTCTTTTTCGAGGATGTTTGTTTGGTCATATAAACAAAGAATCGGGCGGGGGAGGTCAGAAAATGTTATGGGAAATATTTTTTTTTTTACGTTTTTTCGAAATTTATTTTACATAAGTATGTATGTAGCGCCAAGTGTGCGTCACGTTAAATAAGCTTGGTGGCCCTGAAAAGGGCCGATGTATTTTCCGAATTCAATTCTCCGATGGTGCGTGTTCGTGTTCGTGTTCGTGCATAGCTCCGATGATTTCGAATATCTTATGAAATCGATCCAGATGATTCGGATATTGGCGTTTAAAAAAAAATTCACCAATGTAATCATCCATATGATACTCCCGACGACGATACCGTGGAACGTTCGCCCGGACCTCCCGCCAAGTCCGCTCAATGTTCTGTGTATGTGCGCCCGTATCCGGATCAACAAATTTATACGAGTGGTTCACCGTGAAATGTTCAAATCCTTCGGACTGGAGGCAATTATATGCCTTCTAGCAATCGGACATGATCGTTGATCCCGGTCGAACCTTCTGTGATATTACATCGAGCAACGTTTTCGACGTTCTGTCTGCGACGGGAACGATGAAGACCTCCTTCGTATCACGCGAAAAACCACCGAAAATCCATTGACCATCAATGATACGACCTCGATGGTATTTCCGTTTTCAAATTTGGCTTCATCGATCTCCATGACGCTGCCAGGACCACCGATAGGTTGCGAACGAGCGATATATACCACAGAAGGATCACCTCTCGAATAAAGTTGGACCAATCCACGACAGTACGACTACTCAGAGACATTTCACGTTCAAGAAATTCCTGACGCGGTGGCTTCAATGTCACGAAATAGCCAATGAAAATGCAGGTATTCTCGATTGACAGCGATGCATTATGGAACCAGGTGCCCGTTCGGATCGATTGCTTAAAGGCACAATTCGTCGTCACTACTTTTTTGCCCTTCGCGATTTTTTTGCTTTTTTGACAACTCCAAAATAAATCTTTGGGATTCAAAACTGCCGGCTGCCCACAATTACTGTACTCCACGGATCTTGCAATGCCCACGTAGGGTGGCCAGATTGGCCTTAGAATCGGGCCAAGCTCGGCGCGATTTTGGCGAGCATCGCGGCGATGGTGGCGCGATCTTCGCCCGAACCCTGGATGATAACACCGGGCCGATTATCGCTCCCGTCCATAGGCCGATGCTCGCTGCCGACATTCGCCCGAGTCTCCATGGCAGGCTAGGCCAAACTTCAGAACAACAGAATAGAAAAAAAATTCGCATCGGGTAATCAACCTTATGGTAGTAGTATGAGTATTCCTTGTACAACTTTCTTATAGTTTTTGTACTGGTGGATTCCGAACCGACGGGAGAACACACTGGAAAAAACACACCGAAAAATATCTGTCCCCGCCGGGATTCGAAGGGCGTATGTCAAAATCTTTTCAGCCAACTTCTCGCCACCGTACCGATATATCTATAGAAGTAAATGTGTATAGATATATAGGCAATGTTAAAGTCGCGAGAAGTTGGCTGAAAAGACTTTGACTGGGAAGACTTTGACATACACCCGATTCGAACCCTGGACCCTCGGGTCGGGAACCGGGACGAAACCAACTCGACCACTGCGTCTTCTGTTACACCTTATGGTTATACTACGCTTTAAACCCACTGTGTCAACCCACTGGTCTATATTCGCCACCAAGTCTGGAAAATATTGAAAAGTTCTTTAAACTTCCCCCCTTCAGTCTTCTGTAGTAACATTTTCAAAAAATCGACTGAAAATTTGAAATTTTTTTTTTTTCATTTCGGACGAACCGAACTTGTTCCGAATCCTTTTTTAGAGCAAAATTCCAAGGAATGCTACGAAAAATTGTCGTATTCCCACGGAAAACTGCTTTAATTTAAAATTATAAACTATTTTAAAAAACACCAGAGACGAAGATCGGCGAAACATCGGGCGAATATGTACGCCGAGGGTAGGCATGGTGCATTGCGGCACGAGCATCGGCCGATCATTCACATGACGATTGTCGGTGAAGTCATGTTTGGCTGACAATCGGCCTAGGCTCGACTAACCGAGTATCGTACTCCGAGGCTTTCCGATAGTTCGCCCGACCGTGGGCTTTATCCGTAGCTCGGCGATTCCTACGTGGGTGACGCAATGTGATTTAAGAAAATCGAGAAGACGATTTTCATTTTCGCACATGCGCTGAAACTCGCGGAGAGTAAAAACACAACCGTCGCAATTCATCGTATTCGGAAGAACTATCGAAACTGCGAAATTCTTGTGGACTCCGTGGGATAGACGGCAGTAGCAAAGTATGACGCAATGTGATTTAAGAAAATCGAGAAGACGATTTTCATTTTCGCACATGCGCTGAAACTCGCGGAGAGTAAAAACACAACCGTCGCAATTCATCGTATTCGGAAGAACTATCGAAACTGCGAAATTCTTGTGGACTCCGTGGGATAGACGGCAGTAGCAAAGTACCCACGTAGGGTGGCCAGATTGGCCTTAGAATCGGGCCAAGCTCGGCGCGATTTTGGCGAGCATCGCGGCGATGGTGGCGCGATCTTCGCCCGAACCCTGGATGATAACACCGGGCCGATTATCGCTCCCGTCCATAGGCCGATGCTCGCTGCCGACATTCGCCCGAGTCTCCATGGCAGGCTAGGCCAAACTTCAGAACAACAGAATAGAAAAAAAATTCGCATCGGGTAATCAACCTTATGGTAGTAGTATGAGTATTCCTTGTACAACTTTCTTATAGTTTTTGTACCGGTGGATTCCGAACCGACGGGAGAACACTGGAAAAAACACACCGAAAAATTTCTGTCCCCGCCGGGATTCGAACCCTGGACCCTCGGGTCGGGAACCGGGACGAAACCAACTCGACCACTGCGTCTTCTGTTACACCTTATGGTTATACTACGCTTTAAACCCACTGTGTCAACCCACTGGTCTATATTCGCCACCAAGTCTGGAAAATATTGAAAAGTTCTTTAAACTTCCCCCCTTCAGTCTTCTGTAGTAACATTTTCAAAAAATCGACTGAAAATTTGAAATTTTTTTTTTTTTCATTTCGGACGAACCGAACTTGTTCCGAATCCTTTTTTAGAGCAAAATTCCAAGGAATGCTACGAAAAATTGTCGTATTCCCACGGAAAACTGCTTTAATTTAAAATTATAAACTATTTTAAAAAACACCAGAGACGAAGATCGGCGAAACATCGGGCGAATATCTACGCCGAGGGTAGGCATTGTGCATTGCGGCACGAGCATCGGCCGATCATTCACATGACGATTGTCGGTGAAGTCATGTTTGGCTGACAATCGGCCTAGGCTCGACTAACCGAGTATCGTACTCCGAGGCTTTCCGATAGTTCGCCCGACCGTGGGCTTTATCCGTAGCTCGGCGATTCCTACGTGGGTAGTGTTGACATTTTTCAATGCCAACGATGTTTGTTTTTATTTTGCAACACAGTTACCGCAGTCGGTATACGGCGTTAACAAAATTATTAAACCATTGTGCACGGACGAACTACCGAAACCGTGAAATTCTTGCGGACTCCGAAATACGGAAGGCAACAACGAAGCGGTGTTGACACTTTTCAATGCTACGGATGTTTGTTTTCATTCCGTAACACAATCGCCATAGTCGATATTATTAGATAGTCGAAATTATTTTTTCGATATCTCTAAAATTGTCGAAGCTAGAGACCGAAAATAAATTTCTGATTTTTTTTTCATTGCGTAAAATTTAAAAAACTACATGGACTTTTCTAATAATTCAATCATGCTATGCGCCGTGAACCCGTTACATGCGTAACAAATTTCAGCTTGATATCTCGAGCCGTTCTCAGGTTGTAAACGTTCAACCAATGTTTCATATGCGCGCGCGAGCACACACACACACACACACACACACACACACACACACACACACACACACACACACACACACACACACATGATACGGGGTACTTGAAAACAGCTCCCGCTGCTCGAAAAAAAAAAATTAAATTTCGAAAAAACGTAAAAAAAAATATTTTTCATAACATTTTCTGACCTCCCCCGCCTGATTCTTTGTTTGTATGACTAAACAAACATCCTCGAAAAAGAAAATTTTGAAAAACTGTAAAATTCGCAAAAGCAGCGATAGTAAATAATTACCCAAAATTAAAAAATAAAACTGTTTTGACGATGGAATAAAATAAATAAATAAATAATTCAATGAATCAATCAACCATCAAGAAAAATTAATAGAGCGATTTCATTCCTGCAACGTTTCATCCCGGTGGGTGAAAGGACTGTGCGGGGCGGGAGGGTGGGGGGGGGGGGGGGGTAAGTAGACGAGGAGCAACGAGCTGATAGCAATAGACGTTTCTTTATCTGTGCGAAATGATTATTATCGTCGCGTCATGGGGTCCGTTCATTCGAGGCCGGTAACTCCTTGGAGCGTCGGGGGCCCCTCTCCTCCCCGGTTCGGACGAAGAGGATGGCCACGAGTGAGGATGGTCGTTAGACGAGGCACCGGGCATGCATTAACAGTACTATCCGGATGACTCGGTGTGCGTTCCTCTTTCCAACACATCGTCCGTCGCCGCGGCATGCCCACGGGTCTAACTCGATGGTCGTTTCTTCGTGGAGTTCCGAGGGGGCCTCACGGATTGCCTGCTTCCCCCCCCCCCCTCCTCGCCGTTGGCGGGTTCGCCACGGCCCAGCTGGGCTACCCAATGCTCCTCGCCCCATCCTTCGTAACCACCCGCTTGAATCCTCTCGTCACTTCCGAGGTACGCTGGCCTCTCAGTACATCCACAACCTTTCGTTTCAAACGTTTATTACGCTCCGTCCAGATTTTTCTTTTTCGTCTATTCAATCCCTTCGACGAATTTTATTTTCAATTTTATCGAACGACAGATTTTTTTTTTTGGCAATTATTTATGTTTTTTTATTGTTGCTAACATTGAGGTGAATATTTATTTATTTTTGTTTTATTGTTGTTAACGTTTCGGTGAATATTTATATTTATATATATTTTTTATTGTTGTTAACGTTTCGGTCAGTGATTTGAAAAAAAAAAAACGATTTTATTATCATTATTTTGAATTGTAAAATTGTGTTTTATCGTTGATGACGGAAATTTTGGTCAATTATTATTGTTGTAGTTATTGAAGTTCGGGTGTTTGATCGTATCAGTGAGTTTTTTTTACGGCTGTTGTCATGCCGACACGGATAAATATGTGGCGAATCCTCATAGTTGCGTTTTTCACGGTGAGTATTTTTGACTGATCGATATTGGACTTTTCTACTGGAAGCATTTGAATCGTGATAAATTTATTGCTGATCGGTACGTCGGACAAAATTAATGCCGATCGATATTGTTATCGAAACATGTATTTTTTTTTTGTTGTAGTAAGTTGTAGTGTGGAAAAAATATTTATCGTTATTACCGAATTTGCTTTGGTCGGAATATTATTATTATTTTTTTTTAAGCTTTGGCTACTATGACTGTGAATTTTTTTTACTCGGGATTTGAGTCAGAGCGAGTCTTCTGACTCAAATCCTTATTGGATATGAAATTTTAAGGACGTAGTAATGAAAATTTTATCGTAGTAGCCAAAGCTTCGAAAAGAATAAAAATATGACCAGAGAAAATTGTAATAGCAATAAATATAATTGTATAGCAATGAATATAAATTTTTTTGAAACAATATAGTTTACTGGACCAGAAACAAATATATTTTGACAATAATATCGATTGGCATGAATTTTTTCCGACGTACAGATCGACAATTCATTACGATTTATTGCGAGTTAAATGTAGAATCTTAAGGAGTTAGGGCTGCTTGTAACCCTGAAAAAAAAACGCTTTTTCGGGATGTTTTTTCAAACGGGTTTTGTTGTTATGGGATAAATGTTTTTCGATATGAATAATCAATATTTCGAGAAGGTGCAGTACATTTTTTATTGAAAAATGATGATAATTAACGAAGATACAGTACGTCTGAGAGGAGTAAATGAAAAGGGTTTGGCGGTGATCGTCGCAACTCATCACTGGATCATCTAAAACCGAAAAAAACGGGAATCATTAATGAATCACATTGGGCCCAGGATGAACAGAGGGCTTATAAAAATTTCGATTTTTAACAAAATAACGGATGTTCAAAGACAACATTCTTTTTTTCACCCCCATTTCATTCATATTTTCGGTTGTAAAAAAAAACTATTTACCGCAGATGGAAAACCTTCGTACATCCCAGTTATGTACAGAATCAGTGTTATAAATTTCAAAACGATCGGTCAAGCTGTTCCGGAGTTACCAGTGATCACCGACTCTGAAAACGTGCTTTCGAGAAAAACGCGTTTAAAGTTTTAAGTTCAATTTACATGGAAATAAAAAAATTATTTTCGGGCTTACATTGAATCATCTATTCCGGCACTATATGTAAAGTCGTCCGTCCTTTGCGATTTTCTTCCGACGTCGCCAATGTAATTTCAAAATCTTAATAATGCGTCGATTTGCATTACATTTTCAGACAATACTTTTGAAATGCTTTACTTTTTAGAAAATGCAACGAAAAAAAAATTGTTTTCCCAAAATGCTGACTAGCCCTAACCCCTTAAGAACGTAGGTAGCAATAAAAAAATCATAGTCATCGATGGAATTGATATCTGCAAATTATTATCTCAATGTTTCACATTGCATATTTATCAATTCCAATAAATTACAAAATACGAAACCCCAAAATTTGTGTTATTCACATTCAATCTTATCAAATTATTGTTGTTGAAAATGTATCAAATGTTCATTATTATTTTATAATTTTATTTTCAAATTATATTTTAACAGAAAATTAGATCGAAGACGGTTAAAACATTTTTTGGTTTGTTTTCTTTTGAATCGTTCCGCGTGGAAGGATGGGACTTTAATGTGATAATCGTCGCACGCGTGGGTGATTATTGAAAAAAAAATGCAATGAAAATTTGTCTCCCGTCACTCGAGTGTCACGTAAATTAAATCATTTTTTTTCCCGACTCGTGAAAATGCGTCCGACCCGTGAAACGCCCGTAGTGAAAATAAAATAAGGAATATCCCACACGTTCACCAGCCCGTGTCCTTGAACCGTTATCATCGAGTGTAGCATTATTGAAGCGTTCTCGAATGGGGTTTGCCGCATGGTATTTCCTACATCACGATGTTCTCGCTCGTCCGTTCGAACCAGTTTTTCGCGTTTATCCCATTATTTATTTCACGACTCCTTAGAAGAATTTAGAACACGTTAAAAACCGTAATTCAACTCTCAGCCATAAAGAAATGACTCAACTTCAAATGTTGCATCTTGAACGGAATTTCCTTGCAGGGTAAAATAAAAGTGGAACAACAACAAAAAAAACGAGGAAATTGTCACATTTTATAAAAAATAATTTTTTAGAACAACATCTCAAATGTTGTTCGAGAAAATTAAATTAAGTTCTGAAAATATATATTTTTTTATTAAAAAAAAAATTTTAGAGCAATATCTCAAATGTTGTTCTAGAAAATTAAATTGAGTTCTGAAAATAATTTTTTTTTATTTTTTTAAATTTTTTAGAACAACACCTCAAATGTTGTTCTAAAAAATTATTTTTCATTAAATGTGACAATTTCCTCCTTTAAGATGATGGAAGACAAAAATTCTCTCCCTCTCGCTCGCTCCGCAGCGAGCGCCGATGGCGCTGTCTCTCTCGCACTCGAATAGGTCTTCCATCACCTTAAGGAAGGAAATATTGCTTCTAGAATTTTTATTTCGTCTTCTCAATTGTACTTGCAATTGAAAGATTGAATATGTCAAAAACTGAGATAATAAGCACTATTTTGCAATCACAATTCGATCGAATCAAGTTGAACCAGTTTTTTCGTGTTTCTTCTATTATTTCTTTCACGTCTCCGAAGAAGAATTAAGACTACGTTAAAAAACGCAATTCAACGCAAACTCATAAAGAACTGACTCAATTTTTAATGTGCAGTTTAACAACAACGCACTTCACTTGCACTATTAAATTGAAGTGGAACAAAAAAAAAAAGAAATTTGTCACATTTTATGAAATAGTATATTATGACACTAGTACGAAAAAAAAATTTCTGACGAGTGTGAGTTTGCAGAACGAGCCGAAGGCGAGTATTGCAATCACACGAGTCCAGAAAACGTTTTTCGTACGAGTGTCGTACGAATTTTTATGTCACAAGGTCCGTAAAACCGCACTTTTACGGACAGCGTGACATAAAATAATTTTTCGGAACAAAATTCAAGAATGTTGCTACCTTGATTTCCATGTTGTCTATTGAATTGTACTTGCAATTGAAAAATTGAATATTAACCACTGAGATAATAATTGCACAATTTTGCAATCATAATTTGATCGAATGACCGAAAAATAAAAAAATTATCATTGAGACTTTGATTAATCTTTTAACGAATTGTTCCAGCCTACAGTTCAACGTTTGTTACTTGATTAAAACTTAACTCACAATAGTATTGATCGAACCTTTAAAATATTTAATCAATGTTTAACGAAAAACATTGATTATTCAATTGAACCGTTTTTATTCGTCGCATTTTCATAAAATATAAAAAAATACATTTATGTCACGCTGTCCGTAAAAGTGCGGTTTTACGCTCACTACGTTCGCTACAAACCGCATTTACGGACCTTGTGACATAAAAATTCGTACGACACTCGTACGAAAAACGTTTTCTGGACTCGTGTGATTGCAATACTCGCCTTCAGCTCGTTCTGCAAACACACTCGTCAGAAAAAAAATGTTCGTACTAGTGTCATAATATACTATTATAATTCGAATATTCGTATTTTTGATTGTTATTAATTAATTGCCATTTAGACGAGTACAATTTCAACGACATAGTCTGACGATATATTTTTTGTCAGATCGCGGCTGCAACGGCTCAGGATTACGAAGTGTCGGACATACAATGCAGCGGGGCGGGTGCAGCAACGGATCTTTTAACAGCGAAGATAAAACGTCCGGTGGGTTTTCGTGGATCGCCATTATTCGCGGACGATCGGGCTGCAGATCCGCTCACCGATATACATTGTCAGATACGTCCCGATCCCAGTGATCCACAGGAGGACAATTATTTTCTCAAAGTCGACGATTTCACGCGTTGCGGTATTCTCAAAAGAAACGTAAGACCATCAAACATGTGATATATTCATTTTCGTTGGTTAGTTGCTTGGCCGTATTATTTTTATAGTAAATTCGTTATGTGATGTGGATTTTTTTTAACGTACTTTGACGAAGGGCGACCTTATTATAGATGTAATTTTGTAACATTATTCTTTCCTCTCTTGGTTTGAGACCGAGAACCCTACTTTACCGATATTATTTTTTTTTTCGGTCTTCTATTTTTTAAATTAAATTAATTGCTTAGTTGATTCGGGAGAATTAATTGCTTCGTTAATTCTCACGAATTAACTGAGCAATTAATTTAATTTAAAAAATATAAAACCGAAAAAAGAAAAAAATAATATCGGTAAGGTAGGGTTCTCGCGCTCAAATCAAGAGAGGAAAAAATAATCTTACGAAATTACATCTATAACAAGGTCGCCCTTCGTCAAAGTACTTAAAAAAAAAAAAAATCATGTAACCAATTTATTATACAATTATTCATTTTTGTAAATATCTATAGTCATTTATTTTTCTTCTTCACACAATTGCTGAAATTTCATATTTTATCCGACCCCCCTCAAAAACCCGTCATTTCATGCATGCGAAGCGGGCGCAAAGTGACCCATTTCAGCCCGCGGGTGAAAATTAATCTGTCCGCCCGTAGCAACTGGCTGAAAGAATATTTTTCGCTCGCTGGTCGAGTGCGCATGTGCAATCGCCTGTGGGCTGAAATCGATCATTTTGCGCCCGCTTCTCATGCATGAAATAACGCGTTCTCAAGGGGGGTCGAACGAAAAATTATTTTTATTCATTCATTGATGGATTTTTAATTTTCCGCTTTATTATTCACTTTTTTTTTTGCTTATCAGGGATTTATTCATCTTCGAGTGTGGTTTCCGGCATTTCCGGGTGTCGTTATGTTGGCCGATCAGGAACTCATTCTCATGTGCCGACCACCGGAACCCACTTTGCTCAGACACAAGGCTGCGGGTTTTGCTGGAACTTTGTGAGTGATAATTTCGCGATTTGGTGGTGATAATAGAAATAATAAGTTTGATCGAAAAAGGGCTGAAGGACTTGGGTCGGATGGCTCGTTGGCAATGTGTTGCAGAATAATAATTGATGGCTTACTTCATTGAAGAAAAAAAAAAGTTCAATGTAATGACTATAAAGTTCTACTACTACAACTAGAAATAGTAATAATAATAGTGAATTATATACTGACAGACGTTTCCAGATTATTATTATTATTATTATTATTATTATTATTATTATTATTGTTATTATCATTATTATTATTATTATTATTATCATCATCAACGTTTGCGGGTAAAATAGTAACAATGAGTTAGAGTAATAATAATACATTTTACCAAACGACAGAAGTTAAAAAAACTATAATAATTATTATTATTATTAACGATTGGCCCTGATATTATGATAATAAGTTGGATGCATGATAATAACAATAATAATAATAATAATAATAGTAATAATGATAACCCTCATGAGCCAATTTTATAAGGGCAGTGCATCTCAATATAAATTATAAAATTCAGATTTCCGTAAACGAAAATTTAGATTTAAACATACTTAACTATATAAAAAAATGTTGCACGGTTCGAACTCACTGCCGAAGACGTAAAATGGATCAAACTCTCAAATACACTACCGTCCGGAAATATCAGGCCACTAACCGCGCGCGCTGCCGAGAATCACTCCTGTCTTTGAACGACGACAACTCCGCGACAAAAAATGCTATCATTTTCTTCTTCAAACGACTGAAAAGATTGCGAAATTCTGGACATAACGGCTTGCGTTTAATAGCGATAATGTTCCCATGATCTAGTACTGAGATGTCATGTAATAATCGTTGAAAAAAAAAGTGCATTTCTTCGAAATTTTCTTCCTCGACTTCAACTCGCTGCCGAATCTAGAAAAAAAATTTCATCGATACAACATTTGGTATCGAGAATCTTCGAAACCTCACCTTCATTTTGATCCCAAAAAACATAAAAAATCTCTACGGGTTTTTTTGTAATTAAAAAAACTGTGCAGACGTGCATCAAGGCTCGAGGTTGGGCTCGAAATTCCGAATGAAAAATGTCCGGAATGGCCAAAATTCGGAACGCGCTATGTCGCGGACTCTTTTGTAGGAAATTCAATTCTCTACAACATTGTTTGAGTAAACTTTTGGTCTGTATAGCGTTGTTTAGCCAGCGTTTGGGCTAAAAGATAAAAATGTATTGATTTTCTTCAATGAAGGCGGCCGCGACCGTCAACTCGTGCGATCGATGGCTCACCGTCGATTGATGCACGTCTGCACCGTTTTTTCAATAACTCAAGAACCCGTTAAAATTTTTCATGTTTTTTTGGCTCAAAATAAAGGTTAGATTCCGTGTCGCCGAGTTGTCGTCGTTCAAAGACAGGAGTGATTTTCGGCAGCGCGCGCGGTTAGTGGCCTGAAATTTCTGAAGTGTATATAAAATTCACTAAAGGAAAAATTGTAAGTAGCCAATTGAGGGGTGAGGGTCACTAAAGGTCCTATCCTACCCTTCTTGGGAAATGCGTTTTTTTTTTTTTTTTTTTTTTTGTTGCATTTTCGTAAAATTTTGAGGTCCTCCAATACGTAGCCGATTACAAAGCATCGAAATTGTAGGTACCCAACGGCGTAACCTGCTTATTGGGTCTTATGGAAAATCGACGTTTTTCTGTAAAGATCTGATCTTGCGTTGGTAACTTTGGAAAGCTGGTTGATAATCATTAATAGTAATAAAACGAAAAAAATGAGAGTTTATATTTAAATAAAACTGAGGTCACAAATCTTTTCGGATTTCCGTAGGAACCATTTTCTGATTTCAAGAAATAATGCCGTACTTTTATAATGCGAACGTTTTTTTCGCCGACCTGTGCAATGTTGGTTTTGGCCAGGTTAGGGCCTTTGGTACCTTCACACCTCAATTAGCTGATCGAGAAAAAAATGGATAAAGTATACAGGGTGAGGCACTAACTGTTGCCACCTCAAATATCTCTGTAATTATCGACGTCACGAAAAAAAGTATTCCGAACAAAAAATGTGACGGTGCGAAGGGGGTCATAAAATGCGACCTTTTTTTTTTAATTTAGTGGAGGCGCTGACGCACAGTGGAGGGCACCTCCACTTTTTCAAATGGCACGATACATCTTTTATTCAACGATCTTGTAGAGCATCGGAAACTACACGAAAAAAACATTAGGGGGGTCAGAGTCGTTCAAGGTCATTTAAGATCATCATTAAGAACGTCCAACTATGCCTGATGATGTGCGAGAGAGAATTGTTCGAGCATGTGATTCAATAAGTGCCGAAGTGATGAGAAATTCTACACAATACGTGATAAGGAGATTGCAATACCGCATTGATTCCAATGGCAATCACTTTGATCACCTTCTGTAAATAAAGTTCATTTCACATAAAAATAAAGTCACCATCACTTTTCGATCTTAAATGACCTTGAACGACTCTGACCCCCCAATGTTTTTTATGTAGTGTGCCATGCTTTACAAGATGGTTGAATAAAAAATGTACCGTACCATTTGAAAAAGTGGAGGTGACCTTCACTGTGGGTCAGCGCCTCCACTAAAATTTTAAAAAATGGTCGCACTCGATGATCGCCTTCGTACCGTACATTTTTTGTTTGAAACATTTTTTTCGGAACGTCGATAATTACAGAGATATTTGAGATTGCAACGGTTAGTGCCCCACCCTGTATATGTGACCGAGCATTGAGCATATTCCGAATAGTTGAAAAATGTAAAAATAATATTTTCAGTCCTCACGGAGCCCGAGTATCCGGTGTGGTTGAGGAAACTCCCGGACGTTTGGAATACGAAGTGGCGCTTTATCGCGAAGCCACGGGTAACAATTCCGATCCATCGTCCGCATCGCAAACCGTCGATCAGGCAGTTCCCATAGGCACGAAATTGCAATTGCGAGCTCGTATAAGCGCGGAAAGCGCTTGGGGTTACATAAAATTGTTGGAAGTCACGGTAAGTCCGGATCCCGATCAACCACACGCACCGGGAAGCGTCGTTCTCGTGAAGGAGGGTTGTCGGAATCGTGATTTCGCGTCGATAATTCCTCATCAACCGGCGCGTTATCGCGAAAAAAAGAACGAAGTTTTCCTCGATTTCGAAGCTTTTTTGTTGAGCTCGATGAGAGAACGATCGACCTTGTGGATACACTCGCAGATAAAAGCTTGCATGGAACCACACGATTGCCAGCCGGTAAGCTCATCCAAGGTGTGCCACCAATCTTAATTTGTTTAAATTAAGGTGTCACGACACCCCATCAAAACGTCTCCAATAGAAATTGATACACGTTTTATTTCATTTGACTTTCTCGTAGAGGAAGCTTTTGTTTTCGTGGAACTTTTTTTTTCGAAATGTTCATGAAAACGTGTTCAGAATGTCCCAAAACATCTAAAAATTACATCTATAAAAAATGTCCGGATGTACGTCGTAACATTGGTTGAACGCTCATAACTTGAGAACGTCTCGAGATACCAAGCTGAAACTTATCACACCTGTACAGGGTTCACGGCGCATAGCATGATTACATTTTTTATGACACGCCGTGCGTAAAATGCGGTTTTACGCACGCTTCACGTGCGAAAATTCCCGTTTACACACGTTGTGACATAAAATTGTATACGATATTCGTGCGAAAAATGTTTTCTTGATTCGTGTGATTGCAACACTCGCCTTCGGCTCGTGCTGCAAACTCACACTCGTCAGAAAAACTGTTTTCGCACTAGCATCGTAATATACTATAGAAAAATTCATGTAGATCTTTCGTTTTGACGCGATTTTTTGAAAAATTCAAAAATTAATTTTCGGTCTCTAGCTCCCACAATTTTTGAGATATCGAGCTCAAAATCAGTATAATGTTAAACGACTACAGGGCGATGCTCGTTAGGTGAATTTGAAGAAAATCCATGCAGTGCTTTTGTTTTGAGAAATTTTGAAAGATGTAAAAAAGCGAAGTGCGCACTCTAGCTGGCTGAATTTTTTAGATATCGGACTAAAACTTGGCACGAAGTTGCACTATTATCAAAAGTCGTTTCGGATTGAATTTGGACGAAATCCATCGAGCTATTCATATTTTATGTCGTTTTGAATTTTTTTGGATATCAACGCAAGTGCTCTAGCTTCCACAATTTTTGCGGGTGGGGCTCGAAGTTCAGAATAAGCAATGTTCAGAAAGGCCAAAATTTCGAACGCGCAATGCTTCGAACGACAATGTTACGAACGGTCGCGGCGCAGAATAAAATTGTTTCGAAGGGCCAACATTTCGAATCGCATTGTAGCCTTCCGGACGTCTACCTTTCGAGCTTTCCCACGCGTAATTTATGAAAGTTAGATATATGCTGTCACTGACTTTTTCATAGGAAATTCAATTCTCTACAACATTGTTTATGTGACCTTTTGGTCTATATGGCGTTGTTTAACCAGCGTTTTGACGAAAAGGTAAAAATGCATCGATTTTCTTATCGTTTTATTTGTTTCTGTCTAAACGCTGGATAAACAACGCTATATAGACAAAAAAATCACATGAACAATGTTGTAGAGAAATAAATTTCCTATGAAAAAGTCCGCGACGGCACATATCTAACTTTCATAATTTACGCGTGGGAAAGCTCGAAAAAGGTAGGCATTCGGAAGGCTACAATGCGATTCGAAATTTTGACCCTTCGAAACAATTTTATTCTGCGCCGCGACCGTTCGTAACATTGTCGTTTGAAGCATTGCGCGTTCGAAATTTAGGCCTTCCTGAACATTGGTCATTCTGAACTTCGAGCCCTACCCGCTTCCTCATCATTTTACACATTTGCCAAAGCTTCCTCTATGAAGAAGCCAACGATGATCGACATCTCGAGGAATCTGGCAAATGTGTAAAATCATGAGGAATCGATGTGCAAGGTTCTACTCGACACCCTTTGATGTTTTGGTTTGGATTCATCCAATTTTTTTTTAGATATTTTTTCTCCTTTGGAACTATCGTCTAAAATTTATCGACATTCTGGTGTTCTGTTTTTTCGGTTTTTTTTAATAGATTACTTGTCAAACAAAATTGTGAAATGCATTTATTGAAATTTTGCAATAATGATGAAAAGAATAAGAATAAGGCATTCGAGTGATGTCGCACATTCTCGCCTGAATCGTAATTTGATTATCGAGTAAAATTAATGCTGAAATAAATTTTAAAAAATTCTGGAATAATAATTGAATGGTTCAATTTGTAAACCATAATAAAATAAACTATAGAAAAAAAAAGAAGACTCGCATTTAAAATAATAATTCGACAACTTATAATCATTCAGGACTTTTGTCTGGACCTCTTCGAGCCTTCCGGTCATGGCAAGCGACGACGTCGATCGTCGACGAGCGAAAATGTCGCACCGGAAAATGTTCTACCACGAACTGAACGACTGGTCAAGAAATACAACGATTCCACGCAATTTGCCAAATTCAAAGAAAATATCGAGTACACTGTTATGATGCCAGGCGGTAATAAAATATAATACAATTTTCGTACTCTTTCTCTCTCTCCCTCTCTTTTTTAATCTCCATCCCTCTTATTCCACAGTGCCCCCCTCCCACTCCTATCTAAATTTATCTCACGCATTTCTCTAAAAATACTCAAATAATATATTTTTATTCCAATCACGTCTTCATTAATCTATTTTTTTCGTTAATTTTATCATTATTCCTTTTTTCCATCGCAGACTTGTAAGATAAAGTGCAATGCAGCTACTAGCTCCCTCTCTCTATCTCTCTCTCTCACCCTTATTCAACAGTGACTCACTCCCACTCTTATCTAAATTTATCTCACGAATCTTTCTAATAATACTCAAATAATTTATTTTTATTTTAATCACGTCTTTATTACTTTTTTTCCGTTAATTTTATTATTATTATTATTATTTTCCATCGCAGACTTGTACGATAAAGTGACGGCCGGATTGGAGGGTGGTTGCGGAAATTTTCTCTACATCGCGACCGGTCTCGGATCGTTGCTCGTTTTATCGGCCTTCATCATGTGTTATCTGGCAACCCGTATTCACGGTCTCGCGACCAAGGTTCCCCAACACAAATCCATCGACGAATTGGTTCGAGAACGTGCGAGAAAGTATTGCGAAGCGACACCGGGCTATACCGGACGATCGACTGTCCAATAGAATCGTCGTCATTATAAAAACAAAGAAAAAACTAAACCAAACTCAAAATATATTTTTTTTCAATTCGACTTCCAGTAATTTGAATCGTCGAAAAAATTATTCCACGAATTATTCGCTCAACTTATTGCAATGATTTCTGTTTTTTTTTGTATTTGCAATTTTTTTTCAGTCGTACATTAAATTGGAATTTTTTGTCATTTCAAAAATGACAGTTTTGAAAGCATTGTTTGTTCTGATAATTCGTGGTATCAATTTTGGTCGGATTGAACTTAGAAACACGAATTTATATTGCAATTAGACTCATCGTCGAGGTTTGGAAATAATTGCAAACTAATAGTTTATTTATTTTGTCCTTCTCTCTCTCGTTCTCTTTCTCTCTCTCTCTCTCTGTCTTTTTGTTTAACTAAAATATTGACTTCGTTAGCAAACGGGCAATGCTATTACGGGACCTGAACGAGCGAACGGACTCTCATTGCGCGTTCGTGTGCAATATGAATATTTATTGAGAAAAAAAAGAAAATAGGATTACTTATTTATTGTATTCGGATTGGGCTTTGTACGAGGCACTTGGATCGGTTGATTTAAGACGATTGTTCTTCAGAGAGCATTTTATACGAATTTAGAAATTTTTTTTTTATTATTAACAATTTTTTTTTTAATTTTTGATTCACCAGTTATTTCCATTACATTTAATTTTGTTATTGTCCGACACACACTATTGCTGTACCGTCAAAATCTGATGACTCAGAATCAAAAAGAAAAAATAAGCGAAAACCATCATGCTGCAAAATTTATTTTACTTTTTGTATAAAATTATTATTATTTTTTTTTTTACAGTAAATATATTCCTATAAAAATCTCTCGTTGAACGTCACATTGTAAATAAAAAATCGGTATAATTTAAGCGATCGTCGATGCACACATTGAGTGTATTGTGTTCGATGATTCTGTCGATAAAACGCAATTCCTCGATACCTTGAACGATTCTCAAATCTTTGGCAATAACAATTTGCAGCTATACGAAAAAAATGAAAAATAAAAAAAATTGCGTCCAGCGAGAATCGTTGAAGGTAAATGGAACGTTAAAAACGCGTAAGCGATCGATGTAACGGGTGACAAGCTGTTTTATCCTCATTGTACGCGTCACAGACACTTAAGACTTAAGTATTCATTGAACAATAAAGATTTAATAATATAAATATCTGGAGAATAATTACAATCCACATACAAGCGGATTAAGGACACGGTTAAAGGACATGGCTGAGAGTGGTAAATATCATCAAACTTTGCTCAAGGGGGGCTAAACTATTTTTTACAAAATAAAAATGTTTATTTCTTTTGCAACGACGCAGTAACATGGGAACATTTGGCAAAAATAGTCATAAAAAGGCCGTACAATTTTTTGTTTTATAACTAAAGAACAATTTTGTGAGATTTGGCCTTCTGTATTTAAGGAGACCAGGCAGCAAGAACTTTCGAATTTTTCATTTTGTTTTTTCGTATTCTGTTACTGCAATCTCTTCCATATATTTTAAGGCAGAGCAGGCTAAAAAATTTGGGGTATATATATGTGTGTGCATATATATATACATATATATGAGCGATTCCACGTGACTTCAGTCACTGAAAAAAAAAATTTTCCACAAATAATTTTAAAAAATTGAGCTATTTTTTTGCAATATGTTCCCCGAGTGCCGATTTTTTAAAAGTTGTTTTGACGGTTTTACCGTTAATTAACGTTTTTTTGTATTTTTCCATTCAAATGGCTGTATCTTTGGCAGGATTTGACGTATTTACATTTGTAAAAAACGAAAATGTGCGTGTTTTTAAGGCCTTCCAGAAAAAAATTACTTTAGATTCTATTGAGCAAGTTGCACGTCCGCTTTAGGGCAAACCATGCAAAAAAAAAATTTTTTCTCAAAAAATGCATTTTTAATTTTTTTTTTCTAAATTTCCCCAAATTCTGAATACGAAAAAAAAATTTTTGGTATTTTTTATATCGTGGGACCGGCAATCGGTAATGCGTAATTTTACCGATTCCATTAATAAATTTTCTACAGTTTGATTTTTTTCGCTTTACGCGATTCAACAAGCATTGATTATCATTAATTTCTCTTTCAAGGAGGCTTCTGAACTCGCGTCAAGCGACTGGAGCACATGAAAAAAAAAAATCAAACTGAAAAAAATTCATCAGGCACGCTTTAATATGAAGATAAAGATCTGTTATTTGGGGCATCTCCTTTTCTTGCGGTCAACTTCAGATTGTTCAACTTAAAAAAAAAATTTTTTAAAAATCAAAGTTAATAAAATTTTTTTTTTTAATTCACGAGCACGCCTTAATATTGAGATAGAGAGCTATAATTTGGGGAGCTTGTTCTCTTTGAGATCAACTTAAGATTGTTCAACTTGAAAAAAAAAAAAAAAAAGTTGCAAAAAATTAATAAAAAAATTCTCGAGGCACACCTTAGCATTATGCTAAGGAGCTCAAATTTCGAGAACTTTAGTTTTACGAGATAAACTTTCGATTTCGGGGCAAAGCATCGAAATCGATTTTACCACTCTAATATATATATGAGCGATTCCACCATTCTCGAAACCGATTCTGGGCGTCCATATCAGCGATCTTTTTGTAACTTTGAGAAATGGAAGCCCCCGTGAGCAATGAACTCTGAATTTTTTTTAGATTTTTCCCCTGGTTACTTTCGCTGTAATTATATAGGCAATTCTGTGAACATTTCATGTTTTTATTTTTTCACGAATTTTTCGATGTGTATTGATGAAAAAAAATTAGTCTCGTCCATGTTTTCTATGTAAAAAAAGCTCAGCTTCTCGAAAAAAAATACGAAACCATTATTGGGACTTAAGAAATTACTTAAAATCGCATTTGAAGTATAAAAGTCAATTTTTCGGCCAATGTGTCCTTTTTTTTAAATTTAAAAAATATTTTTTTCGAAAAGCTGAGAAAATTTCACATAATATATGTAGAAATCAAGTTGGGCTATCTGTAATAACTCGTTGAAGCACCAAATGTTTGACGAAACAACTGAAACCTTGATTTGTACTTTTTTTTTTAATGATTCGTATTACTGTTTCGACTGCAATTTGATGGTTTCAGTGTATTTGCGGTAATACACGGTCTCGTGTATTAGGACAGCTTGGCAAATGCTGAGCATGATAGCACCGCATTGGTCGGACCTAGCTCGATCGCAGCGCCACCATTGCAGCTATGTGTGGGCCCGCCCCCACCACCAGATTTCTATAGGAATTCGGTGTCCTGGTCTCTAGTCTTCTTGGCCGAAGGTTTCTGACAGTGATTGGAGTTTCTTCGCCAATACGCTGAGAACTGTGGGATTTTCTTGGCTGTTTCTTCATTATTTGTCTCACAAGCTCAGTATTTTCTTATTCTAACCTTACTTCTTCCACGCTTCATTTCCATTCCCCGTTCTCTCCTGTCGTTTTCTGTTTGGTTTGCGAGGCGTGGCCTCACAAACCGTAGGTATGAGGGGGGATCTACTCATCTCTGTAAGATAGTTAATTGTCAGATATTGATATTGTACCGAGGGCCGTCATGCCGGACGCATTTTGCCACCACGTGGCTGTCGATTGCACCACCTCGCGACATTCCTTATTCGCGCATTATCACTTGGTCGCTCGAATGATCGCGTTGCAACCAGTTCAATAAGAATCACGACTATCCACAAGAACGAACGATATTTAAGGTGACGATCATCGTATTTTCGTAATTAATCTTTAATACCGAATGATTTGTATATGCAAAGTAAGACGGAAAATTGAATGATTATTTTGAGTATCCTGGATCTCCCTAGCAGGTTTGAACACCGACGACGCACCGTAAAAGCACTGAGTGTTTTTCTAACGTTCAAATCACCGAAATTTTAGTCAAAAGCACCAAAAAAATTTAGTGTCGGAGCCACAGCAGTGTCGTGCTCGTACCGGCGGCACCGAAGAAGCACGACACTGGTATGGCTCCAACACTAAAATTTCCGGTGCTTTTTCAGTGCTTTTGATCAAAATTTCGTGATTTAAACGTTAGAAAAGCACTCGGTGCTCACCGGTGCTTTTTCGGTGGCCGGCCTTTGTTCTTTCGGTGCTTTTTTCGGTGTGCGAACCTGCTAGGGTGACTTCAAATTATGTGAATTATTGATATTGTGATGAAATAACCCTGAAATTCGAATTATTATGTTAATTATTGTAAGTGAGAAAATAAATCTTTAATTTTCAATTATCATGTCGATTATTGTTATTGATAATAAACCCTGAATTTCTTATTATCATATGTTGATTATTGTTATTGAGAAGGAACCCCTAGTTACGAATTATTACAGTGATTATTGTAATTCGCAAGAAACCGTGAGGATTGAATCTGATATCCTGATCTTTGTAATATGCAACAAACTATGAAAATTGGATTATTATTATGATTCTTGTACTCCGTGAAAGACCCTGACTATATTGATCATTTATCGTTATGATTCGAGTGATATTGATACCGATCGCTATACTTGGTGGTACCCTTCAATGGCAACGCGTTTTTTTACCCCCTTTAACGGTAACGGTGGGTCGAATCGACCCAAGGCCTTAAAAAAATAGCAAATCGCATCTGAAAAATCTGAAAAAATTCTTACATGTCCCTCAGGGTTTCTACTTTACGATGAAATTCAATATATGAAGTTTCCGGGATTTATTTATAAGATAATAAACAATAAACAAACAAACTCCGAGAAAAAAGTATTTCTGTCCAAAAATTTATAACTCAGAGACAAATTATCGTATTGATATTAAAGAAAAGTAAATTGAAGCTAAAGAGTGTGCCTTTAAAAAAAAATACCGCAGAATGATACAATAAAATCAGAACCCTTATTTTTTCATCTAGAAATGTCAATTTTTCGAGGTGTGAATTTGGAGGTTTTTGATACAGAATATATTTCGACTTGAGATTGTGAAAATTCGATGTTCATCTCCCAAAAGCTGTTCTACAGCGAATCAATGCATAACGCATTGCGAACATAGGGTTTTTCGGAGCGCAACATCGTTAGCTGGGCGCGAAGATATTCTCGTTTCTACACCACGTAACATGTTTTTTGTTTAATATACAATGAAAATAGACTTAAATAACATAAAAAGAAACAAATGCAAAACTTACCTGGATCCCTGATCCTCAATTTTCGATCGTTAACGGTAAACGTGGGTCGAATCGACCCAGCGGGAACTTGATCTGGTCGCTACAGAGCACCAAGTGGAGCTAGGGAACCGAAACTTCGCAGGATGGTTCGACCCTAGAGCACAATTGTCTAGGTTGGGGTCAGGCCCCACCCAGATGCCTAGTTCAAAAATGCGGGAACTTTGGAATTTCGGCCTGGGTCGAATCGACCCCACGTTACCATGAAAGGGTTAAACTTCGAGTAATTACTCAATTTGTGTAATGCGCGAACGCATTTTGTGTTGAATGGATAAGTGCAACGAAACATACATACTTACTTATTGTTCTATCTATTCATTAGATCTGTCATATTGCATTTTTCCAACCTTTTATGAAAAAGGGAAAAAGAAAATCCAACCCGTTCAAATTCAGTGAACTTTTCGATGGTCCATACTTCACCCTCGGGTCACGAATCTCCTCTATGATGACTTAAGGCGATGTACGAGACATTTCGTAGCGTACGAGTGCGAGCGAGATAGCAACATGGGCGCTCGCGCCGGTGCGAGAGAGACGGGCGCTCAGATGTCGTACTTCACCTTAAGTGAACGAAATATCTCACAGTGCATATGAACTACTAAATATGTGAAACAATTTTTTTCGTGGTTCTTTGGTGTTTTGCAGAATTGATTCGCTGATTGAGGTTAAGCACGTATCCACTGTGGCGTAACCACGGCGCATCCACACCCGATACCCAATTGCGACGTCTGGCCTGCTCTATCGCCATCTAGTGGCCGGTCACGAAACTATTTGCAGTGCTCCCTACTATATCGACGAAACAGTGAGGACTATGGCACAGACGAAAACAAATACGGTGCAGTGTACTTCCTGTAAAAACTATCTACCGAAACAATATGACGAGTGTGCATTGTGTCACAAAGTGTATCATCCGAACTGTGTGGCCGTAGCCCGGAAAAACGTAAAATCAAATAAAACAAACTGTTGCGAAAAAGCTACAAACGATGAAACGGATAAACCGATGATGTCGGCCATGAAGCGTTTGTCCGACAAAATTGATGCCAATGAAACATCATTTCGGAACAGTTTGGAGGACATGAAAACATCGCTCGACAATCAAATTCGCCGGCTGAATCTTGTTGAATCGAAAGTCAATAATGTCGTGGTCAGGCTTAAATCATCGCTCGACAACCAATTGGGCCGTCTCAATGATGTAGAATCGAAAATCGATGAGTTTGCCAGTATTCAAAAATCAATAATCCGTTGTAGAATAGAACTGGACTGTACTGCCGAACTCGCTCAAAGTCATGATTGTGATATTGAAAAATTAAAAAACGAATCGTCCAAATTTTCTGATTATATTGTAACCGATTCTCGCGCCTGAGGGCACAGTGGCGCCCCGTACCTTTTGAGGAGCGCAGCGCGCGCAGTTCATGATTGTCGTGGGGGGCGAACTGATGATGTTTGGGGCCGTCCGCTAGGGGCGTACGAGTATGAGTGCAAAAGAGACAGCGAAGTAACCCATCTATGTCAAGATTACTATGTGAAGCCGACGTGCCTTTTCCTCACCCCAGTCCAGCCCTATCCGACTCATCGAAAAAAGGCTGGAATTATATGACCCCCTGTTGTGACGTCACGAAACTAAACCGCTAGGAGCGCAGCAGAAGTTCTGCCCGGTTTCAGCGGGTTCTTTCGAATAGATTTTATTTTTGAGTATACACAGAACGTCTTTGTCAACGAAAATGCCTTGGTACCCTCGGTACAAAGGTGACCGATGTATAATACCCAATTGTAATTCGGGGTATAAATCAAACCATGAGAAGATTCATCTCTTTTCCATCCCTCTAGATAAGGAATTGTTCCTGAATAAGTGGGAACGCTATGAAATGAACGCTATGGCTATGAAATAAATAACGTTACACACATATACGTGTTGTAAATGTGTTTTTGTCCTAATCACAACTTATAGAAGAACCGTTCTTACGGAATCATCCTATCATGCAATTCACTTAAAAATTTGTTTATTAAATTATTTATTTTTAATATTTGTTCAGAAATTGATTATACTCAGAGATTAGTAATCTGATATTGAAAAATTATAATTAAAAGTAAACTCCGCAACTCATTTCATTTGATAAACTTTTATCTATTATGAATCGTATATTTTTGTAATTTTAAATATAATCACCCTATTAGAAGCACTGTTTTTTTCTTTGCAATATTTGTATCACTGTTTTTTTATGGTTATTTCAACTAAAAGCAGTTATCATAGGCCAGTGCGTCAATTTTAATAGTTTCATTCATATTTGTGACCATCAATAGATATCTTCAGACAAGTTTTCAACACTAGCTCTATATGACCTTATGACACACATATGCCCAGAATTTCAGATTTCGTTATTCAAAATTTATTTCAAATAACCCGCTGAAACCGGGCAGAACGTCTGCAGCACTCCTAGTGGTTTAGTTTCGAGTAGGGTCACATAATGGTCCATGTTTCGGGCTTGAAACCGAAGAGTCGGATAGGGCTGCCCCAGTCGTCATCCACCATAACGCGGTACCACATCGCGTCTATTCCACAATTAATCGTATCGTAAAATATCGTTAATCAATAAATCCATCGAATATTGGGGTGAGACGAGGCACGTCGGGATTGGTACCGTGCGTGCAAGTGAATGGATATTTGTTGGTTCACGGAATGGCGGCTGGGCCGCATTTGAGGGCTTAACTTCTCAAAAGCCAAATAATCACTTTTATTTCGTCCGGAGATCGAAAGAGGAATCGATATACCGTGGATTTATATTGGATGTCACGAATCGTCTATTTCAAGGACATCACTTGCAAACCTAACCTCAATGAACACGTGGTTGTGAGATTATAATCCAACTTGTCGTCGCTCTCAATGCTCGTTATCACGACTGCTCGCCTCGTGGGATGACCGTCCAGATCATCGCTTCAAACAAACAAGATAAGAAAGACAATATTTTTGTAAATGTGGGCATTCGATCCGATCAGTGTGTCGCGGCGTGGGCCGGTTGGGTCGGTCGGTGTGTCCAGGGTGTATGTGTGTTCGTGCCTTGAATAAAGGCCCCGGCGGACCATTTCAAATATGATTTGTCGTCAACAATATGAAAAGAGTCTGCGGACCACGTAGAAGCATTCGAAAAGAGTCTGCGGACCACCTAGAAAAATAAATAAGAAAAGAGTCTGCGGACAATTACGAAGCGGAGTGTGATAAAGAAAAGATATGAAAAGAGTCTGCGGACCACCTAGAAAAATAAATAAGAAAAGAGTCTGCGGACCATTACGAAGCGGAGTGTGATAAAGAAAGATATGAAAAGAGTCTGCGGACCACCTAGAAAAATAAATAAGAAAAGAGTCTGCGGACCATTACGAAGCGGAGTGTGATAAAGAAAAATTCAAAAAGAGTCTGCGGACCACCTGAAAAAATGAGAAAAGAGCCTGCGGAGCACCTAAAAAAGTAAGAGTCAAGAAAGGAGTCTGCGGACCAACCTGAAAAGAGTTGTCGGATCTGCGAACACATAAGTAATCATTATTTTGGGATTTAACTAAATCACCTGTCGTCGGTGAGCAATTTTGGTAATTTTGATCAGTATTCGTTGTCATTGAGTGTGTGAAAAATGAATTGTTGTTTCGGAGTGGTTTGGTTATGCGTGAACTGAGAATATATATATATGTAGTTAGTTATTTATTGGTGAGAAAGTGTGTGTGTGTATGATTAGATCTCGGATTTATAATCGCGATTTGTGGTTGTTTTTGTACCACTTACAGTGAACAAATGTGAATTTCACCGATAGAGGCACAATATTTCCCATATGTCGGCCCTGACCCATGACACGTATTCATGGCTTTTTAATAAACCTGAATTGATATTTGAGTGGTGATTATTTTTTGCAGTTCAACCCTCGTAGTAACCAAAGTTGTTACAATATATATCGTGCCATGTTGAAGGAGGCAGACACGACTGTGGAGGTAGACACGACTGCGGAGGCAGCGCCACCTGAACAGCAGCCATAGTTTCACTTGACCAATCATGCACGAGTGATGTCGCGCCAAAATTTTGAATCCTACGACGTAAACGATTTTTTCGTTTTTTTTTTTACAAGATGAAATAAAGTATGAATAATTGCAATTGTCCGTACGTGTCACTGATAAATCATCTTTATCCCCATAATTCTGGTCTGTCGAGACAGATCGTTTAATTTAATTATCAACGTTACTTATGGTCCTTCCTGTAGTGGTGTGATCCACTACAACTTTTATTTCCGTGTAAAACCTGATTGCGAGAACACGATTGACCTTCATTCCCAGAGTGAAATGTTGCATCCTGAATTCAATGGTGAATATATTTCACAATTCGAATTTGTTAAAATGATTTCTAATATAAAGCAAAAAAAAAAAGCTCGGTACCTGTGGAGATGAGAACCCTTTTACATAGCGTTATCATTCGGCAGTTCAGGAGGTTCGGTAAGAGGTTCGTGATAAATACAGTTTATGTGCATCGATCCTAGCAGATCGAAACACCGACGAAAGCACCGGGGATCACTGAGTGCGTTTCGAACATTGAAAGCACTGAAAGTTCACGAAGCCCTGGTGGGGTCCAGGGGCATAGCCCCGGTAGGGGGTTGGGTGGGCGGAGCCCCCCCACTAACGAAAAAACAACATTTCACGAAGAAAAAACTCAAATAAAAAACTTAAATGAATATCAAAATATTTGAAAAAATTAAAATAAATATTAACAAGTCTATAAATATTCACTATCAATGTGCACTATCGACTCGAAATTAAATTTTAACTTATGCTCGCGCTTCCATGCAACATATGTTTCGTACGTCGATTCGTATTTAATTCTTGATTTCAAATTCACGCGCGCACTATTGAGTCGGTAATTCGAAGCTGATGTTTTTGGGTTCGACGCGCATGCCGGCCGCCTGATGGCGCTCTTATTCCGCTCATCCGCTCGAGTCTCGAGGTCGGTCCCTTGTTTACAAGTCTATTCGTGAGAAAAAAACGTCGAAAAAAATCTTGCCGACCACCCAACAGCGATGAGTCATGGACTTTCCAGTCCTAGGACTCTCGGGGGCACTTTCCTGTACTGTTTTCGATACCGACAGTCAATAGTCACGGAAACGCCTACTTTCTCTCCCACAAACACCCCCCGAAAAGCGAGAAAAACACGACTGCGTTTTATAAATTTTTTTT
>CAVLEH010000096.1:0-14000 GCA_963662125.1 Diplazon laetatorius | reverse complement strand
CAAGTTTCCTTGAAGGATCGCCGCCATTATCGTCGGGCCTGTGCAAGGGCTTTACGGAATGCTCCGCACTGGCCCGATCCCGTTATGTGGCGGCGAGATTCTGCCTCGCCGTCTACAGCTGGGCAGAGGAAACACATAGGGGGAGCTGTGCAATCTGCTCCTCTGTGTCCCTCTGTCCCACACCGGTAGCAGGCCTTGCTGCGATCCGGTCCCTTGCAGGTCTGGCTTTGGTGGCCGAAGCCCAGGCATCTGAAGCACCTGGGCACCTCCACTCGCCTTCGGATCTTACAGTTGACCCAGCCGATCTTCACACGGGCTGACTGCAGCAGAGTCTTGGCCCCTGCCTCGTCGATTGAGACGATGGCAGTGACCTGCTCCCGTGTATTCGGCCGGGTCAAACCGACCTGCAAGGGCCCTCCGTATTCCGGGAGCGATTGACGCAGCGCGGCCTCCACCTCTTCTTTCGTGGAACAGCAGTCCAGATCCCTGATCTCCAAGCTCGCTTTGGGGACCAGTTCTCTGACGCTGCTGTTCCCAGCAGTGGCAGTTCGCAGGGCTTCGGAGAACGAGGCCCGTGCATCGGCGGACGACTTTCGGAGCTCGAGGATAACTTCCCCGCCTCGTGTGCGTCGTATCGCCTTTATCTCGATGCCAAAGGCCTCGGGCTTAACCTCTTTGCGGACAGCGCTCAGGATGTCCGCGTAGGTTTTACCCTCTGCCGGTTTGAGGACGATGGCCTCAGGTTTCTGAGGCTTCGTCCTACCGGCAGCGTTCTCCGATTTTGCGTCAGTCGCCGATTTTTTCGGCTCTTGCGGGGTCTTCTTTCTCTTCTTACCCTCGTCGTCATTTCCCGTCTTCTTCTCCGTCGTATTTTTGTTCTTTTTTGTTTTCCCTTTTTTTTTCTTGCCGTCAACGACGGTCCAATCTCCCTGTGGCGTATTGTCCTTCCGTGTTTTCTTCAACCCTTCAGTCGTTTCCGGCACGGGAGGACTCGAAGCCATCCTTTTCTTTCCCCCCTTTGAGGAGGGCTTCGGGGGTGACTTCGCTACGCTCGCGTAGTCTGGTCTCTCGCCGGGCTGCGGCGCTCGAGGGGTTGACGGCTCGAGGGGAGTGTCACAGGTATTCTCAAGCGAGCTTCGCTGCTCCTGGAGCTGCTCAACGAGCTCGATCAGCTCCATGATGCCCTGCTTAACCACGTTGTTGATGTTCGGTTGCCTAGCTGAGGCAACCGTCATCTTTTTCAGGAGACTCGCCATTTCTGCGAGTTTCGCCATCGTGCTGTCATTGTCCATGACGAGCACTGTCGCAGAGGCAGCGTCGCCATCTCCTTGTTTTCTTTCCTTTTCTATTCCTGTGTTAAGATCCATAATTGTTTTTCACCAGCGCTTCGTGCGCAAGGGGGCGGGCCGTAATAGTCAGGAACGGGTATACCCTCGGAGTACGATGACTCCTACCCCAGTTCCCTGAGGCCTGACCTACGCTTAACCGGTCCCGGAATACACGGACGGACCAGCGCTCGCCCGGAGCAATGCGGCCATCCGACTGCCGCATTCAATGCGCACTTCCTGATCAGGGCCCGAAGGGGCTGGCTCCTGATGCACACCGCAGTGGCCACCTCGGCAGAGCAAAGCTCACAGCAGCCCTCGTCCCGACGTCGATGGAACGTCGACGACGGTAGAGAGCACTCCCAGTGTGCTGCGATATGCACCGATCGTGGTACGCCCAGCCGCACCTAACATGGTGACAGACGCTGGGTAGAGCGCACCGCCCGAGACGGGAACAGACGTGCGCTCTATCTTTACGTACCGGTGTTTCCGATTTGGTCCGCGGGTGGTATTTTATTTCCCACCTACCCGACATTTCTGCCGAGCATTCCCCTATCCGCCACCTGGGGACGCGCCCGATGGGGGTCGGAAAACCCCACACGGGAATAATAATAATAATAATAATAATAATAATAATAATAATAATAATAATAATAATAATAATAATAATAATAATAATAATAATAATAATAATAATAATAATAATAATAATAATAATAATAATAATAATAATAATAATAATAATAATAATAATAATAATAATAATAATAATAATAATAATAATAATAATAATAATAATAATAATAATAATAATAATAATAATAATAATAATAATAATAATAATAATAATAATAATAATAATAATAATAATAATAATAATAATAATAATAATAATAATAATAATAATAATAATAATAATAATAATAATAATAATAATAATAATAATAATAATAATAATAATAATAATAATAATAATAATAATAATAATAATAATAATAATAATAATAATAATAATAATAATAATAATAATAATAATAATAATAATAATAATAATAATAATAATAATAATAATAATAATAATAATAATAATAATAATAATAATAATAATAATAATAATAATAATAATAATAATAATAATAATAATAATAATAATAATAATAATAATAATAATAATAATAATAATAATAATAATAATAATAATAATAATAATAATAATAATAATAATAATAATAATAATAATAATAATAATAATAATAATAATAATAATAATAATAATAATAATAATAATAATAATAATAATAATAATAATAATAATAATAATAATAATAATAATAATAATAATAATAATAATAATAATAATAATAATAATAATAATAATAATAATAATAATAATAATAATAATAATAATAATAATAATAATAATAATAATAATAATAATAATAATAATAATAATAATAATAATAATAATAATAATAATAATAATAATAATAATAATAATAATAATAATAATAATAATAATAATAATAATAATAATAATAATAATAATAATAATAATAATAATAATAATAATAATAATAATAATAATAATAATAATAATAATAATAATAATAATAATAATAATAATAATAATAATAATAATAATAATAATAATAATAATAATAATAATAATAATAATAATAATAATAATAATAATAATAATAATAATAATAATAATAATAATAATAATAATAATAATAATAATAATAATAATAATAATAATAATAATAATAATAATAATAATAATAATAATAATAATAATAATAATAATAATAATAATAATAATAATAATAATAATAATAATAATAATAATAATAATAATAATAATAATAATAATAATAATAATAATAATAATAATAATAATAATAATAATAATAATAATAATAATAATAATAATAATAATAATAATAATAATAATAATAATAATAATAATAATAATAATAATAATAATAATAATAATAATAATAATAATAATAATAATAATAATAATAATAATAATAATAATAATAATAATAATAATAATAATAATAATAATAATAATAATAATAATAATAATAATAATAATAATAATAATAATAATAATAATAATAATAATAATAATAATAATAATAATAATAATAATAATAATAATAATAATAATAATAATAATAATAATAATAATAATAATAATAATAATAATAATAATAATAATAATAATAATAATAATAATAATAATAATAATAATAATAATAATAATAATAATAATAATAATAATAATAATAATAATAATAATAATAATAATAATAATAATAATAATAATAATAATAATAATAATAATAATAATAATAATAATAATAATAATAATAATAATAATAATAATAATAATAATAATAATAATAATAATAATAATAATAATAATAATAATAATAATAATAATAATAATAATAATAATAATAATAATAATAATAATAATAATAATAATAATAATAATAATAATAATAATAATAATAATAATAATAATAATAATAATAATAATAATAATAATAATAATAATAATAATAATAATAATAATAATAATAATAATAATAATAATAATAATAATAATAATAATAATAATAATAATAATAATAATAATAATAATAATAATAATAATAATAATAATAATAATAATAATAATAATAATAATAATAATAATAATAATAATAATAATAATAATAATAATAATAATAATAATAATAATAATAATAATAATAATAATAATAATAATAATAATAATAATAATAATAATAATAATAATAATAATAATAATAATAATAATAATAATAATAATAATAATAATAATAATAATAATAATAATAATAATAATAATAATAATAATAATAATAATAATAATAATAATAATAATAATAATAATAATAATAATAATAATAATAATAATAATAATAATAATAATAATAATAATAATAATAATAATAATAATAATAATAATAATAATAATAATAATAATAATAATAATAATAATAATAATAATAATAATAATAATAATAATAATAATAATAATAATAATAATAATAATAATAATAATAATAATAATAATAATAATAATAATAATAATAATAATAATAATAATAATAATAATAATAATAATAATAATAATAATAATAATAATAATAATAATAATAATAATAATAATAATAATAATAATAATAATAATAATAATAATAATAATAATAATAATAATAATAATAATAATAATAATAATAATAATAATAATAATAATAATAATAATAATAATAATAATAATAATAATAATAATAATAATAATAATAATAATAATAATAATAATAATAATAATAATAATAATAATAATAATAATAATAATAATAATAATAATAATAATAATAATAATAATAATAATAATAATAATAATAATAATAATAATAATAATAATAATAATAATAATAATAATAATAATAATAATAATAATAATAATAATAATAATAATAATAATAATAATAATAATAATAATAATAATAATAATAATAATAATAATAATAATAATAATAATAATAATAATAATAATAATAATAATAATAATAATAATAATAATAATAATAATAATAATAATAATAATAATAATAATAATAATAATAATAATAATAATAATAATAATAATAATAATAATAATAATAATAATAATAATAATAATAATAATAATAATAATAATAATAATAATAATAATAATAATAATAATAATAATAATAATAATAATAATAATAATAATAATAATAATAATAATAATAATAATAATAATAATAATAATAATAATAATAATAATAATAATAATAATAATAATAATAATAATAATAATAATAATAATAATAATAATAATAATAATAATAATAATAATAATAATAATAATAATAATAATAATAATAATAATAATAATAATAATAATAATAATAATAATAATAATAATAATAATAATAATAATAATAATAATAATAATAATAATAATAATAATAATAATAATAATAATAATAATAATAATAATAATAATAATAATAATAATAATAATAATAATAATAATAATAATAATAATAATAATAATAATAATAACAATAATAACAATAATAACAATAATAACAATAATAATAATAATAATAATAATAATAATAATAATAATAATAATAATAATAATAATAATAATAATAATAATAATAATAATAATAATAATAATAATAATAATAATAATAATAATAATAATAATAACAATAATAACAATAATAACAATAATAACAATAATAACAATAATAATAATAATAATAATAATAACAATAATAATAATAATAACAATAATAATAACAATAATAACAATAATAACAATAATAATAATAATAACAATAATAACAATAATAACAATAATAATAATAATAATAATAATAATAATAATAATAATAATAATAATAATAATAATAATAATAATAATAATAATAATAATAATAATAATAATAATAATAATAATAATAATAATAATAATAATAATAATAATAATAATAATAATAATAATAATAATAATAATAATAATAATAATAATAATAATAATAATAATAATAATAATAATAATAATAATAATAATAATAATAATAATAATAATAATAATAATAATAATAATAATAATAATAATAATAATAATAATAATAATAATAATAATAATAATAATAATAATAATAATAATAATAATAATAATAATAATAATAATAATAATAATAATAATAATAATAATAATAATAATAATAATAATAATAATAATAATAATAATAATAATAATAATAATAATAATAATAATAATAATAATAATAATAATAATAATAATAATAATAATAATAATAATAATAATAATAATAATAATAATAATAATAATAATAATAATAATAATAATAATAATAATAATAATAATAATAATAATAATAATAATAATAATAATAATAATAATAATAATAATAATAATAATAATAATAATAATAATAATAATAATAATAATAATAATAATAATAATAATAATAATAATAATAATAATAATAATAATAATAATAATAATAATAATAATAATAATAATAATAATAATAATAATAATAATAATAATAATAATAATAATAATAATAATAATAATAATAATAATAATAATAATAATAATAATAATAATAATAATAATAATAATAATAATAATAATAATAATAATAATAATAATAATAATAATAATAATAATAATAATAATAATAATAATAATAATAATAATAATAATAATAATAATAATAATAATAATAATAATAATAATAATAATAATAATAATAATAATAATAATAATAATAATAATAATAATAATAATAATAATAATAATAATAATAATAATAATAATAATAATAATAATAATAATAATAATAATAATAATAATAATAATAATAATAATAATAATAATAATAATAATAATAATAATAATAATAATAATAATAATAATAATAATAATAATAATAATAATAATAATAATAATAATAATAATAATAATAATAATAATAATAATAATAATAATAATAATAATAATAATAATAATAATAATAATAATAATAATAATAATAATAATAATAATAATAATAATAATAATAATAATAATAATAATAATAATAATAATAATAATAATAATAATAATAATAATAATAATAATAATAATAATAATAATAATAATAATAATAATAATAATAATAATAATAATAATAATAATAATAATAATAATAATAATAATAATAATAATAATAATAATAATAATAATAATAATAATAATAATAATAATAATAATAATAATAATAATAATAATAATAATAATAATAATAATAATAATAATAATAATAATAATAATAATAATAATAATAATAATAATAATAATAATAATAATAATAATAATAATAATAATAATAATAATAATAATAATAATAATAATAATAATAATAATAATAATAATAATAATAATAATAATAATAATAATAATAATAATAATAATAATAATAATAATAATAATAATAATAATAATAATAATAATAATAATAATAATAATAATAATAATAATAATAATAATAATAATAATAATAATAATAATAATAATAATAATAATAATAATAATAATAATAATAATAATAATAATAATAATAATAATAATAATAATAATAATAATAATAATAATAATAATAATAATAATAATAATAATAATAATAATAATAATAATAATAATAATAATAATAATAATAATAATAATAATAATAATAATAATAATAATAATAATAATAATAATAATAATAATAATAATAATAATAATAATAATAATAATAATAATAATAATAATAATAATAATAATAATAATAATAATAATAATAATAATAATAATAATAATAATAATAATAATAATAATAATAATAATAATAATAATAATAATAATAATAATAATAATAATAATAATAATAATAATAATAATAATAATAATAATAATAATAATAATAATAATAATAATAATAATAATAATAATAATAATAATAATAATAATAATAATAATAATAATAATAATAATAATAATAATAATAATAATAATAATAATAATAATAATAATAATAATAATAATAATAATAATAATAATAATAATAATAATAATAATAATAATAATAATAATAATAATAATAATAATAACAATAATAACAATAATAATAATAATAATAATAATAATAATAATAATAATAATAATAATAATAATAATAATAATAATAATAATAATAATAATAATAATAATAATAATAATAATAATAATAATAATAATAATAATAATAATAATAATAATAATAATAATAATAATAATAATAATAATAATAATAATAATAATAATAATAATAATAATAATAATAATAATAATAATAATAATAATAATAATAATAATAATAATAATAATAATAATAATAATAATAATAATAATAATAATAATAATAATAATAATAACAATAATAATAATAATAATAATAATAATAATAATAATAATAATAATAATAATAATAATAATAATAATAATAATAATAATAATAATAATAATAATAATAATTTTTTTTTTTTTTTTTTTTTTACGAGGGACTGTGGAAAATCTTTCAAAGACAAATGGAAAGGGTCCGCACTTTCCAAGTGTGTGGGATTTCCACCCACTAAAAACCACGCCCTATGTTCTAGATGGTAAAAGGTAAACCTTGGCTCGGAACTTAAGTTACATTTCTTCGAGAGGTTTCTTTGTTTAACCGTTTGAGTTACGTCATCGTTTCGTCCGGCACTTGCGGATTAGTGCGGTTTCATATATTTTTTTTCTACGGGGGTCGCCCTGCGTTCTCTTCTGCCTTTTTGCGTCTTAGTACCGTTTCCACGTACGTAGAGATAGCGTTCCAATTTGCCTCGCTTTCAAGCATTGTCTGTACGACGTTTTCTGGTGTCATTTGGCCCACTTGTTCCTGCACTATTTGCCTTTCATCGTTCCACCTGCTGCACGAGAAGAAAGTGTGATGTGCGTCATCGCGGTCTGTTTTACATTGCACGCATCCCGGTCCTGCCACTTTTCCCATCCTATAAAGGTAGGCCCAGAAGAGGCCGTGGCCTGTGAGGAATTGGGTGAGGTAGTAATTCACCTCCCCATGCTTCCGGTTTATCCAGGGCTGAAGTTGTCTGATTAACCTCGCCGTCCATCGGCCCCTCGGGTCTTCGTCCCATCGCGTTTGCCACATATTTAGTGTGTGGGCTTTCGCCTCGGATTTGGCGCGTTCGCTTCCGAGCTCGGCTCTTTTCCTTGCGGTTTCTTGCCGTTCCTTTGCTAGGAGGTCGATTGGTGGGACCCCTGCTACCACGAGCACCGCTGGTTCCGAAACCGTGCGGTACGCGCAGGCTACTCTCAGAGCACCCCTGCGTTGTACCGCTGCTATCCTTTTCCTGCGACTTACAGGTCCCATTGAGTCAGCCCATATTTCGGCTCCGTAGAGCAGGATAGAGTGGGTGACGTTCATCAGTAGCCGTCTTATGCTCGGCCTTGGCCCTCCTACATTTGCCATTAGCCTGCTGAGAGACGTTACCGCCGTCGCAGCTTTGTCGGCAGCTCGTAAGATATGGTCCTGAAAAGTGAGTTTTGTATCCAGTGTAACTCCGAGATACTTTACCGCCCTCGATGTTACCACGGCCTGCGTGTTTACTTGCATCGGTATGACGTTGTTAATCCGTTTCCTTGTTAGCAGTAAGATTTCTGTTTTCTGGGCCGCCAAGGTAAGCCCATGATCTTCAAGCCATTTGCCTACTCGTCGCATTGTTTGGTTAAGCCTCAGTTGCGCTGCGTCTATGTCCCTCGCTTCGATCACGGCGGCAATATCGTCTGCATAACCGATTAAGGATGTGCCCTCGGTCATTTCAAGCCGGAGTATTCCGTCGTACGCGGCGTTCCAAAGGTCCGGTCCTAGTATGGAGCCCTGCGCGGCTCCTGCCGTTATCTTCTTTTTCCGTTGGCCATCCCGGGTCTCGTATAACAGGACTCGGTCTTCCAGGTAACTCCTTATCATTTTAAGAAGATACTGTGGTACCTTGAAGTCCTTCTCAAGGGCCGACATGATGTCCTTCCATCTAAGGGAGTTGAACGCGTTTTTTATGTCCAACGTAACTAGTAGTACGATTCGTCTTGAGTGGTGATTTCCCGTTTGTGCGGCGCTGACGGCGCGTGTGACCTGTCTCACGGCGTCAATCGTGGATCGTCCCTTTCTGAACCCGTATTGTTTCTCCGAAAAGTTGCCGGCCTCTTCTATGGCCTGCAGCAGTCGCTTTTTCAGGAGTTTCTCCAATAGTTTGCCGGCCGTATCTAGCATACACAGAGGTCGGTAAGCCGATGGTGTATTCGGGTCCCCTTTCCCCTTGCTGATAAGTACTAACCGCTGCGTCTTCCACGGTTTGTGGAAAACGCCCGCCGTTAGGCAGCGGTTGTACATGGTCAGCAGTAGCTGCGGGTGGTTTTCAGCCACCGCTTTCAGAACCTCCCCGGGGATGCCGTCTGGGCCTGGTGCCTTCTTGTTTGGAAGAGAGGAAACTGCTGCCTTGAGTTCCGCCTCCGTAAAAAGCGGAATCTCCTCAGTCAGGGCTTCTCTTTCGGCCTCCGGCATCGTAGCATGGGTTGGAAAAAGTGCGTCGACAATCCGTTTTACCTTATCTGGTTCCATATTTGTGCCCGTCGGCAAGGCCCCGAACTTGCTCATTACGATCTTATAGCCCAGTCCCCAAGGATCTCTGTTGATCTCTTCGCTCAGGCTTTTCCATTTCGAAATTTTTGTGCGTGTGATGGTGATTCGCAGTTTCTTCTTGGATTCCTTGTACCGTGCTGCCCAGGTCAATCCAACCTCGGGGTTTGTCCTCCGTGTCCGCGTTGCTTTCCGTCTGTAGTGTAGGCACGTTTTTCTCAGATCGGCGATTTCCTGAGACCACCAGTATGCGGGGCGCCTTTTATCTCGCGAGCTTTTCCGGGGCATAGCTGCCTTGCAGGCTCTCCTTATGGTGAGCATGGTCCCCGTGACCAGCTCCTCTGTCGTTCTTGAGTCATCCGAATATTCGTGGGCTCTGCTCGTGGACGCTAGGCTAGCGGAAATTTCCGCGGTCAGCCTTCCCGTGTCCAGTCGGTCTACGCACCATCTGTCCTGCTGGATCCTGCAATGTTGCATGTCGCCGTTTGCGTGGAGCACGTAAGTGATGTACTGGTGATCGCTTCCCGTCAGGTCTTCGATCACTTTCCATTCACTTACGTGCGGAACGAGGTTTTCCGAAGCGAACGAAATATCCGGGATTGTCTGTCCGTAGCCTGGCCGTCGGAAGGTCGCCGTGGTACCCGTGTTTAGTGCCGTGGTACCCGTGTTTAGTACCACGAGTCCCAGCCTTGCAGCCATTTCTACCAGTCTTCTCCCCCTTCCATCTGGTGTCGGCATTCCCCATTCCAGTGCCTTGGCGTTAAAATCTCCAGCGACTAGAATTTCGCCTTCCATATCGCGGACTGTGTCCTCCAGCTCCTCTATCTTTTGTTCGAAGAGGTCTATGCCTTCGTTTGGCGTCAGGTAGCAGCTCACGTAAGTGATGCTGCCGACCTTGATCCATACGAAGCCGCTCCTCGAGCCGTGATCGTCGATGCGGTATTTCCGCGCGTCTGGTACCCATATGGCTGCGGTTCCGAGCGTGTCTGCGAACCATGTCGGGCAGTCTTTGTCTTTGTACTGCTCGCTAATGAGGAGTATGTCGGCTCTTTTCTCGTAAGCAAGTTGCGTCAGTAAGTCATCGGCAATCCTGCTTCGGTTCAAGTTCCCTTGTAGGATTCGTGTCATCTCTGCTGGTTTCTAGCTTTGTCGAGCGCTTGTCTGAATATGACACACGCCCCTGATCCCGTTGCATGCGAAAGATTGACTGCCGTGTCCCCCTTGGCTGCGCACAAAACGCATTTTGGGCTTGCCCGGCAGCTTGATGCGTTATGCCCTTCTTCGCCGCATCTATAGCATAGCTTGCTGCGGTCAGGTCCTGTGCAGTTCGCTGAGCGGTGCCCGTAGCCCAGGCATCTGAAGCAGCGGGTAACCATTGCTCGGCGTCTCACCCTACAATTGACCCACCCTATTTTGATCCTGCTCGTCACCAGGATTTCGGCGGCTCTGATTTCGTCGATCTCGACGATGGCGACTTTTTGTCCCCTATGTACCGTGCTGGGCACCCGGATTTTGGCGTCCCCTGCTCCATCTTTGAGGGCACGGTTAAGTGCGTCTCGAACATCTTCTTCCTCTGTTGCGCCGTCAAGGTCCCGGAACTCCAGAGTTGTTCTAGGAGCCAGTTCCTTCACGCTTACCGCAGGTCCTAACGCTTCTTGCAGCGCTTGGGCAAACGCTGTTTTGCCTTTCGCGTCTCTGCCCAATTCCAGTAGGATATCCCCGTTTCTCGTCTGCCGTATGCTTTTCACGTCAGTTTGCGTGTCCGAAGGGTCAACTTTGGCTTGGATGCCCTTTAGGGTTTCCGCGTAGCTCTTCCCTGCTTCTGGCCTGATTAGAACTGCCTCGAGCCGTGGCTTCCTCTTACCCTTTTTTTGCCCTTTGCCGCTAACGTCATTGGTGGTCCGCTTGGTTTCAGGAGGTCGCTTAGGAGTCCTATCAGTTTTTTCGTCGCTCTGGGCTTCGGTGGCCTTCTTGCTCTTCCTTCCGAGGACGTCTCTCCATTCGTTTGGTGCGTTGTCCTGCTTCGTCCTTTTGTCCGCTCGTGGGTTGCTGGTATCCCCATCTGGGCTGGTGGCGTTTCGATTACGCTTCTGGCTGCAGTTAGAGGACTGGGAGCCTCGTCGCTTGATGCGGGGTAGTTCCCAGCATTTCTGCTCTTCTCTCGCCCTCTTCCATGTGCGCCTTTCCTCCAGGATAGCATCGAGTGTCTCAACTAGCCTTAGCAGCCCTTGTTTTATGTCCATGCTGACATTTTTCTGCCTGTTGGTCGCGTTCTGCATGCTCTTTATTATTTCTTCGATGTCCTTCAGGCGAGTCTCTTCCGCCGCGATAGCTTCGTCCTCTTTTTTTTGTAGAGCGAAACGTGACTGCTCTGCCCCTCCAGTCCTGCTGCCTCCTGGCGTTATGAGCTCTGCGCTGTACGAGAGTTCGACTCGCATCGCATCATCCACGGTTCGGTGTAGGTGTCCTGTCCTACTCCTCTCCTCGCTTGTGGCATTTGATGCTACGCTGGCCAAGTGGTCCACCAGCGTAGCACTGCGGTCGCTTGATGACGACGTCCGGGAGCCCGCTTGCTCGCTGCCCGAAGACGCCGGTACTAGGGTTCCGAGCCCCTGCACCGTAAGGGTATTTCCGTTTTTGGAACTGTCCATGTTTGGTTTTGAATTCTGGGTGTCCCTCCCATAGCCTGTAACCCTAGGCGGGAGCCCTGACATGGTGCTACCATCCGGAGCCAGATGGACCAAGGTTTTTTAACGAGGTGTTACTCCTCCCCCTCCCCCTCATCCATCTCTTGCAAGGTGGGTCCCGGGCTTGGGACCGGCAGTGGCGGGGTTAATAATAATAATAATAATAATAATAATAATAATAATAATAATAATAATAATAATAATAATAATAATAATAATAATAATAATAATAATAATAATAATAATAATAATAATAATAATAATAATAATAATAATAATAATAATAATAATAATAATAATAATAATAATAATAATAATAATAATAATAATAATAATAATAATAATAATAATAATAATAATAATAATAATAATAATAATAATAATAATAATAATAATAATAATAATAATAATAATAATAATAATAATAATAATAATAATAATAATAATAATAATAATAATAATAATAATAATAATAATAATAATAATAATAATAATAATAATAATAATAATAATAACAATAATAATAATAATAATAACAATAATAATAACAATAACAATAATAACAATAATAATAATAATAATAATAATAATAATAATAATAATAATAATAATAATAATAATAATAATAATAATAATAATAATAATAATAATAATAATAATAATAATAATAATAATAATAATAATAATAA
>CAVLEH010000095.1:0-27500 GCA_963662125.1 Diplazon laetatorius | reverse complement strand
CACACACACACACACACACACACACACACACACACACACACACACACACACACACACACACACACACACACACACACACACACACACACACACACACACACACACACACACACACACACACACACACACACACACACACACACACACACACACACACACACACACACACACACACACACACACACACACACACACACACACACACACACACACACACACAACACACACACACACACACACACACACACACACACACACACACACTACACACACACACACACACACACACACACACACACACACACACACACACACACACACACACACACACACACACACACACACACACACACACACACACACACACACACACACACACACACACACACACACACACACACACACACACACACACACACACACACACACACACACACACACACACACACACACACACACACACACACACACACACACACACACACACACACACACACACACACACACACACACACACACACACACACACACACACACACACACACACACACACACACACACACACACACACACACACACACACACACACACACACACACACACACACACACACACACACACACACACACACACACACACACACACACACACACACACACACACACACACACACACACACACACACACACACACACACACACACACACCACACACACACACACACACACACACACACACACACACACACACACACACACACACACACACACACACACACACACACACACACACACACACACACACACACACACACACACACACACACACACACACACACACAACACACACACACACACACACACACACACACACACACACACACACACACACACACACACACACACACACACACACACACACACACACACACACACACACACACACACACACACACACACACACACACACACACACACACACACACACACACACACACACACACACACACACACACACACACACACACACACACACACACACACACACACACACACACACACACACACACACACACACACACACACACACACACACACACACACACACACACACACACACACACACACACACACACACACACACACACACACACACACACACACACACACACACACACACACACACACACACACACACACACACACACACACACACACACACACACACACACACACACACACACACACACACACACACACACACACACACACACACACACACACACACACACACACACACACACACACACACACACACACACACACACACACACACACACACACACACACACACACACACACACACACACACACACACACACACACACACACACACACACACACACACACACACACACACACACACACACACACACACACACACACACACACACACACACACACACACACACACACACACACACACACACACACACACACACACACACACACACACACACACACACACACACACACACACACACACACACACACACACACACACACACACACACACACACACACACACACACACACACACACACACACACACACACACACACACACACACACACACACACACACACACACACACACACACACACACACACACACACACACACACACACACACACACACACACACACACACACACACACACACACACACACACACACACACACACACACACACACACACACACACACACACACACACACACACACACACACACACACACACACACACACACACACACACACACACACACACACACACACACACACACACACACACACACACACACACACACACACACACACACACACACACACACACACACACACACACACACACACACACACACACACACACACACACACACACACACACACACACACACACACACACACACACACACACACACACACACACACACACACACACACACACACACACACACACACACACACACACACACACACACACACACACACACACACACACACACACACACACACACACACACACACACACACACACACACACACACACACACACACACACACACACACACACACACACACACACACACACACACACACACACACACACACACACACACACACACACACACACACACACACACACACACACACACACACACACACACACACACACACACACACACACACACACACACACACACACACACACACACACACACACACACACACACACACACACACACACACACACACACACACACACACACACACACACACACACACACACACACACACACACACACACACACACACACACACACACACACACACACACACACACACACACACACACACACACACACACACACACACACACACACACACACACACACACACACACACACACACACACACACACACACACACACACACACACACACACACACACACACACACACACACACACACACACACACACACACACACACACACACACACACACACACACACACACACACACACACACACACACACACACACACACACACACACACACACACACACACACACACACACACACACACACACACACACACACACACACACACACACACACACACACACACACACACACACACACACACACACACACACACACACACACACACACACACACACACACACACACACACACACACACACACACACACACACACACACACACACACACACACACACACACACACACACACACACACACACACACACACACACACACACACACACACACACACACACACACACACACACACACACACACACACACACACACACACACACACACACACACACACACACACACACACACACACACACACACACACACACACACACACACACACACACACACACACACACACACACACACACACACACACACACACACACACACACACACACACACACACACACACACACACACACACACACACACACACACACACACACACACACACACACACACACACACACACACACACACACACACACACACACACACACACACACACACACACACACACACACACACACACACACACACACACACACACACACACACACACACACACACACACACACACACACACACACACACACACACACACACACACACACACACACACACACACACACACACACACACACACACACACACACACACACACACACACACACACACACACACACACACACACACACACACACACACACACACACACACACACACACACACACACACACACACACACACACACACACACACACACACACACACACACACACACACACACACACACACACACACACACACACACACACACACACACACACACACACACACACACACACACACACACACACACACACACACACACACACACACACACACACACACACACACACACACACACACACACACACACACACACACACACACACACACACACACACACACACACACACACACACACACACACACACACACACACACACACACACACACACACACACACACACACACACACACACACACACACACACACACACACACACACACACACACACACACACACACACACACACACACACACACACACACACACACACACACACACACACACACACACACACACACACACACACACACACACACACACACACACACACACACACACACACACACACACACACACACACACACACACACACACACACACACACACACACACACACACACACACACACACACACACACACACACACACAAACACACACACACACACACACACACAAACACACACACACACACACACACACACACACACACACACACACACACACACACACACACACACACACACACACACACACACACAATTCGCTCAAAGTAGGCAAAAATTACCCCAATGACCTCGAAACGTGAAGATCTGACAAAAAAACGATTTTCGGGTTCATTGCGATCACTTCTCTATAATCGGAAAGTAGAAAAATAAGATGAGCCGTGGCTCGGCGAGAGAGGCGCGACGAATTTTTTCATATAATACTATTAAATAGTTCTTTCTTCCAGAAATGCGAAAAATAATAATTCTCCGATCGATATACCCCCTCGAAATCATTCGTGTTTGTTGGAAGTTTAATTTTTTGTATCGCTGATTCCGGCCCGGGGAAACACAAAAAATTCCCTGTTGGATGGAGGTTGCTCGCTATCAAAAACGAAATATAGTTTATCTGTGAATATTTAGAAAGCATAACAAAAAATAAGATTACGAGAGTGATCGTATTTTTTGAGCCCGACATTCGATATTTCATTTAAGGTAGTACCCTCTATACGGAAGTTTACCGTCAGATTTTCATGAAACTTGGCATACTTATAGGTATTGATAAGAAAAAGGTCCAGTTAAATCTTTCTGGCTCTCCGGGGCGCGAGAAAAAAGATATCAACACTTTTATTTTCACACATTTAACATGGAGCCTTATGGAGAATCACGCTCAATTTGATATAATACAAGAAGTCCTCGTCAGATTTTAATAAAAACACTTAAGCTGCAAGTTGAATATTCGGAGAACATTTTGGGCACTTGACAGTAGAGATCAGGAGACTGTGATGATAATAATAAGCAAATAAACATCGGGAAAATACGTGATCCAGTAGACATGGCAACGGTGCGCGTTTGTTTCCCATCTTCTCTCTCTCTCTCTCTCTAATCGACATCATAACACGCGACGTTGTCACACCAAAGTACTACGTAACTCAATCGGGAGATGGTATATCTTGAGGCTTGCTTTGACTCTTACAGTATGTAGGATACTACCTTAATTTGATCACGTTAATATTCGCCTACACTCAAAGAAATCAGCTGTTCGTAATAAACTCCACGCAGGTGTAGCCTATCAAAATTTCGTTCTTTGCATTATCCAAAACCGACGACGGGGACGTGACGAAAATACGGTTTCACTTTTTTTTAATTATCTTTTTTTTTTGTGTTTTAAAATTTTTTTGTTCATTTTCGTTTTTTTAATTTTTTTTTTGTATTTTTGTTTTTTTTATTTTTTTTGTGTATTTTCGCTTTTTTATTTTTTTTTGTATTTTTGTTTTTTTATTTTTTTGTGCATTTTCGTTGTTTTATAGTCTTATGTATTCTCTTTTTTTCGTTTTTCTCCATTTTTTAGTTTTTTCGTTTTTTCTTTGCGAAAGTGGAATGCTACGTAACGTAGTCGTGAGGAGAGTAAGAGATTCTGGGAGACCACGACACTCCGTATCAGATTATTGCACGGTTGTTTCAGACACCCTAACGTAAAACAAAACGTGCATCGTGTGTTGTTGCAGTAACGTCCGCGCTGTAACCGCCATGACCCGATTTTTCAGGTCGTTGTGCTCTTCCCACTTACCAGCGATGCGTTTAACGATGGGAAAATAATGAGCGTTAACGTAAATAACCACCGAAACGACATGGTAAATAGTTCCACAATATTCCAACTCATCTGGGATTTCCTGGATCGTAAATTGTCGCCTGGCATTCGTATGACCGTTCAGAGCTGCAAGTTGAGGGTTGCTCACATCCTCAATGTCTATCATGAGGTGATTGCCACCCAAATAACCTTTCGTGATGTTCCGGCTCTTACATCGAAAACACGTCTTTGTGCTCCTCATTTTACACGTCTCGTTAAGAGCTTCCTGCAGACCGGCTATGCCGCGTCTATAAATTGGGACAGGATTGAGATGTAAAACCGGCAAAACTTTCGAATTTTCGAACAGGCATTTCGCGCATTTGATTGTCTTCGTAAGGGAGGGCACATCCCGGAGAATATATTTTTCTTGCAAGTAAGAAATATTCACCATACCGTCCAAAACGCCATCTTTGATTCCGGTGGTCAAACTTAAAATACGACCGCGTTCGCTGTAAACATTCGCCGTTACGCCCGTTTCTGACAATGATTCAACGAATTGAAACAGAGGTTCGCTATGATCCGAGACATATGCGGAATAGGATGCGAAGTCGTGGTACACAGCTAGTAAACCTTGTACTGTCGTATCAAACGCACACGTATTCTTCACGCTAACGAACTGTTTCCCGATTTTTATCGGTCTCAATCCGTTTCCGTTTGCGAGCAACGGTAACGCTGTAATAAATTTCGGCCGTTTTTGTGGATGATTTCAATATCCGGACATGCGGTGAGATATTTGCCGCGTTTTTTTTGTTTACCGTTCGTTTTTACTGTAATTTCATTCGTTTTTTTATTCAGACCCTTCCAATCTTCAATTTCGTTTAGATAGTCCGTTGTTACGCTCGTACCGCTAACGTCAGCGTCGATTGATCGGGACGAAATTTCTGATTCATTTTTTTTGAAATTCGGCGATTCGCGGCTATCGTCGAAGGCCAGTATACCGTCCTTTATCGGCGAAAACGCTTCGCACGACGAATTTCCGACTTCGCCGAGAGGAAACGGTTCAGACTGACTACGATTAAACAGCGAGCTGTCCTTAAGCTTTGACGGTTCTTTCAGCCGGTCTTCCCTATTTTCTCCCCTTTTTTTCTGAATTTTGTTTAGATATCTCGTTTTTACGCCAACGTCAGCGTCGATTGATCGGGACGAAATTTCCGATTTATTTTTTTCGAAATTTGGCGATTCGCGGCTATCGTCGAAGGCCAGTATACTGTCCTTTATCGGCGAAATCGCTTCGCACGACGAATTTCCGACCGAATTTGCGAGCGGAGGTGGCGACACGTTTATCATCGACGTTAAAAAGCGTTGAATCTTGTCTAGCATCGACAGTCATTACGGCTGTCCACAAGACGAAGTGTTCGGCCAATTTTAATAAACGAGAACCAAAGCCAGAGCAGTGATAAGGGTTTAATCGACCTTGCCTTGACTTGATGGTGCTGGCCGTCTCGATTTTTTTTAAGATTGCGTCGATAGCACTGTTCGGTTGTGAAGTCGAGACATCATCAAAGTCATCGAAGTCATCGAAGTCATCGAACGGTTTGAGCAAAGTGCAATCCGTGTCGTCGGACTCTACGCGAGGAAGAGTAAACGTTTTCAGATATTTCATGACCCTATTGTGAGCAGCGAAGCATTGGTTGTTTCTGTCTTCAATGTCCTCGTGCGACGAGAAAGCCAACGTTAAAACGTCGGTGCAGATATCGATAAATGCATTAATCCCCGTGCATGTAGTCAGAAGCCCAACACACCGAATGAAAAAATCTTTTTTATCCGGAGATTCATGAGCGAAGCCCCTCCATCGAGTCACTAGTTTGATGAAATGCGCGATATCGATACGAATAACACATCGTGGGCGTTGAACTCGCATACCCGACGAAGATGAGTCAAAAACGATACAATTCCTGACGTACGTCTTGAGGTTGCAGTCATTGAATGCGAGAGCCGTTGCGTTCAGGAGGGCCAGAGAGTAATCGATAACCACTTGTTGTGGACATGACCCTCCGCAGCGCAGCCACTCCCGCATCCAATACTGAAGTAAATTTGCGTCGTGTTTTTCCGATACCATTTGGAATACCGGGAGAATTTTTGAGCGAAAACCGCAAACGGCCTGATACAAGTATATGACTTGTTTTGAGTAGTCTGGTTTGGGAATCTGTTTCACCAGGCTGCCCGTAGCGTCAATGCTAAGAGTCACAATTTGTTCCTCCTTCTGAATCTTTTTAAATAAAAAAAGCTGTGTGGGGGTCCAGTAAAAGACATATCCTCGATCAACACAAAACTCGTGAATACTACCTTTAAATTCTTCGGAGTATTTCATTGCCCATATTGCCGCGATAGCCGATTGAACTTTAAACAATCCTAACTCCCTATCACGGGCTTCTTGTTTTGCTTTGTGAGCGACGTCTTCTGACGGCAAATGAGCGGGGACTACTTCTCCGAAATCCATTAAACGATTCGCTTCGTCCCGCCGCCAAGCGTAAGTTGACTTACCTTGCAATTCTTTACCAATACGAAGGCGTCTGTCGCCTCGTACTTGACGTTTTTTTAAATGCGTGATTTCGCGGGAATCGTATGTTGAAACGTTGAAGGTCGGTTCATCATCAGTCGGTTCATTTACACAATAAATATTAGTTTTTGACCCACATTCCGAACAGATGCCTTTTATTGTTAAAAAAATTTCACCAGGGTTCCGATTGATTTTCGCATTTTTAAACGCAAAGGGACATGGCAGTCTCAGATGATTCCATATAATCTCGTAAATTACATCTCTCCAGCCAACAACAAGTACCTCATACTCACGTTCTTTATGCTTTACAATGCCTGATTTGAGCCCGGCCCATTCGGTTTTCGTGAGCAAAATAGTTTTTTTCAGGGGTTCCAACGCGCACTTCGTTTCACCCATTGACCAATTCGCATCATTGACCGAATGGTCACCTGTGGAATCCAAATCATGTGCACCTTCGATAGATGCCGATTCAATGCCATGCAATTGGTTAGAAACGTTGTTTCGATTTTGGGTGAGGTACATCGAAATATTAGTTTTTTTCATTTTGCCATTCATAGCAGCGACCGCCTCATCCCAAATTCCGTCGTGCCACGGCAAAATTTTTCCGGAACTGTCGGTAAAAGTTAGCCCTTTGAGACTGTCGAAAACCTCGCGCGGCGAAGCCGCGGGCTTCCGTGGAATAGTTATGGATTCGGGCAAGCTGGCCGGAGATCTGATGCCAGAGGCTGCCGAGAGAAAGTAAAAGGAGCTGTGACGGCTCGCTGCTTTATATAGCACTGCTGCCCCACTCCACATCACCCCCACTACGTCGATACGCTGCGCAAGCGCAAGCGGTGGGGCTTGCTACACGCAGCTAGCCCCGTCGCTTGCGCCTGCGCAGCGAATCGACGTAGTGGGGGCGATAAGGAGTGGGGCAGCAGCTTACCCAATTCCATAACTATGCCCCGGAAGCCCCGTCGGTCCCCCACTCGCGGGGGACCGACAAATTGAGGTCGCTAGTGTGCGCACGGTTGTCTTTCTCGCACGCTCAATGTATCTCTATATACCTATAAAGTCCGCGGCATTATGAAGAGGCATTCCGCCTCGTTTCAAACGGTCAAAACGTTGTCCACTCTCAAAACAATTGGAATTTTGTCAAATTCTTTAATCATTTTTTTAAGAAAAGTTAAGTATTTTCAATTCATTTTTAAATTACTACAAACGATTTCAAGGTGAGTAGAGGTCGAGAAGTATTTTTGGAGTTACTACAAACGAGAATAAAAGTACTACAAACGAATTCAAGGGATGTAGAGTATTTGTAATTACTTTTCAAATTACTACAAACGATTCCAAGGCGAGCAGAGTCGAGGAATGTTTTTGGAGATACTACAAACGAAAATAAAGAGACAACAAACGACTTCGAAGGAAGTCGAGTATTTACAATTTATTTTGAAAGTTATTACGAACGAGAATCAAATCACTACAAACGATTTTAAGGCGAGCAGAGGGTCAAGAAGTATCTTTGGAGTAACTACAAACGAAAATAAACGTACTACAAACGATTTCAAAGGGAGTAGAGTATTTTCAATTACTTTTCAAATCACTACAAACGATTTCGAGGGAAGTATTTTTAATTCGATTTTCAATTACTACAAACGATTTTGAGGCGAGCAGAGCGTCGAGAAGTATTTTTGGAGTAACTACAAACGATTTCAAGGTCAGCAGCATGTTGAGAAGTATTTTTGGAGTTACTACAAACGAAAATCAAATCACTACAAACGATTTTAAGGCGAGCAGAGGGTCGAGAAGTATTTTTGGAGTAACTACAAACGATTTCAAGGTCAGCAGCATGTTGAGAAGTATTTTTGGAGTTACTACAAACGAAAATCAAATCACTACAAACGATTTTAAGACGAGCAGAGGGTCGAGAAGTATTTTTGGAGTAACTACAAACGATTTCAAGGTCAGCAGCATGTTGAGAAGTATTTTTGGAGTTACTACAAACGAAAATCAAATCACTACAAACGATTTTAAGGCGAGCAGAGGGTCGAGAAGTATTTTTGGAGTAACTACAAACGATTTCAAGGTGAGCAGAAGGTTGAGAAGTATTTTTGGCCTTACTACAAACGAAAATCGAATCACTACAAACTATTTTGAGGCGAGCAGAGGGTCGAGAAGTTTTTTTGGAGTAACTACAAACGATTTCAAGGTCAGCAGCATGTTGAGAAGTATTTTTGGAGTTACTACAAACGAAAATCAAATCACTAAAAACGATTTTAAGGCGAGCAGAGGGTCGAGAAGTATTTTCCGAGTAACTACAAACGATTTCAAGGTGAGCAGAAGGTCGAGAAGTATTTTTGGAGTTACTACAAACGGAAATCAAATCACTACAAACGATTTTAAGGCGGGCAGAGGGTCGAGAAGTATTTTTGGAGTAACTACAAACGATTTCAAGGTGAGCAGAAGGTTGAGAAGTATTTTTGGCGTTACTACAAACGAAAATCGAATCACTACAAACGATTTTGAGGCGAGCAGAGGGTCGAGAAGTTTTTTTGGAGTAACTACAAACGATTTCAAGGTCAGCAGCATGTTGAGAAGTATTTTTGGAGTTACTACAAACGAAAATCAAATCACTACAAACGATTTTGAGGCGAGCAGAGGGTCGAGAAGTATTTTCCGAGTAACTACAAACGATTTTAAGGTGAGCAGAAGGTCGAGAAGTATTTTTGGAGTTACTACAAACGAAAATCAAATCATTACAAACGATTTTAAGGCGAGCAGAGGGTCGAGAAGTATTTTTGGAGTAACTACAAACGATTTCAAGGTGAGCAGAAGCTTGAGAAGTATTTTTAGCGTTACTACAAACGAAAATCAAATCACTACAAACGATTTTAAGGCGAGCAGAGGGTCGAGAAGTATTTTTGGCGTAACTACAAACGATTTCAAGGTCAGCAGAATGTTGAGAAGTATTTTTGGAGTTACTACAAACGAAAATCAAATCACTACAAACGATTTTAAGGCGAGCAGAGGGTCGAGAAGTATTTTTGGAGTAACTACAAACGATTTCAAGGTGAGCAGAAGGTTGAGAAGTATTTTTGGCCTTACTACAAACGAAAATCGAATCACTACAAACGATTTTGAGGCGAGCAGAGGGTCGAGAAGTTTTTTTGGAGTAACTACAAACGATTTCAAGGTGAGCAGAAGCTTGAGAAGTATTTTTGGCGTTACTACAAACGAAAATCAAATCACTACAAACGATTTTAAGGCGAGCAGAGGGTCGAGAAGTATTTTTGGCGTAACTACAAACGATTTCAAGGTCAGCAGAATGTTGAGAAGTATTTTTGGAGTTACTACAAACGAAAATCAAATCACTACAAACGATTTTAAGGCGAGCAGAGGGTCGAGAAGTATTTTTGGAGTAACTACAAACGATTTCAAGGTGAGCAGAAGGTCGAGAAGTATTTTTGGAGTTACTACAAACGGAAATCAAATCATTACAAACGATTTTAAGGCGAGCAGAGGGTCGAGAAGTATTTTTGGAGTAACTACAAACGATTTCAAGGTGAGCAGAAGCTTGAGAAGTATTTTTGGCGTTACTACAAACGAAAATCAAATCACTACAAACGATTTTAAGGCGAGCAGAGGGTCGAGAAGTATTTTTGGCGTAACTACAAACGATTTCAAGGTCAGCAGAATGTTGAGAAGTATTTTTGGAGTTACTACAAACGAAAATCAAATCACTACAAACGATTTTAAGGCGAGCAGAGGGTCGAGAAGTATTTTCGGAGTAACTACAAACGATTTCAAGGTGAGCAGAAGGTTGAGAAGTATTTTTGGAGTTACTACAAACGAAAATCAAATTACTACAAACGATTTTAAGGCGAGCAGAGGGTCGAGAAGTATTCTTGGCGTAACCACAAACGATTTTAAGGTGAGCAGAAGGTCGAGAAGTATTTTTGGAGTTACTACAAACGAAAATCAAATCACTACAAACGATTTTAAGGCAAGCAGAGGGTCGAGAAGTATTTTTGGAGTAACTTCAAACGATTTTAAGGTGAGCAGAAGGTCGAGAAGTATTTTTGGCGTTACTACAAACGAAAATCAAATCACTACAAACGATTTTAAGGCGAGCAGAGGGTCGAAAAGTATTTTTGGCGTAACTACAAACGATTTCAAGGTCAGCAGAATGTTGAGAAGTATTTTTGGAGTTACTACAAACGAAAATCAAATCACTACAAACGATTTTGAGGCGAGCAGCGGGTCGAGAAGTTTTTTTGGAGTAACTACAAACGATTTCAAGCTCAGCAGCATGTTGAGAAGTATTTTTGGAGTTACAACAAACGACAATCAAATCACTACAAACGATTTTAAGGCGAGCAGAGGGTCGAGAAGTATTTTCGGAGTAACTACAAACGATTTTAAGGTGAGCAGAAGGTCGATAAGTATTTTTGGAGTTACTACAAACGAAAATCAAATCACTACAAACGATTTTAAGGCGAGCAGAGGGTCGAAAAGTATTTTTGAAGTAACTTCAAACAAAAATAAAGGTACTACAAACGATTTTGAGGTGAGCTGAAGGTTGAGAAGTATTTTTGGAGTTACTACAAACGAGAATCAAAGTACTACAAACGATTCCGAGGGAAGTCAAGTATTTTTAATTTATTTTCCGATTACTACAAACGATTCCAAGGCGCGTAGAGGGTCCAGAATTATTCTTCGACAAACAACAAACGCACCAGACTGAGTTTCGAGCGCTTCCGTTGCCAGTACGGTATTACCAGTTCATTTTCAGGCAAAAAACAAAATACTGAACTCTACGTTCTATTTTATTAAAAAAAAAAAAAAAAAAAAAAAAATTCTAACTTTTTTATTTTTTTACTCCAAACGAAAATTTTTCCACTACAATCAACTACAAACGATTCTCTATGGAAATAAATTATTAGATCCAAGTTTCGTCAAAGTCGGGTGCTGGGCCTTTTTTGAAGTCCCATAACTTTTTTTGGGCCTTACTACAAACGAAAAAATTGTCACTACAAACAACTACAAACGGAAATCTTCAAGATAGAACAAAAAAAAATTCAATTTCTTCAAGTCGGGTGCCAGGTTCACATGGGTGGATACCTGCCACATCTGCACGCAAGAGCTACTGTCTAGTGATAGAGTAGCCGACCATTGTCATCTTACTGGAAGGTAAATGTCTTTTTGTTAATATATGATGTTCGAATTCTACGTTTTTTCATTTTTTTTAATACATTATTTTCTAATTTTTACGTATTTTTGTTACAGATATCGAGGACCATCGCACAACCGCTGCAACTTACAATTTCAGGATTCACGAGTCATTCCGGTGGTTTTCCACAATCTGACGGGTTACGATGCTCATTTTATTGTTAAAGAGATCGTAACAAGCTTGAAAGGACGAATCGAGATTTTGCCGCAGAACAAGGAGCGATACATCTCGTTCACAAAACACATTACCGGAAGTGACATAAATTTTCGATTCATCGATTCATTTCGGTTCATGGCATCGTCTCTGGAGAAGCTCGCATCATACATAACTGATTTGAAGATTGTGCGCAGTGAATTTGATGGACTTTCAACGCATCAATTTAATTTGATTACACGAAAAGGAGTATTCCCCTACGAATACGTTGATTCGATGGGAAAACTCGCGGAGAAAAATCTTCCGCGACAAAGTGATTTCCACAGCATCCTAAATAACAGTGATGTGAGCGATGCGGATTATCAGCACGCAAAACAAGTGTGGCAAGAATTTCAAATTGGTGATTTGGGCGAATATTCAGATTTATATTTGAAAACGGATGTGTTGTTGTTGGCTGATGTTTTTGAGAACTTTCGGGATAATTGCATCAGTGCGTACGTGCTAGACCCTGCACATTATTATACAACGCCCGGTCTCACTTGGGATGCTATGCTGAAGCATACCCAGATCGAGCTGGAGCTTTTAACAGACCTCGATATGCATATGTTTATCGAGCGCGGGATACGTGGTGGAGTGAGCCAGTGCTGCAACCGTTATGCTCGTGCCAACAATCAGTACATGAGAAATTTCGATTCCACTCAAGATTCAAAGTATCTCATGTACTATGATGTGAACAATTTATATGGGTGGACAATGCTGCAGTCATTACCTTACAAAGGTTTTAAATGGCTTGAAAACTGCAACGAAGTCGATTTCACAGATGTTCCCGATGATTCAACCGTCGGTTATGTACTGGAAGTCGATCTGAGTTACCCAGCTCACCTCCACTATGCCCATAAAGATTTGCCACTGTGCCCCGAGCACAAATGCTCACCAGGATCAGCATCACAATCGAAGCTATTGACAACGCTGGAACCCAAATACCGGTATGTTCTCCACTATCGGAGCCTGAAGCAAGCGTTGAGGTGCGGATTAAAACTCGAACAAATACACAGAGTCTTGCAATTTGAGCAAAAACCATGGCTCAAATCGTATATCGATTTAAACAGCGACATGAGAAGACGTGCAACAAACGAGTTCGAAAAAAATTTGTACAAATTGATGAACAATGCGGTCTTCGGGAAAACAATGGAGAATGTGCGGAACCGCGTCGACGTGAAACTCGTGTCGCGTTGGGAGGGGCGATACGGTGCAGAAGCATTGATTGCTAAACCGAATTTTCATAGTTCAGCCATCTTCGATGAAAATCTCGTGGCTATACAGCTGAGAAAAATCGAGGTGCTTCTCAATAAGCCAATTTACGTGGGTCTATGTGTGCTCGACTTATCGAAAATTCTGGTTTACGATTTTCATTATGATTATATGATTCCTAAATTCAAAGCAGACTGCAAACTTTTATATACGGACACCGACAGCCTGATATATGAAATCCGATGTGCCGACATTTATGAAATCATGAAACGTGATATTCATAAGTTCGACACATCGGATTATTCTCCAAGCAACCAATTTTCGATGCCGTGTGTCAATAAAAAAGTAGTGGGGCTCATGAAAGATGAGTGCAACGGGCGGATCATGACCGAATTCGTAGGCTTGCGTAGTAAAATGTATAGTCTGCGAGTCGATGGTCATGACCACGTGAAGAAGGTTAAAGGGGTGAAGATGGGTGTGGTCAAAGACACCATCACTTTCGAAGATTTCATGAAATGCCTGCGGGAAAACACTAGCCAAACCCGAGAACAACGAATAATTCGTTCACATTTACATAAAGTATTTACGGAGAGGCAGGTGAAAATTGCCCTGAGTCCTCACGATACTAAACGCTACCTTCTCCAAAATAGCACCGATACGCTTCCATGGGGACATTATAAAATACCGACGATGGTAACGGCAACGACAGCGAATACAGCGACGATGACGACGACGACGAAGACGACGACGACGACGACGACGACGACGACGACGACGACGACGACGACGACGACGACGACGACGACGACGACGACGACGACGACGACGACGACGACGACGAACAATAGTCATAATGATGGTGATAATAATGGAGGGGATATGGACCTCGCTCCCATCGAATTGTGCTGATGGAGGGAGAAAGCTGCTGCTGCTGCTGCTCTATATAAGCCGAGGATTAAATATTTCTCATCAGACGTGACAAAGATTCGTCCTCGGCAACTGAACCGAAAAAAAAAAAATCTCAACAACTTTTCTCAACCGAAAACACGCACACACGCAAACGAACAATGGATATCGAGCTGCTCAATGGAATCGGACGGGTGGATAATTTTCTTCCGTTGAAGAAAATGAAAGAAGTCCAGGCCAATCGGCTTTACAAAGTCACGGACTTGAAGCAAATCAACACAAAATTTGGTCTCAACACCTTGGCCGGCCTCGATGACAGCTTCCAAGTTTTCCTACCGAAGCGCATCTCCGTGGCATTTGAAAAAGACTCGGCATTGTTTAATCGTGTGAGTGAGATGGTTGAAAATAGAAAATTGTCATTGAAAAAGTTTGTTGAAGATGGAGAAAAAAAAATGTAAAAATTGAGTTTGTATCTGAATGATATATATTTTTTTATTTTAATAAACCATTTTTTTACATTTTGTAAATACACATATATGAAACTATTGTTTTTATTTATAAATCAGCCTTATTTATCCAGCTATTATGCGAACGATCAAATCCCAACCATTTAACATAAGCTTGATTTCCGCGTTTTTTAATTACTTTTTCCACGAGATATACATCGGGGTATTGGGCTTTCTGCAGCTCTTCTTGATAAAAACCGCCAGCGATGGGTTGATCTCGATAATCCATGAGTTGATACGTCGTGGGATTGGTAAGTATGACTCGATGAATCGTAAAAATCTCCGTCGTCCAATTTGGGGTGTAGCCTTTCTCGAAAACGTGTTTATTCTTGCTGACTCGTACTTTGTCGCCGACTTTGAATTTTGGTATTTTGCGTTCACCGCAATGATTGTGTGGAAAACGTTTTAATAACGTTTTAAAATTCGTTGTTGTAACATCTTTCGGCTTCATGGCAATTGTTCGATGTTTGGTGTCGTTATATGTTGCGATGAGATCGGGTAAAATATCCAACCATTTATAACTTCCACGCAAACTAAATTTTATCCACATTTTATTTTTGAGTGTGCGATTGAAACGTTCAACAATAGATGCCTTGAGATTGCTATATGTAGAATAATGATTAACATTATATTTTTTCATAAGATTTTGAAAGTTTGAATTGTAAAACTCTTTGCCATGATCAGTTTGTAAATTTTTCGGGACTCGGCCTTTTTCGAAAATAAATTTCATAGCTGTGGTAACATCTTTTGCGGTTTTCCGTGATATGGGTATGGCCCAAGCGAACATTGATAGCACATCAATGACCGTTAGCATATATCGAAAGTTTTTGTTTTCTCGAGCATACGGTTGCATCTCCACAAGATCGGCTTGCCATGTTTCATCTAAGCCTCGTACGAGAAATTTTCGTCGTGGATAATTGCATCCCGCGGGTTTATGCAACTCTTCTACTAATCTTCGTCGCTCCATACTGTCGCTGTTGCTGTTGCTGATTATTTCTTGGTAAAACTAACGTCCCATGCGCGCACATCGACGCTCATTATTAGACTGATCATATTCATTTATCATGGTATTAATAAATCATTCGAGCTTCACGCAATTCTTAAATTATTGAGACAATTTCATTTGTATGACTGGGATTACCTGCGGATTTTTCCGCAAGCAATAAACGCAATCGATCGACCAATTCATTTGGATCATCCCAGTAAACGTAATCCATTTTAGTATTTGTTCGAGCAATTTTGAAACGCGGCAGTGCTCCACCAGTTGATTGGCGCTTTCGCCCCGACTTATCCGCAATGTATGGGGCTATATAGTTTTTGAATTTTTTACTATTTTGCGTTCGCACACTTTCATCAGCCTTATAATGTTTCTTATACGCATTTGTATTATTTAAAATTTTCGTATAATTATTTCGATCTTCGGTGCTTATGAGATTTCCATTGGGTTCTTTTCGGAATAATAATTCGAGCAGTCCGGCGGTTATATGATATTTATCATGGCCCACTAATATATACTCATTGTTGAAATCAATAGGTGAATTTCCAATCATAAGTGTACCATTGGATAATTTTCTAACTCCATATGTCAAATCGAGAAACTTTTTTTCGATTTTTATGCAGTAGATTGAGATATTTACTCATCATTGATTGTTCTTTCGTTTTTCCCGAAAATTGTCCATAATCATCGCTATCATCATCATCATCATCATCATCATCATCATCATATTCATTTGCGGTTATATATGACGCATCATGATCTCGATTGAAAGGAGCATCCTCCTCCTCCTCCTCCTCCTCCTCCTCCCCCATCTCTTCCGCCTCTTGCTTCTTCACCTCTTGCTTCATCTCCTCTAGCTTCATCTCTTTTTTCGTTTGCGGTAACCAGTTTTTCATTTCATTTTTAATCTTACGAGTTTTTTTATCTGTAACGTTGATGAGTTTTTCCAATGGTTTGACTATTGGCATAAAAGTTTCATCCAATGCTTGCTCCATATTCTGCTTATCCGCTTTTAAAAGTTTGTATTTTTGTTTAACCGCAGATCTCGCTTTTTCCAATTGGGAAAGCATTTTTTTCTCGCGACAGAACTCTTCAGCAGCCATGTCTTATCACTTCAATTGATCACTCCGTACTATATATTTTCACGATCTCGCACATCTATTTATGGTGAAAAAAGCAATCGAATCCCTTTCTATAGCGCCCATTATCGAGACCCCGACGATCTTTATCAATCACCAAAAATCCATAATTATCATCATTCCAACACTTTGAGCACAAATCTTTGAATTGTGGATATGGCATATCCGTATTCACATGATCATCATAAATGTGTTTGAGATTTATTTCATCCTGACGAAAAATTGCCAGCATATTGACATTATCACGAACCAAATGTTTCGGAATTTGTGCATAAGACTGACATAGATAGAAACAATCCATATTTTTATGTCGTCCCATGCAATAAAACGCTCTCACATTATCTTGTTTCTCACACGCAACATCATCGAATATCATGATGGAATTACGATGTGCATCTGCAGGTGATACAACCTGGTCGTGCTCACCAAAAGCAAAATATCCAATACCTCGCACCGATCTCAACAATTTTTCCAAGAATTTATATTTCGGTTGATTCAAAGACTTTGAATATATATAAACATTTTCAAATCTCAATCCATTGGGATGGGTAATAAGAGCAAGTAGCGCATTTGTTTTACCGCAATTTGACGGACCGCAAAATACCGCACGAATACTATTGGGCAGTAATTTCCCATGCCGACTGCGTACGCTACGCTGCTGCGCAAGAGCATCGAAATTCGACGGGGGGAACGCGAGTGATTGCTTCTGGAAATCCATATTGTTACAGACTGATGATCAATAATATAAATACCATGCTTATATACTCAACACTTCAGTCATTGTATGATCATCATCCCATGCGGATCATGCACAAAGGTCGCGGAGTTTTGAATAAATTAATTAATAAATTACCCGTTGAACTTCATATACCGGGCTATCAGTATTGTGGTCCGGGTACAAGACTAGCGCAGCGTTTAGCACGTGGTGATCGCGGCATAAATCGCTTAGACGCAGCGTGTAAAGAACACGATATTGCATACTCGCAAAATCGTGAAAACGTTGCAGCGCGTAACGCGGCCGATCGTATTTTAGCGGAAAAAGCTTGGCAACGTGTTTTAGCCCGAGATTCTGGAGTAAGCGAAAAGGCTGCTGCATACGCCATAACAAACACAATGAAAATGAAATCTAAGCTTGGTATGGGTGCCACGATTGCGCGAAAGGAAACGGAAAACAAGAAGATGAAGAAGAAGAGGAAGAAGATGCTTAGAATTATGCAAATTGTAAAAGCAGCATCGAAATCTTGTGGAAATAATTCTCGTGAAATTATTCAATCGGCTTTGAGGCGGGCTCGTGATGTTGTAAAACATGCAGGTGGAAAAAGAAATGTTCATATACCTCGTATTCTACCTGTTTCCACAAAAGTCGGAGGGTTTTTACCATTTCTCATTCCCCTGTTTGCCGGTTTAAGTGCGACCGGAGCATTGGCTGGTGGCGCTGCGGGTATAGCAAAAGCCGTGAATGATGCTAAAGCCGCTAAACAGCAATTAGAAGAGAGTCAGAGACATAATAAAACAATAGAGTCTATTGCTTTGGGTAAAGGTCTCTTTCTGAAACCGTATAAGACGGGGTTTGGTCTACAGTTCGGGGAGCAAACGAAAAAAAAAAAACTTCGGCATGAGATTGCCCCAGCGAGCTCTCACAGATGTCGAGCTGCTTAAGTATGCGCGTGTTTCGAAAATTCCACATTTTCGTGGTGTATTTATGACAAATGCTTTACCCCGAGGTGGACCGTATTATTGTGAATCAGCGATAATTAATCTCGATGATAAAAACGGTCCGGGCACCCACTGGGTGGCATATCGAAAAACTGGTCATAAAGTATGTTATTTCGATAGTTTTGGGGATTTACAACCGCCACGAGATCTAATGGATTATCTCGGAGTTAATAATGAAATTAAATATAATCATAAAAGATATCAAGAATATGACACTTATATGTGGTCATCTATGTTTAAAATTTTTACATAAAAGTTTGTAAAGCCGGAGGAATTGCGTCAGTCGATGATGAGTCGTCATGGTTGATTCATTGACGTTAAGTCTATCGGGCACCTCCGCCACACTGGAAACACAATATTTTCCCCCAATCGAGCTTTCATCCGATAAGAACTATGTGCTCGGACTAGTGGAATTATTATCATTTAATTCCATACCCAATATTGATCGAGGAAAAAACGAATTTTACGTAGGTGCGGAAGTGATTGAATTACCAACTGGAAGTTACGAAATTGAAGATATTGATGCGTATTTGAAGGAACAGCTCGAACCTCGAGGAATTTCCATCGATCTCAAACCCAATAATAATACACTACGCAGTGTGATAAAGTGCAATCAAAACATTGATTTCCGACCGCGCGATTCTATTGCTAGTCTATTAGGATTTACTCATCGTGAATTATCATCTAACACAACACATAATTCAGATCTACCCGTGCGTATTCTGAAAATTAATGCATTACGCATCGAGTGTAATATAACTTCAGGAGCGTATATTAATGAACAAAAAGTTCACACCATACATGAATTTTTCCCAGCCGTACCACCAGGATATATGATCGTTGAGGTACCATCTCAAGTCATTTACCTTCCGGTCGTCGTGAAGATCATTGATCATTTACAATTACGCATAGTCGATCAAGATAACGATCCCGTAAATGTTCGTGGTGAAGTGATTACCGTGCGATTGCATATTAAGCAAGTCGGCAATTAGATATGGGCATTGTGTTTAATGGTAAAATTGCTCAAGACTATAAGAGACGGTCAGCATGCCGACGCATCATCAGTCATCATCGTGTTATCAAGACGCTCACACGTCGCAACATTCAGTTCCTAAGAAGTCTAGGACTCCGAGTCGTTGACGGGAAAAAATAACGTGTTGGATATTTTGCTGTTGTTATAATGGAAGAATGTCTGCGCGTGCGATCGCCCGTGGTATTCGACGAATCCGTAACGCATTATGAGATTCATGCACATCAGCCATATACTTCATCATCGTTTAATAATAGCGATGAAATTTGCATAGCCATTCAACATCAAGATTTGTGTCTTTTACCATCGCAAAGTTCCATACATATATGTGGAAGATTGACAACATCAGATGGAAACCTCGTTACAGCCACAACATTTGTCAACAATGCAATATTACATTTATTTGAAGAAATTCGTTATGAGATCAATGCCATGGAGATTGATAGATGCAAGAACGTTGGCTTGACTTGTCTCATGGAAGGTTATGTATCATTGAGTCCAAGTCAAAGTGCAATCATTGAAAATGCCGGTTGGATCGATGTGGAAGAAACTAAAAAAATTGTGGATGCTGAGGGATACTTTGATGTATGCATTCCACTGTCTATGATTCTTGGCTTTGCGGAGGACTATCGAAAAATAATTATCAATACGAAGCACGAACTAATTCTCACAAGATCGAGAAGCGATACAAATGCAATTATACAAACACCTCAAGCAGGTGGGACCTATGAAAATGTTAAAATTGATCTGAAAAAAATTGAATGGCTAATGCCATATGTAACACTATCGGACAAAAGTAAGATACAATTACTCGGTCATATTGATCGGGATATAAGCATGAGTTACCGCACGTGGGAATTGTATGAATATCCATTGCTACCAAATACAATGAAACACGTTTGGACAGTTAAAACGGCCAATCAATTGGAAAAACCACGTTTTATCATTTTGGCATTTCAAACGAATCGAAAATTCGTGAAAAATACGAATGCCAGCCGTTTCGATCATTGTGACATCATGAATGTAAAACTTTTCCTCAACTTTCAGTGTTATCCATATGGTAATCTCAATCTCGATATCAGTACTCATCAATACGCACTATTGTATGATATGTATGCGAACTTTCGAAAAACATATTACGATCAGGATTCACAACCCGTCCTCACGAAAGAAAATTTTCTCAAGCATGCGCCATTTTTCGTAATTGATTGTTTAAAACAAAATGATACACTCAAACAAGCTCCCGTTGATGTTCGTCTGGAGTTTGAAGCAAGAACGAATTTCCCTGCCGCAACATACTGCTTAATATTACACGATCGTATAATAGACTATAATCCTATAAGCGGTGATGTGAAAAGACGCATATAATATCTATTTTGTATATTTTTCAAATGATTTGTATTTTGCATAAATAAAAAATGAATGTATTAAATTATATATTCAATTGTTTTTTTATTTATCGACCTACGAAAAGCGAGAGAGAGGAAGCAACCGAGAAAGAGTGAGAGAGAGAGAGAGAGAGAGAGAGAGAGATTGATTGATTGATTGATATCGTTTTATTATGCCCTAGTGAAACTGTGGGGCAAATTTGCGAAAAGTTAGCATCTACATATTTACATGGCTATATGTAGATGCCTTACAAGAATTAAAAGTGTACAATATTCGATGTTGATTGAATTTGAGATATAACTTAGTTGAAAATAAAGTAAAAATAAAATAAGAATAAAAATAAAATAAACATAATAGAAATACGCGTGAACAATTGCAAGTTGCTTATTGTCTAATTGGTTTATCTTAATGTGATTTAATGATTAGTGAATCGCAAGACTAGTCTCGGTGCTACTCTCTCGTGCCGAGTACGTTCTAGTTGGAGTTTGACTCGGCTTGTTTTAGATGATCAAGAAGCAATTTCTTAAAGATTGGAAGTGATGCTGCAGTGGATATGTGTGGCGGCAAAGCATGCCAGAAGTGGATCGCCGAAAGATGAAACGACTCTCGGTATATTTGGGTACGGTGATTCGGAGTGTGAAAAATCGTTGATGCATTTTGCTGTCGAGTGGCCCTTGGTGGGTTCAGGTCGAGTCTTACAAATTTCTCGCTTAAATAGGAGGGTGCATCGAGATGAACAACCCGGTATGTTAAAATGCCCAAAAAATACTTTCTACGACTGGCGACTGTTAACCATCCCAGCCTCAGTCGATAGGGAGTGATGTGCTCATCTCTCCTGAGGTCGAATATGAATCTTATGCCTAAGTTGACTAGTCTTTGCAGTCGAGTATTAAGTTCACCAGTCAGATCACTATACACTAAGCAACAATAATCTATATGAGGTAAGACTAGGGTACTAACTAGTAACGATCGAAGTTCTTGAGAGAGTGAGTTTTTGTTGTATTTTAGTTTGTGTAAAGTTAGATTGATTTTTTGAGATATTGTTGCTATGTGGCTGCGCCACGAGAGGTTGGATCGAAAGGTCACTCCTAAGTTTTTTGCCGTGTGGACATAGGGAATCGGAATTTGGTTGATAATGATCGGAGGTATGGTGTTATGGTCAAGCGACCTAACGTAAGCATCACTCCCTAGGAACATGATTTTCGATTTTGACGAGTTTAACGTAAGCTTGTTGGTCGTTGCGTATTCAAAAATTGCTTGAGCATCCGCATTTATTTTTCGGAGACCTTGATCAATTTGGTTCGGTGGACATTTTAAATAAATTTGGGTGTCGTCCGCAAATACCATATGGTCAGTGAACGAGAGGCAGGACGATATATCATTGATAAATATTGAGAAAAGCAACGGAGCTAGAACTGATCCTTGAGGCACACCAGAGGTTGTTTGTCCCCACCGGGAGTGTGTCCCATTATTATCAACGACTGCCTGCACTCGACCAGTAAGGTAAGAATGAAGCCACCTAACAGTTGAAGATGTCATGCCGATGTTCCGGAGTTTTGTCAAAAGTAGTGAGTGAGATACGGTGTCGAACGCCTTACTAAAATCGAACATAACCAAGATTGTGATGCATCTTTCGTCTATTGCCTGACGTACATCTCCTATTCGTAAGAGAGCTGTTTGTGTGCTGTAATTACGTCTATAACCTGATTGCCTGGGATCGAGAATGTCATTTTGTTTTAGAAAGCGCGTGAGTTGTTCTAGGACAATGCGTTCGAAAATTTTTGACAGTTCATTGAGATTAGCAATTGGCCTGGTGTCTGACAAATTACGCGGTGTTGGCGCTTTTGCAAGAGGCCTGATGAAGGCTTTTTTCCAGTCGGTCGGGTAGCGCGAGTGATCGATGCTTGAGTTAAATAAAGCAGTTAGGAGATCGGTCACTAGAGGTGCCACGAGTTTCAAGATGTGGAGGGTTATTCCGTCTGGTCCAGTGGAGAACGACTTTACTGGCAGGCTGTCAATGAGTTTGGAAACGTCAGTCGGTATAACGTGTGAAAGCGAAAACGATGGATGATTGTTGGCTGGACGCGACAAGATAATTTCAAGATCTTCCTCGGAGCAAGGCGATGTAGCACAAGAAATAGAAACGAAATGAGAATTGAGCTCATCGGAAGAGAAGAAATTAAGAGGTGTTGTGTGGCTTGGTCGCACAAGCCCAAGAGTTGCTAACTCCTTCCACATTTTACTAGGGTCTTTGATCTTGGCTAGTTTGTTGCGCTGGTACTCTTCCTTGGCACGCTTGATCACACTCGTTAATTCGTTTCTAAATGATCGATATACTTCGAAGTCAAGCAAGTTACCCGAACGTTTAGCTAGCTTGAATAGAGTAGCACGACGACGAATTTTGATTTTGAGCTCATCTGTAACCCACGGAGCTGGTGGTTTTTTAATTAAAATAGAGCGAGCAGGAGCGTGGATATCGAGTGTCTCACGCATGATCAACGCAAGAATATCCGTAAACGTATCGATTGAAGTCGAGTTGAGATTGAAATCGCCAAGGCGGTTTTCACGAGTAGTCGCGAGAAAAGCTGCTGAGTCTATGGTGCCATATGTGCGTCTCGTGATTCTACGCAATTCACATTTATCGTTGAGGACTTTATATTCTAACTCTAGTAGATCATGTCCCGCGATGAACGGTTCGCTTGACTTATTATGGTGGCTCACTTTCTCACTGCTGTCCACTATCAATAGATCGAGTCTGGAGTCGCATGTGGCGGTATGAAACGTGGCTTCGGTCGGCAGAACAATAAGTGCCATCGATGACAGCGCTTGGACGAGATACCGAGATTCGAAATAATCGCGTAGAAGATTGCAGTTGAAATCTCCGGTTATGATTATATCTCTATAAACATGGGAGAATCGATTGTAGTCAGCAATAAAATCATTGAGCAGCAGCCCTTTTGGTCGTCTATAAACCGATGCGAACAGCAAAGAGTGATTGTTTTGACAGCGAATTTCGAGGATTATATATTCGGGCGAGTTCGAGAAGGTGCCCGGTGACGTTGCTAGGATACACACTTTAAGAGACGTTCTTATATATATGGCGACACCACCACCCACTTTGCCCACTCGATCGTTTCTGAGTAGGAAGTATCCATCGATAGACACCATCTCAACAGTGATTCTCTCGTGAAGCCACGTCTTAGATACAGCGATGATGTCACTGGATTTCGTTTCGAAATGCAGCCGAATGAGATCCATGTGGCCGAGTAGAGAGTTCGCATTGAAATGTGCTATATTAAGGGTCCCAGTTTGTCTAAGCTCCGTTTCGCGAGGGTGGATTTTCTTGAATTGTCAGTTAAGTTTACTTAGGTCGTGATCTGAGTCGAATGTTACTGCAGGTTGACCGTTTTCGCGCCTAGCATAGATCTTGGACGCCTTTACCCAGACGTATTTGTAACCCGCAGCAGTTGCTTTCGCTTTGACTCGGCGGTAAAGGGTGTAAATGTCTGACGGTAGCAGCTCGTTTACATAGATTGACCCCGGTTCGTCATTAGCAAACACGTCTCGAATTAGTAGGTTTTTCTTTGCCTTTTTTTTCAATTACGAATTCACATGTGATCGGTGATTTTATTTTCACGACGTACGAATTTGTTTTTCGGGTTTTGCTCGCGTCTGTATTTGTCGAGTTCGACGTGGACGTTGGGTGGGAATGATCATTTGTTTTTTTCTTCATTAGCCGCACACTCAAAATATCAGCGGTTAACTCCGGCACCCCGAGAGCAGCAAATACTTTGTTTGCCACTGTGTCAGGTGTGTCGGAGATAGCGAGGGGAACTCCAGCAATGACAAGCTCGTTTGGATGCACCGGCAACGTTACTTTAGGTGCTGCGGCCAGCTGAGACTCTCCAGAAACATTAACTAGCTTCTGCTCCAAGGCAGTGATTCGCTCTTCATGCTCTTTGACTTTACCTATTAATTCAGGAATCTTACTGATAGCTGCAGAGATATTATCGTTAGTACGATCTTGTTTTTCGTTTGTATGATCTTGTTTTTCATTTGTACGATTTTGTGTTTCGATGAAGGCTGTCAACGTCGAAAATAAATTGCTGAGCTGCACACTCGTGATTGCATCTATATTCGGTTGCGAATTAATTCGAGTTTGGGACGATTGCGGGACGTCGTTGAATTCAACTGGGTTTGAACGTGGAATTATCAGTGGGCGAAACGTTTGTGAGGTATCGTTACTCGCGATGAGCGGGCTACCGGGCATTTGAATAGAGGTGTCATGTACATTCAGATTCGCCGAAGTCTCGTCCAACATATTTGATGTGGTCTCGAAGCTACTTATACAACACGCGCGAGCAGAAATGTTACGTATATACGATTTGCCGCAACCCGGATGATAGTACGATTTGCACGTTAAGCACTGCATGAACTTACCGGCAATATTTTTCGTGCACTTTGTACAGGTGAGTGACATGTAGAGGTCTATTTACACTCTCACATGGAGTGTGTGATGGAGAGAGCGCGACATCGGCACACGACGACGGTGCGATGGTGGGGATAGCGCGTGCGGCGAACGAAGTCGGAACAATAGTTGGAATATCTCGTACGTACAGCTTTGGCTCGCTTGGATGGTAAAGCGGTAAGCACGCTACGTGGTGTGTGTGTGCTGGCTTGGTGTTGTGTGAGTGATCGATCCCTCGATCGATCTACGACGACGGTGCGATGGTGGGGATAGTGCGTGCAGCGAACGAAGTCGGAACAATAGTTGGAATATCTCGTACAGCTTTGGCTCGCTTAGATAGTAAAGCGGTAAGCACGCTACGTGGTGTGTGTGTGCTTGCTCGATCGATCTATCGGTGTATTGACAATACGTGGCCAGTCCAAAACGGTGTTTTAACCAGTTAGCCCGTTGCCGGTTTGTCTAGCGTACCGGAGCGTGAACCGCGTGTTTGGTGCGACGGAATTTTGGCTGTGTTTGGTCGATGTTGATCGATTTTTGTCGTTCGTGGAGGAAGCGCGCCTGCGCTTTGCCGCCGATGAATCCCGAAAGTGTTAAGAAGGTGGCGAAGTGAAAGTGAGGTTAAGGTGCAGTGTGATTTTCGTTCTATAATTGTAGAGCAATC
>CAVLEH010000094.1:200000-202500 GCA_963662125.1 Diplazon laetatorius | reverse complement strand
GATAACGAAGCGAATCATCGGTGAATTGCCATTATCACGTGTTGAAATTGGTCACTTGCAAATCCCGACGAATCTTAAGCTCGCCGACGAATCATTCAATGTGCCAGGGAAAATCGACGCAATATTGGGAGCAGGTTTGTTCTGGGGTTTGCTCTGCATCGGACAGATTAAAATGGGCAGATCGCAACCAATACTCCAAAAAACGCATCTCGGTTGGATTGTATCGGGAGACATATCTTCGAATGATCAACAAAGCACATCCTTTTGTGGATTTTCCGCCGAGACACGACTTCGCGATCAAATCGAAAAGTTTTGGAGAATCGAGGAAGTTGATCAGAAAATCGCAGTAGCAAAGGACGACGAATGGTGCGAAAATCATTTTTTGCGCACGCACTCACGCGATGAACAAGGTCGGTTCACGGTAAATCTCCCGTTCAAGGGTGATCCTAGCGAGCTTGGAGAGTCACGAAATAGCGCGCTGCATCGGTTGTATCGACTCGAGAAAAAACTCGAACGAGAGCCGGAACTGCGAGACAAATACACAAAGTTCATGATGGAGTACATCGAGTTGAATCACATGACGCTGGCCGACGATATCCGGTCAGATGAGTCCGCAGTCGCGTATTGGATCCCACATCACGCAGTCGTCAAGAACGATAACGATACGTTCAAGCTCCGCGTGGTATTTGACGCTTCAGCCAGAACTACTTCGGGAAAATCTCTAAACGATATTCTTCGAGTAGGACCGACGATTCAGGATACATTATTTTCGATCGTCTTACGTTTTCGACAATATCAGTATGTGATCACGGCGGACATAGTAAAAATGTACCGTCAAGTGAATGTTCAGGAAGATCAGCGAAATTTACAGCGAATTCTCTGGAGAGCAACGAGCGACATGCCTGTCCAAGAATATAAGCTTAACACAGTTACGTACGGGCTTTCATCGGCGCCTTTTTTGGCCATTCGAGCTTTGCACCAAGCGGCTCACAACGCCCGCGATTCGCATCCGGACGTAAGTCAAGTCATCCTCAGAGACTTTTATGTGGATGACCTTCTCACAGGTCACGACGATTTCGACCAACTTCGAGAACTCAAGAAGAAGCTCACTACCGTTCTGAGCGCTTCGGGTTTCGAGTTATCAAAGTGGAAATCAAACGAGCCGACGTTGTTCGAACGCGACACAGAGGAATTTGCAAGATTGGTAAACATCGGTGAAGACGTCAAGACTCTTGGCTTGAGCTGGGCTGCTCTCAGGGATACGTTCCAATATCACGTGACGACATGTAACACACAATCGCGAGTAACGAAACGTTCTATCCTCTCAATCGCATCACAGATCTTCGATCCGTTGGGAGTTGTGGGACCGGCCACGATCAAGGCCAAAATCATCATTCAACGGCTTTGGCAATTGAATCTGGGTTGGGACGAATCTGTACCATTGGATTTACACACGGAATGGATCGCCTATGTCGAAGAATTGAGCACGCTAAATGAAATTTCGATCCCACGAGCAGTGGTTTGCTCAGAACCTACGATCATAGAGCTTCATGGGTTTTCAGATGCGTCAGAGAGTGCGTACGGTGCGTGTGTCTATCTACGCTCAGTCAAGCACGACGGCGAGACCAGAGTTCGGCTGCTGTGTGCAAAGTCAAAGGTTGCTCCATTAAAAACGATTTGTGTGCCGCGCCTTGAGCTGTGTGGTGCACTGCTACTCGCAAAACTCGTCGATTCGGTGAGCCAATCTCTCACTATACCACTGCCTCATCGATACTATTGGTGCGACTCCACCATTGTACTCGCATGGATTCACAGTGAGCCTCACATCAGAAAAACATTCGTCGCCAATCGAGTGACCGAGATACAGCAATTAACATCACATGATCAATGGCGCCACGTCAGATCTGCTCAAAATCCAGCTGATGTGATATCACGAGGAATAAACCCGAGCCAATTGAAGAATTTGCGCATTTGGTGGCACGGCCCGGAATGGCTCCAAAATCCCGAGGAGCAACTTAACGAGACGATCCCGCTGCCGAGCGGAGAACTTCCTGAGACGAAACGCAGCACGATAGTTGCTACTCACGTGACTGAGAAATACGACGTACTCGAACGGTTCTCATCCTTATCGAAACTAACTCGAGTCATTGCACGTTGTCTACGCTGGAGAACATACAAAAAATCAACGAAAAATCAACAATCGCGTATACTTACTGCCGATGAGCTCGCACGAGCTTCTGCTACGATCACCAAAATGGTGCAAGCAGAACGTTTTTCTCGAGAACTCAACGAGTTACAGAAAACTCAACGAGTCAACCACAACAGCAAGCTGATTACGCTTCACCCGTTTCTCGATACAGACGGCATCATTCGCGTTGGCGGGCGACTGCGGAACGCTCCAGTATCATATTCCCGCCGATGCCCGGCAGTATTGCCGTCGGATCATTGCGTTACGATTCTCATCATCCGAGATGCACATTATCGATCATTGCACGCAGGT
>CAVLEH010000094.1:110000-152500 GCA_963662125.1 Diplazon laetatorius | reverse complement strand
GCGCTTCGAGACGGTGGAACTCATTACTCGAGCAACCACGGTGACGATCACTTCGCCGTTACAAAAATCTTGGGAGAATGCGTTTGTTTCGGGTGTCCAAATCACGTTTCGCGGTGTTTTCGGCGTCAATGGACGTCCCATGGGTGTACGAGGTAAGTACGCAGCTGTTTATGGTATCCGTTGTAAAAATTTCAAAAATGAAAAATAATAAAAACATTCTTTTGTTTTTTTTTTTTTCAGCCCTTCGACCTGAGGTCGCCCTCCGAGCTGACCCCGGAGGATTGGGAACTCGTGTTCGATTGGGAGGTGAACCTCCCGCCCTGGCCCGTAGGCGCTCTGAGGTGGGAGGTGCGGCGGCGACGCGACGTCCGTAGGCGCCGTCGCGAGGGGCACGCAGCTGCCGATCGTTTTTGGAGCGGCGACCTTGCCCTCGCCAGCATTTTCGGCGACGACTAGCGAGGAGAGGGTTAATTGAATTTATTTTATTTTTGTAACAAGATTGTATTGTTTTTTCTCTTAGCGATCCGGCCCCAGTGGGGTCGGGTCGAATTAATGTTCAATTTTCTCTTTTAATTTTTGTGTTTCTATTTATTTATTTGGGTTATTTTTTTTTTTCCTTCCTCCCCCTTTTTTTTCAGGAATGTTTTGAGACTTTTATGTTTTTCAGGATTTTATGTTTTTCAGGTCTTTTCCTTCTTCTCTCTCTCTTCTTCTCGTTCTTCGCGGCGTTCGGCTGGGGTCGGCGCGCGAAGACATTATTATCATTTTTATCTTTTCTTCTTATTCTTCTTCTTCTTCTTCTTCGCGGCGCTCGGCTGGGGCCGGAGCCGAATTATTATGATTATTATGGTCTGGCGTTACGTTGCGAGTGTGTCGACGAGCGAGGTTGGTGTTTTTTTCTCTCTCTCTTTTTTTTTCTTCTTCTTCTTCTTCGCGGCGCTCGGCTGGGGCCGGAGCCGAATTATTATGATTATTATGGTCTCGCGTTACGTTGCGAGTGTGTCGACGAGCGAGGTTGGTGTTTTTTTTCTTTTTTTTTGCTAGTGGGTCACGGCCGGTTTCAACCGGTTAGCGTGAACCACTAGATCTTTGCGCCCCTTGCGTATCACGTACGTGACCGGGGCGCGACGTTCGGTTATTTGGTAGGGGCCGATCCACTTGGGGGTGAGTTTGGCCGATCGTCCGCGGCGCACCGTCTCGTCGTGTAGCAGAACGGTGTCGCCCACGCGGTACTCTATCTCTCTCGCACCCTTGTCGTAAGCGATCTTGGCTGTCTTTTTCGCACCTATTAGATTTCTGCGTGCGATGCTCCATGACGCTCTCAGCCGCTCTCGCAGCTCGTCGGCGTAATCTTCGAACGAATATGTGTTCCGAGGTTCCTGTTTCACCGCTGTCGGTAGCACGGCTGCACGTCCAAACACGAGTTCGTGGGGGGATAGTCCTGTCGCTGTGTGTGGAGTCGTGTTGTACGTGAACATCGCGTATGGGAGCCACTCGTCCCAATCGCATTGTTCATCGTCAATGAAATGTCTTAGGTATTCGGCGAGAGTACGGTGCGATCTTTCTAACGCGCCGTTACTCTCGGGATGGTACGCGGTTGTCTGAATCTTTTTTATCTTCAGCAGCTTGCACATTTCCTTGAAAGTTTTGCTGAGGAAATTGGTCCCTTGGTCGGACAGAATGGTCTCCGGAAGTCCATATCTACAAATGACTTCCTGTACGAGGGCCCTAGCGACTGTATTGGCCTCCTGATTTTCGATGGCCATTGCAGCGCTGTATTTCGTTAGAGCGTCTTGGAACGTCAATATGTATTTATTTCCGCGGGACGATTCGGGGAGGGGACCGACGATGTCCACTGCCGTTTTTTCGAACGCCCTTTCAGGGGTGTCGGTAATTACCATTGGGACTCGCTCTCTTTTACTGAGCTTGTTCTTCTGGCAATTGAGGCATTTTGATACGTGCTCTCGCACGTCTCGTCGGATGCCGGACCAATTATACTTGGTGCGGATCCGCGATAAGGTTCTTTTCACGCCCTGATGGCCGCCGAGGGGCGTGTCGTGATACTCATGCAGTATCTGGGCCCGTTCCTCGGGGCGGGGGCATGTTATCGCGGAGCGGTGGCCATTATTGTTGCTTGTATGGCTGTCTCCGTCTTTGCTGTGTAGCGAGCCAGTCTCGCTGTCGCTCTCGCTTTCTTCTCCTTCGCTCGCCTTATCGCGAGGGGGAGAGGGGGAGCGGTCTAGCGAGACGCATGGCGCGCCGTCGTCTGCCCCGTTCGTTTCTCGCTCGCACGGCGGGGCAGTAGCGTTCTCGCTCTTCTCGGGCCTTTCCTTTGTGCCGTGGTTCGTACCACCCGCACTCTCGAGAGGTTGATTCTCTGTCTCACTTGCAGGAGACGGCTGGTCTGTCTCCGTCTTTCCTTCTACTACAGCCTCGCGCGTGGGGCCCGTAGTATTGTCAGCTGGACGGTGACAGTTTTCTCCATCCTTTTCTTTCGACTTGCTCTCTCGTGTCTTGCTGTTACTCTTTGCGCGCTTATTCTTAATGGCCGCGTCGTTCGCAGCTAGACGGAGAAGCGAATCGTTTTGTTTTCGTGCCCTCTCACTCGCTCTCGTTACTGCGCATATGCGACTGAGAGCGTCGGCGTTCGTGTTTTTCTTACCCGCTTTATATTCGATGTCGAACTCGTGCTCGGAAAGTTTAATTTTCCATCGCATGAGTCGAGATCCGGGGTCTTTTACTCCGAACAGCCACGTGAGAGGCTGGTGATCTGTCACGACGGTGAATCGAGTACCGTACACGTAAGGCCGGAATTGCGTTATCGCCCATACGATCGCGAGCAATTCTTTCTCGGTCGTGGTGTAATTTTGTTCCGCCTTATTTAATGTCCGGCTCGCATAACATATGGGCAAGTCCTCACCGACCTTGCCCTGTGACAAGATGGCGCCGATTGCTTTGTCTGACGCATCGGTTGTCACGACGAACGGTTTACCGAAATCCGGATATTGGAGGATCGGTGCCGTTGTCATTACTGTTTTCAGTTGTTCAAATGCAGCGTCTCGAACCGCGGTCCACTCGAACTTTGCGTCTTTACGCACAAGTTCGGTTAGTGGTTTAGCGATTTTCGAGAAATCTTTAATAAATTTCCGGTAATAACCGGCCAATCCGAGGAAAGATTGTATCCCTTTCACGTTGGTCGGGATGGGAAAATTTTTGACGGCGGCGATTTTTTCTGGATCGGCTCGCACGCCGTTTTCCGAAATTATGTGCCCCAAGTAGTGTGTTTCTTTTCTCAAGAGTTGACACTTACTTGGCTGCAACACCAATTTCGCCTCTCTCAACCGATGGAAAACTTCTTTCAGTCGACCATCGTGTTGAGCGAGGGTTTGACCGTGGATAACGATGTCGTCCAGGTATACGTAACACTTTATTCCGTCTAACCCGGCTAAGACTGAATTCATCAGCCTTTGGAAAGTCGGTGGTGCATTTTTTAGGCCAAAAGGCATTCGGTTGTATTCGAAATGGCCCTGGGGTGTGGAAAAAGCAGTTTTTTCCTTATCGTTCTCGGCCATCGGTATTTGATGAAAACCGGACGCGAGATCGAGGTCGGAAAAATAACATGCTCTGCCCAGCTGGTCTAAAATTTCGGTGATATTTGGTAACGGATATGAGTCACCGACGGTTGCTTCATTGAGTTTTCTGAAGTCCACCACGACTCGCATTTTCCGTATACCGTTTGCATCGGGTTTTTTGGCAACGACGAGCAGCGGAGCGTTCCATTGACTTTTGCTCGGCTGGATTATGCCGTCGGCCAACATTTCTTCCGTCTGCTTTTCGACTTCTTTTTTATGAGCCTCGGGCAGACGGTAAGGGTGGATTTTCGTGGGTAGAGTACCCTCTTTGAGATTGATTCGGTGCTCCACCATGTGGGTGCACGGGAGTTTGTCTCCGGGGAGATGAAAAATATCCTCGAACTCAGTAATTATGTGTTCGAGTGATTTGTTTTCTTCCGCGTTGAGGTGCGAACGGTCGATCTCATGTTTCAATCGCGCGAGACGCTCGGCCCCTCGCACCGTTCGAACCGCGCTTACGCTCAAGGACTCGGCCGCGTTATCTTCCAGCGGCTCGAGTGTCACTATCGGTCGTAGTACTACGTCCACGTGGTCGCTGGTATTTACTACGCTGATAGTACAGCAGTTGCCTTGCGGTGTTGTGACGCAAGCTCCTACAGTCACGTCGCGGCTAACTTCGATTCTTTCGACGAGTCCGACGTGCTTGCTTTTTGTTCGCGCACGTATTATTGTCTCGCTTCGGGGGGGGGAAGATTTACCTTTAATCTTCCGTCATGGAGGACCATAGAATGATCGTACATTCTCAAAAATCTTCCTCCGATGATGTCGACGTAGTGCTCGTGGATAAAATCCATTCCGAGCAACCCATGTACACTTAACGGTACGTCGTCTTGTACCACGTAGACCCAATAGCGAACCGCGGTTTCGGGGACTTTTAGGACAATTTCTGCTTGGCATATGGGACGGATTTTGGTCCCCGACACGCCCTCGAGCGTGGCTTCGGTGTCTCTGCTCGCCGTATCGGGAAGCAGGGCACTTCTCTTGACGAGGCAGCACTGAGCACCGGTGTCTGCTTTTAGGGTTAGAATCCCATCAGCGGTGCTTGGCGACTCGATGTTGAAGTCGTTTGCGTCGGATTTGGATGGGATCGTCACCTTCAATACCTGTGGCATGCTCGGGTTTTCCAATCCGAGGTCCGGCACAATCGTACACGGTTCGGAGGCCGTTGCGATGTCGCAGGTTGGTATCGGTTCGGTTGGTGACGAGGTTTCGATATCCTCAGGGGTCGGTGGAGACACGTTTGGCTCGGGAGCCGGGACGAGGATGCTCGCATTCGTGTCGTACGAGCTCAAGGGTTTAGTCATGAGATTTTTCCGTGGGTGTTCTACGGGATTTGACGCGACGTTGCATGTATTTACTACGTACGCGCTCAGCGGTTTCACGCTCTCCTCTCGTGTCTCGTTTTTTTTTGTGTTGACATCCTTTGGTTCTCGTTTGTCCCTATCGCTATTAATTCGATAATTTTTATCTTTCTTGTCGTCGAAATTTCTCCTACCCTGGGAGGAATGGTAACCGTTAGTACCATTTCCTCGTGCCGGTGAAAGGCGTTTTCTACATTCCTTCCATGCATGACCGCTTCGTTTGCAGAAAGTGCACGTGACCTCGACCTGATGAATTGATCGATTGTGGTCTGGTGCGGGCAAGCTGACCCGACCAGATGGTCGCGTGCAACTTCGTGACACATGTCCCGATTTGCCGCACGAGTAACAATTTCTCGTGTTGTTATTCGGCGCTACGGAGGATCTACGCGGCGCTGATCCCGCGTTTTCGCTGATGCCCCTTGGGTTGATCATTTTACTGATCTCAACCGCTCCGCTCATGGTCTCGTGCAACGTCGCGTAGTTACGAGCGCGCACGAGTATCTGAACTTGGCCCAGCAGTCCATTGACAAAACTGGCCTGGACCGATAGACGTAGGGCATCTCCGATCGCCCTAGCGTCCCGTTCCGAACCTGCGTTTTCGGTGAGCTTTCCGACCAGCTCCACTGTTAATGTTTCGGTTCGGGTGGCGTAAGCCGCTACGCTTTCTCCTTGCCTTTGGCGCAAGGAGCTGAATTCGCTTTGTATGGCCGACAGTGATTTACGGTGGCCGTACAGAGCTTCGAGTTCCGTACGGAGCCCGTGTAGAGTCGTAATCGTTTTATGTTTTAATTCTTGGTCGGCTCGGCCCCCTATGTGGCCTGTAATTACGAGTTTCAACAGGGTTTCTCTATCCTGGTAAGGGGTTTTCCGAAACACTGTCTCGCACGAGCGAAGAAAGCTCTCTAGCTCGATGGCATTTCCTCCGTTGAATTTTTTAATATTGTGCAACGAGGTGTTCAGCGCGAGCCAATCCGTTCGCTCGCTGTTTCCGGTTCGCCTACGCGAGGGAGATCAATCTTCCCTTTCCGCTTTCCCTTCGAGATCGGCTAGGCGACCTTCTAGGGCCCTAATCAATTCGTACGGGTCGCTATCTGCTTCGTGAAGAGTGTCAGCGAGGCTTCTACGCGTCGACGTCAACCGACTCGTCAATCTCCGATGTCGTTGCTCGATTTCGCGTAGTTCGGCGGTTATCGCCTCTTGCTCGTCTAGGTGCGTGTGGTCGGATAATCTATCGGTCGCGAATCGGGTATTTCGGTTCGGGGCCTTTGGAATCGCGCCTAGATTTTTGTTTACATTTTTTGACGGTGAGTTCGACCTTGGGAGCGTTTTCCTAGCGTCGTTCGCGAGCCGTCTAATTTCGTCGTCGATCATATCCGGAGTGATCGGTCGGATGCTGCTCCGTCCTCTGCTGGGGCGATCCATCTCGGAATCGCTTGTATCGATGAGCCCGGTACCGCGTCTCGTATTAACCCCGAACTGATCGCGCAAACTCGCCGCCAGTCGAGATTGATGGCCGGCGGGCAGAGTGCCTGTCGGCGACAGTTGTTGCAGCGCGTTATTAGTGCGAAAAGTTATATCACCGATCGCTGCATCTAAACCGGCCGCGACGCCTACCTCTTCCGAAGGGATGGCTGAATCAACCGATTGTCCGCGGCGTAATCGGTCTGACCTTTCATTGTCAGACATTCTCAAAATTTAAACAAAATTTTTTTTTTTTTTTTTCGCGGGCACTGATTCTATCGCGGTCGGTGTCTATGGTTTGTGTGACGCGGGGTATTTCAAACCGGTAGCGCGAAAGTTTCTTTTTTTTATATTTTACGCGTTTGGGTTTTTTTTTGAGCTACTATTTTTTGGCTTTGGTAGTTTTTATTGGGTTTGTATATAATAACCGTCACTTACAGGTAGATGATCCCTGATGTCATCTCGTCTGAACAGCTGGGCGTAGTCGTGATGCTCGTCCTTCTGTGTTCGTCCTTGGCCCGTCCTCGTCCTTCAGGGATCGTCCTTGGCCCTTCCTCGTCCTTCCGTGAACGCGTCGTTGACCCTCTGGCGATGTGTTGACGGGAGGCCCTTCGAGTCTTCAACCCGTTGATTGCAGTAGCACTTTTTCTCGGTGCCACGCTGCACTGTACCAGGCTATCGGTCCCGACGACTGCGTGTCGGGTTCAGCTCTGGGTTTTTCTTTTTTAAATCTTATTTCGTGATTGTTTATTTTAATCCGCACTGATTCTACTTTGGCAGAGATCCCACCGCTGCCACCAATGTTATGTTCCGGATCGACACGAGTCTTGTCAGACCGGGTCAAAGGAATATAATTTAATTTTTGTTGGGGATCGTTCGCCAATAAAGAATTGGAATTCACATAAAAATTCAGTACAGGTTAAGTTTATTGAAATCGGTATTGAATTTTAGACTTATTATTCGTTACAGAAAGAATGTTCTTATCGTATCGTGCATAATTCGGTTAAGTCGTGGTTGCTGTTAATTATCGCGATACGAGAGTCTATTGGGAAGAGGACCTTCCAGTTTTGAGTTTGATCGAAGACTGATTGTCCGATCGTTGCTTTTGGTCATCGCGGCGTCGTTCGATCATCGCGTGATTTTTGGTCAGCACTTTTCATGGTCACTCGCGGCGCGTGTGCACTCGCGTGGTTGTCCTTTGGACGGTCGCGTGATTCTACATCAGCTTTTTTGGACGCTCGCTCGATTAGTTGAAAATGCAACGATTCGGTTTTTATGTAGAAATATCCGATGTCCGTTATAGCGTTAAGCATGCTGAATTTTATATTTAATATAGAATATTCAATATGAAATTAATGAATTCAATTAATCTGAATTAATTTAATTATAATTATTGTGCCCTAGTATGATAATTATTATTAATAATATTTTGAAAATTTCGGGGCACAACAATCGATTTCGACCAAATTCGTCGAATCTTCGTTCCCGGCTGCAAAATAGGTTGTTTCTGGTTGAAAACTGTAGAAAAACTCTAGTTTCATCCAATTATGTGTGATTCTTGCAAATTCGAGCATTTCGAACTGACCGTTCACCCGTAACGTCGGTTTCTACAAGATTCAAGGGTATCGTGAGTTCGTCGAAGTTTCCGTTCAAAACACCAATGATTCGCTATTGCGGCTAAACTTTCGTGGCTTCCCGGCTCGAAACGGTTGAAATGCGTTCGTTCCGTGCAAATGAAGAAATTTCATGCATTTCGACCGATCGCGAACGGTTTGGTCGTTCGCAACATCGATTTCGACCAAATTTGTCGAATCTTCGTTCCCGGCTACGAAAATGGTTGTTTCTGGTTGAAAACGTGTGAAAAACCTTAGTCTCATCCAATTATGTGTGATTCTTGCAAATTCGAGCATTTCGAACTAACGGTTCGCCCGTAACGTCGGTTTCGAAAATCACGCATAATTGGATGAAACTAGAGTTTTTCTACAGTTTTTAACCGGAAAAAACCATTTTTGTAGCCGGGAACGATGAATCGACGAATTTGGTCGAAATCGATGCTACGAACGACCAAACCGTTCGGGGTCGGTCGAAACGCATGAACTACGTTCAATTTGCACAAGTTGAACCAAATTCAACCATTTCGAGCCGGGAAGCCACGGAAGTTTAGCCGCAATAGCGAATCATTGGTGTTTTGAACGTAGGTTCGACGATCTCACGATTCCGTCGAATCTTGTCGAAACCGACGTTACGGGCGGACCGTTAGTTCGAAATGCTCGATTTCGCGAGAATCACGCATAATTGGATAAAACTAGAGTTTTTTTACAGTTTTCAACCAGAAACAATCTATTTTGCAGCTGGGAACGAAAATTCGACGAATTTGGTCGAAATCGATGTTGCGAACGACCAAACCGTTCGCGGTAGTTCGAAATGCATGAAATTCCTTCATTTGCACGAAATGAACGCATTTCAACCGTTTCGAGCCGGCAAGCCACGGAAGTTTAGCCGCAATAGCGAATCATTGGTGTTTTGAACGGAAACTTCGACGAACTCACGATACCCTCGAATCTTGTAGAAACCGACGTTACGGTTGAACGGTCAGTTCGAAATGCTCGAATTTGCGAGAATCACACATAATTGGATAAAACTAGAGTTTTTCTACAGTTTTCAACCAGAAACAACCTATTTTGCAGCCGGGAACGAAGATTCGACGAATTTGGTCGAAATCGATGCTACGAACGACCAAACCGTTCGGGGTCGGTCGAAATGCATGAAATTCCTTCATTTGCACGGAATGAACGCATTTTAACCGTTTCGAGCAAGGAAGTCACGGAAGTTTTAATTGAATTTATATTTATATTTTAATTAAATAATAATTAAATCTAATTGAATAGATTATTTTAATTGAATAATAATTAAATCTAATTGAATAGATTATTTTTCAAAACATTCAAAAAACGTTCAAAACACCAATGATTCGCTATTGCGGCTAAACTTCCGTGACTTTCTTGCTCGAAACGGTTGAAATGCGTTCGTTCCGTGCAAATGAAGGAATTTCATGCATTTTGAACTACCGCGAACGGTTTGGTCGTTCGCAACATCGATTTCGACCAAATTCGTCGAATCTTCGTTCCCGGCTGCAAAATAGGTTGTTTCTGGTTGAAAACTGTAGAAAAACTCTAGTTTTATCCAATTATGTGTGATTCTTGCAAATTCGAGCATTTCGAACTGACCGTTCACCCGTAACGTAGGTTTCTACAAGATTCGACGGAATCGTGAGATCGTCGAACCTACGTTCAAAACACCAACGATTCGCTATCACGGCTAAACTTCCGTGGCTTCCCGGCTCGAAACGGTTGAAATGCGTTTATTCCGTGCAAATGGAGGAATTTCATGCATTTCGAACTACCGCAAACGGTTTGTTCGTTCGCAACATCGATTTCGACCAAATTCGTCGAATCTTTGTTCCCGGCTGCAAAATGGGTTGTTTCTGGTTAAAAACTGTAAAAAAACTCTAGTTTTATCCAATTATGCGTGATTCTCGCAAAATCGAGCATTTCGAACTAACGGTTCGCCCGTAACGTCGGTTTCGACAAGATTCGACGGAATCGTGAGATCGTCGAACCTACGTTCAAAACACCAATGATTCGCTATTGCGGCTAAACTTCCGTGGCTTCCCGGCTTGAAATGGTTGAATTTGGTTCAATTCGTGCAAATAAAGGTAATTCATGCATTTCGACCGACCGCGAACGGTTTGGTCGTTCCTAGCATCGATTTCGACCAAATTCGTCGAATCTTCGTTCCCAGCTACAAAAATGGTTCTATTCAATTAGATTTAATTATTATTCAATTAAAATATAAATGAGAATTCAATTAAAACTTCCGTGACTTTTTTGCTCGAAACAGTTGAAATGCGTTCATTCCGTGCAAATGAAGGAATTCCATGCATTTCGACCAGTCGCGAACGGTTTGGTCGTTCGCAACATCGATTTCGACCAAATTCGTCGAATCTTCGTTCCCGGCTGCAAAACAGGTTGTTTCTGGTTGAAAACTGTAGAAAAACTCTAGTTTCATCCAATTATGTGTAATTCTCGCAAATTCGAGCATTTCGAACTAACGGTTCGCCCGTAACGTCGGTTTCGACAAGATTCGACGGAATCGTGAGATTGTCGAACCTACGTTCAAAACACCAATGATTCGCTATTGCGGCTAAACTTCCGTGGCTTGCCGGCTCGAAACGGTTGAAATGCGTTCATTCCGTGCAAATGGAGGAATTTCATGCATTTCGAACTACCGCGAACGGTTTGTTCGTTCGCAACATCGATTTCGACCAAATTCGTCGAATCTTTGTTCCCGGCTGCAAAATAGGTTGTTTCTGGTTGAAAACTGTAGAAAAACTCTAGTTTTATCCAATTATGCGTGATTCTCGCAAAATCGAGCATTTCGAACTAACGGTTCGCCCGTAACGTCGGTTTCGACAAGATTCGACGGAATCGTGAGATCGTCGAACCTACGTTCAAAACACCAATGATTCGCTATTGCGGCTAAACTTCCGTGGCTTGCCGGCTCGAAATGGTTGAATTTGGTTCAATTCGTGCAAATAAAGGTAATTCATGCATTTCGACCGACCGCGAACGGTTTGGTCGTTCGTAGCATCGATTTCGACCAAATTCGTCGAATCTTCGTTCCCAGCTACAAAAATGGTTCTATTCAATTAGATTTAATTATTATTCAATTAAAATAATCTATTCAATTAGATTTAATTATTATTCAATTAAAATATAAATATAAATTCAATTAAAACTTCCGTGACTCTCTTGCTCGAAACGGTTGAAATGCGTTCATTCCGTGCAAATGAAGGAATTCCATGCATTTCGACCAGTCGCGAACGGTTTGGTCGTTCGCAACATCGATTTCGACCAAATTCGTCGAATCTTCGTTCCCGGCTGCAAAATAGGTTGTTTTCGGTTGAAAACTGTAGAAAAACTCTAGTTTTATCCAATTATGTGTGATTCTCGCAAATTCGAGCATTTCGAACTAACGGTTCGCTCGTAACGTCGGTTTCGACAAGATTCGACGGAATCGTGAGATTGTCGAACCTACGTTCAAAACACCAATGATTCGCTATTGCGGCTAAACTTCCATGGCTTGCCGGCTCGAAACGGTTGAAATGCGTTCATTCCGTGCAAATGGAGGAATTTCATGCATTTCGAACTACCGCGAACGGTTTGTTCGTTCGCAACATCGATTTCGACCAAATTCGTCGAATCTTTGTTCCCGGCTGCAAAATAGGTTGTTTCTGGTTGAAAACTGTAGAAAAACTCTAGTTTCATCCAATTATGCGTGATTCTCGCGGAATCGAGCATTTCGAACTAACGGTTCGCCCGTAACGTTGGTTTCGACAAGATTCGACGGAATCGTGAGATCGTCGAACCTACGTTCAAAACACCAATGATTCGCTATTGCGGCTAAACTTCCGTGGCTTGCCGGCTCGAAACGGTTGAAATGCGTTCATTTCGTGCAAATGAAGGAATTTCATGCATTTCGAACTACCGCGAACGGTTTGTTCGTTCGCAACATCGATTTCGACCAAATTCGTCGAATCTTCGTTCCCGGCTGCAAAATAGGTTGTTTCTGGTTAAAAACTGTAGAAAAACTCTAGTTTTATCCAATTATGCGTGATTCTCGCGAAATCGAGCGTTTCGAACTAACGGTTCGCCCGTAACGTCGGTTTCGACAAGATTCGACGGAATCGTGAGATCGTCGAACCTACGTTCAAAACACCAATGATTCACTATTGCGGCTAAACTTCCGTGGCTTCCCGGCTTGAAATGGTTGAATTTGGTTCAATTCGTGCAAATAAAGGTAATTCATGCATTTCGACCGACCGCGAACGGTTTGGTCGTTCGTAGCATCGATTTCGACCAAATTCGTCGAATCTTCGTTCCCAGCTACAAAAATGGTTCTATTCAATTAGATTTAATTATTATTCAATTAAAATAATCTATCCAATTAGATTTAATTATCATTCAATTAAAATATAAATATAAATTCAATTAAAACTTCCGTGACTTTTTTGCTCGAAACGGTTGAAATGCGTTCATTCCGTGCAAATGAAGGAATTCCATGCATTTCGACCAGTCGCGAACGGTTTGGTCGTTCCCAACATCGATTTCGACCAAATTCGTCGAATCTTCGTTCCCGGCTGCAAAATAGGTTGTTTCTGGTTGAAAACTGTAGAAAAACTCTAGTTTCATCCAATTATGTGTGATTCTCGCAAATTCGAGCATTTCGAACAAACGTTTCGCCCGTAACGTCGGTTTCGACAAGATTCGACGGAATCGTGAGATTGTCGAACCTACGTTCAAAACACCAATGATTCGCTATTGCGGCTAAACTTCCGTGGCTTGCCGGCTCGAAACGGTTGAAATGCGTTCATTCCGTGCAAATGGAGGAATTTCATGCATTTCGAACTACCGCGAACGGTTTGTTCGTTCGCAACATCGATTTCGACCAAATTCGTCGAATCTTTGTTCCCGGCTGCAAAATAGGTTGTTTCTGGTTGAAAACTGTAGAAAAACTCTAGTTTTATCCAATTATGCGTGATTCTCGCGAAATCGAGCGTTTCGAACTAACGGTTCGCCCGTAACGTCGGTTTCGACAAGATTCGACGGAATCGTGAGATCGTCGAACCTACGTTCAAAACACCAATGATTCGCTATTGCGGCTAAACTTCCGTGGCTTCCCGGCTTGAAATGGTTGAATTTGGTTCAATTCGTGCAAATAAAGGTAATTCATGCATTTCGACCGACCGCGAACGGTTTGGTCGTTCGTAGCATCGATTTCGACCAAATTCGTCGAATCTTCGTTCCCAGCTACAAAAATGGTTCTATTCAATTAGATTTAATTATTATTCAATTAAAATAATCTATTCAATTAGATTTAATTATTATTCAATTAAAATATAAATATAAATTCAATTAAAACTTCCGTGACTTTTTTGCTCGAAACGGTTGAAATGCGTTCATTCCGTGCAAATGAAGGAATTCCATGCATTTCGACCAGTCGCGAACGGTTTGGTCGTTCGCGACATCGATTTCGACCAAATTCGTCGAATCTTCGTTCCCGGCTGCAAAATAGGTTGTTTCTGGTTGAAAACTGTAGAAAAACTCTAGTTTCATCCAATTATGTGTGATTCTCGCAAATTCGAGCATTTCGAACTAACGGTTCGCCCGTAACGTCGGTTTCGACAAGATTCGACGGAATCGTGAGATTGTCGAACCTACGTTCAAAACACCAATGATTCGCTATTGCGGCTAAACTTCCGTGGCTTGCCGGCTCGAAACGGTTGAAATGCGTTCATTCCGTGCAAATGGAGGAATTTCATGCATTTCGAACTACCGCGAACGGTTTGTTCGTTCGCAACATCGATTTCGACCAAATTCGTCGAATCTTTGTTCACGGCTGCAAAATAGGTTGTTTCTGGTTGAAAACTGTAGAAAAACTCTAGTTTTATCCAATTATGCGTGATTCTCGCAAAATCGAGCATTTCGAACTAACGGTTCGCCCGTAACGTCGGTTTCGACAAGATTCGACGGAATCGTGAGATCGTCGAACCTACGTTCAAAACACCAATGATTCGCTATTGCGGCTAAACTTCCGTGGCTTGCCGGCTCGAAATAGTTGAATTTCGTTCAATTCGTGCAAATAAAGGTAATTCATGCATTTCGACCGACCGCGAACGGTTTGGTCGTTCGTAGCATCGATTTCGACCAAATTCGTCGAATCTTCGTTCCCAGCTACAAAAATGGTTCCATTCAATTAGATTTAATTATTATTCAATTAAAATAATCTATTCAATTAGATTTAATTATTCTTCAATTAAAATATAAATATAAATTCAATTAAAACTTCCGTGACTCTCTTGCTCGAAACGGTTGAAATGCGTTCATTCCGTGCAAATGAAGGAATTCCATGCATTTCGACCAGTCGCGAACGGTTTGGTCGTTCGCAACATCGATTTCGACCAAATTCGTCGAATCTTCGTTCCCGGCTGCAAAATAGGTTGTTTCTGGTTGAAAACTGTAGAAAAACTCTAGTTTTATCCAATTATGTGTGATTCTCGCAAATTCGAGCATTTCGAACTAACGGTTCGCCCGTAACGTCGGTTTCGACAAGATTCGACGGAATCGTGAGATTGTCGAACCTACGTTCAAAACACCAATGATTCGCTATTGCAGCTAAACTTCCGTGGCTTGCCGGCTCGAAACGGTTGAAATGCGTTCGTTCCGTGCAAATGGAGGAATTTCATGCATTTCGAACTACCGCGAACGGTTTGTTCGTTCGCAACATCGATTTCGACCAAATTCGTCGAATCTTTGTTCCCGGCTGCAAAATAGGTTGTTTCTGGTTGAAAACTGTAGAAAAACTCTAGTTTTATCCAATTATGCGTGATTCTCGCAAAATCGAGCATTTCGAACTAACGGTTCGCCCGTAACGTCGGTTTCGACAAGATTCGACGAAATCGTGAGATCGTCGAACTTACGTTCAAAACACCAATGATTCGCTATTGCGGCTAAACTTCCGTGGCTTGCCGGCTCGAAACGGTTGAGTTGCGTTCATTCCGTGCAAATGAAGGAATTTCATGCATTTCGAACTACCGCGAACGGTTTGTTCGTTCGCAACATCGATTTCGACCAAATTCGTCGAATCTTCGTTCCCGGCTGCAAAATAGGTTGTTTCTGGTTGAAAACTGTAGAAAAACTCTAGTTTTATCCGATTATGTGTGATTCTCGCAAATTCGAGCATTTCGAACTAACGGTTCGCCCGTAACGTCGGTTTCGACAAGATTCGACGGAATCGTGAGATCGTCGAACCTACGTTCAAAACACCAATGATTCGCTATTGCGGCTTAACTTCCGTGGCTTCCCGGCTTGAAATGGTTGAATTTGGTTCAATTCGTGCAAATAAAGGTAATTCATGCATTTCGACCGACCGCGAACGGTTTGGTCGTTCGTAGCATCGATTTCGACCAAATTCGTCGAATCTTCGTTCCCAGCTACAAAAATAGCTCTATTCAATTAGATTTAATTATTATTCAATTAAAATAATCTATTCAATTAGATTTAATTATCATTCAATTAAAATATGAATATAAATTCAATTAAAACTTCCGTGACTTTTTTGCTCGAAACGGTTGAAATGCGGTCATTCCGTGCAAATGAAGGAATTTCATGCATTTCGACCGATCGCGAACGGTTTGTTCGTTCGCAACATCGATTTCGACCAAATTCGTCGAATCTTCGTTCCCGGCTGCGAAATAGGTTGTTTCTGGTTGAAAACTGTAGAAAAACTCTAGTTTCATCCAATTATGCGTGATTCTCGCGAAATCGAGCATTTCGAACTAACGGTTCGCCCGTAACGTCGGTTTCGAGAATCACGCATGGATGGTCGAAATCGATGCTACGAACGACCAAACCGTTCGCGGTCGGTCGAAATGCATGAATTACCTTTATTTGCGGGAATTGAACCAAATTCAACCATTTCGAGCCGGCAAGCCACGGAAGTTTACCCACAATAGCGAATCATTGGTGTTTCGAACGTAGGTTCGACGATCGCACGATTCCGTCGAATCTTGTAGAAACCGACGGTACGGGTGAACGGTCAGTTCGAAATGCTCGAATTTGCAAGAATCACACATAATTGGATAAAACTAGAGTTTTTCTACAGTTTTCAACCAGAAACAACCTATTTTGCAGCCGGGAACGAAGATTCGACGAATTTGGTCGAAATCGATCTTGCGAACGAACAAACCGTTCGCGGTAGTTCGAAATGCATGAAATTCCTCCATTTGCACGGAATGAACGCATTTCAACCGTTTCGAGCCGGCAAGCCACGGAAGTTTAGCCGCAATAGCGAATCATTGGTGTTTTGAACGTAGGTTCGACAATCTCACGATTCCGTCGAATCTTGTCGAAACCGACGTTACGGGCGAACCGTTAGATCAAAATGCTCGAATTTGCGAGAATCACACATAATTGGATAAAACTAGAGTTTTTCTACAGTTTTCAACCAGAAACAACCTATTTTGCAGCCGGGAACGAAGATTCGACGAATTTGGTCGAAATCGATGTTGCGAACGACCAAACCGTTCGCGGTAGTTCGAAATGCATGAAATTCCTTCATTCGCACGAAACGAACGCATTTCAACCGTTTCGAGCAAGAAAGTCACGGAAGTTTAGCCGCAAAAGGGAATCATTGGTGTTTTGAACGTTTTTTAAATGTTTTAAAAAATAATCTATTCGATTAGATTTAATTATTGTTCAATTAAAATAATCTATTCAATGAGATTTAATTATTATTCAATTCAAATATAAATATAAATTCAATTAAAACTTCCGTGATTTTCTTGCTCGAAACGGTTGAAATGCGTTCATTCCGTGCAAATGGAGGAATTTCATGCATTTCGAACTACCGCGAACGGTTTGTTCGTTCGCAACATCGATTTCGACCAAATTCGTCGAATCTTTGTTCCCGGCTGCAAAATAGGTTGTTTCTGGTTGAAAACTGTAGAAAAACTCTAGTTTTATCCAATTATGCGGGATTCTCGCAAAATCGAGCAATTTGAACTAACGGTTCGCCCGTAACGTCGGTTTCGACAAGATTCGACGGAATCGTGAGATCGTCGAACCTACGTTCAAAACACCAATGATTCGCTATTGCGGCTAAACTTCCGTGGCTTGCCGGCTCGAAACGATTGGAATGCGTTCATTCCGTGCAAATGAAGGAATTCCATGCATTTCGACCAGTCGCGAACGGTTTGGTCGTTCGCAACATCGATTTCGACCAAATTCGTCGAATCTTCGTTCCCGGCTGCAAAATAGGTTGTTTCTGGTTGAAAACTGTAGAAAAACTCTAGTTTCATCCAATTATGTGTGATTCTCGCAAATTCGAGCATTTCGAACTAACGGTTCGCCCGTAACGTCGGTTTCGACAAGATTCGACGGAATCGTGAGATCGTCGAACCTACGTTCAAAACACCAATGATTCGCTATTGCGGCTAAACTTCCGTGGCTTCCCAGCTCGAAATGGTTGAATTTAGTTCAATTCGTGCAAATAAAGGAATTTCATGCATTTCGAACTACCGCGAACGGTTTGTTCGTTCGCAACATCGATTTCGACCAAATTCGTCGAATCTTCGTTCCCGGCTGCAAAATAGGTTGTTTCTGGTTGAAAACTGTAGAAAAACTCTAGTTTTATCCAATTATGCGTGATTCTCGCAAAATCGAGCATTTCGAACTAACGGTTCGCCCGTAACGTCGGTTTCGACAAGATTCGACGGAATCGTGAGATCGTCGAACCTACGTTCAAAACACCAATGATTCGCTATTGCGGCTAAACTTCCGTGGCTTGCCGGCTCGAAACGGTTGAGTTGCGTTCATTCCGTGCAAATGAAGGAATTTCATGCATTTCGAACTACCGCGAACGGTTTGTTCGTTCGCAACATCGATTTCGACCAAATTCGTCGAATCTTTGTTCCCGACTGCAAAATAGGTTGTTTCTGGTTGAAAACTGTAGAAAAACTCTAGTTTTATCCAATTATGCGTGATTCTCGCGAAATCGAGCATTTCGAACTAACGGTTCGCCCGTAACGTCGGTTTCGACAAGATTCGACGGAATCGTGAGATCGTCGAACCTACGTTCAAAACACCAATGATTCGCTATTGCGGCTAAACTTCCGTGGCTTCCCGGCTTGAAATGGTTGAATTTGGTTCAATTCGTGCAAATAAAGGTAATTCATGCATTTCGACCGACCGCGAACGGTTTGGTCGTTCGTAGCATCGATTTCGACCAAATTCGTCGAATCTTCGTTCCAAGCTACAAAAATGGTTCTATTCAATTAGATTTAATTATTATTCAATTAAAATAATCTATTCAATTAGATTTAATTATTATTCAATTAAAATATAAATATAAATTCAATTAAAACTTCCGTGACTTTCTTGCTCGAAACGGTTGAAATGCGTTCATTCCGTGCAAATGAAGGAATTCCATGCATTTCGACCAGTCGCGAACGGTTTGGTCGTTCGCAACATCGATTTCGACCAAATTCGTCGAATCTTCGTTCCCGGCTGCAAAATAGGTTGTTTCTGGTTGAAAACTGTAGAAAAACTCTAGTTTTATCCAATTATGTGTGATTCTCGCAAATTCGAGCATTTCGAACTAACGGTTCGCCCGTAACGTCGGTTTCGACAAGATTCGACGAAATCGTGAGATTGTCGAACCTACGTTCAAAACACCAATGATTCGCTATTGCGGCTAATCTTCCGTGGCTTGCCGGCTCGAAACGGTTGAAATGCGTTCATTCCGTGCAAATGGAGAAATTTCATGCATTTCGAACTACCGCGAACGGTTTGTTCGTTCGCAACATCGATTTTGACCAAATTCGTCGAATCTTTGTTCCCGGCTGCAAAATAGGTTGTTTCTGGTTGAAAACTGTAGAAAAACTCTAGTTTCATCCAATTATGCGTGATTCTCGCAAAATCGAGCATTTCGAACTAACGGTTCGCCCGTAACGTCGGTTTCGACAAGATTCGACGGAATCGTGAGATCGTCGAACCTACGTTCAAAACACCAATGATTCGCTATTGCGGCTAAACTTCCGTGGCTTGCCGGCTCGAAACGGTTGAAATGCGTTCATTCCGTGCAAATGAAGGAATTTCATGCATTTCGAACTACCGCGAACGGTTTGTTCGTTCGCAACATCGATTTCGACCAAATTCGTCGAATCTTCGTTCCCGGCTGCAAAATAGGTTGTTTCTGGTTGAAAACTGTAGAAAAACTCTAGTTTTATCCAATTATGTGTGATTCTCGCGAAATCGAGCATTTCGAACTAACGGTTCGCCCGTAACGTCGGTTTCGAGAATCACGCATGGATGGTCGAAATCGATGCTACGAACGACTAAACCGTTCGCGGTCGGTCGAAATGCATGAATTACCTTTATTTGCGGGAATTGAACCAAATTTAAACATTTCGAGCCGGAAAGCCACGGAAGTTTAGCCGCAATAGCGAATCATTGGTGTTTTGAACGTAGGTTCGACGATCGCACGATTCCGTCGAATCTTGTAGAAACCGACGTTACGGGTGAACGGTCAGTTCGAAATGCTCGAATTTGCAAGAATCACACATAATTGGATAAAACTAGAGTTTTTCTACAGTTTTCAACCAGAAACAACCTATTTTGCAGCCGGGAACGAAGATTCGACGAATTTGGTCGAAATCGATGTTGCGAACGACCAAACCGTTCGCGGTAGTTCGAAATGCATGAAATTCTTTCATTCGCACGAAACGAACGCATTTCAACCGTTTCGAGCAAGAAAGTCACGGAAGTTTAGCCGCAATAGCGAATCATTGGTGTTTTGAACGTTTTTTGAATGTTTTAAAAAATAATCTATTCGATTAGATTCAATTATTGTTCAATTAAAATAATCTATTCAATGAGATTTAATTATTATTTAATTCAAATATAAATATAAATTCAATCAAAACTTCCGTGACTTTCTTGCTCGAAACGGTCTAAATGCGTTCATTCCGTGCAAATGAAGAAATTTCATGCATTTCGACGGATCGCGAACGGTTTGGTCGTTCGCAACATCGATTTCGACCAAATTCGTCGAATCTTCGTTCCCGGCTGCAAAATAGGTTGTTTCTGGTTGAAAACTGTAGAAAAACTTTAGTTTTATCCAATTATGCTCGATTCTCGCGAAATCGAGCATTTCGAACTAACGGTTCGCCCGTAACGTCGGTTTCGACAAGATTCGACGGAATCGTGAGATTGTCAAACCTACGTTCAAAACACCAATGATTCGCTATTGCGGCTAAACTTCCGTGGCTTGCCGGCTCGAAACGGTTGAAATGCGTTCATTCCGTGCAAATGGAGGAATCTCATGCATTTCGAACTACCGCGAACGGTTTGTTCGTTCGCAACATCGATTTCGACCAAATTCGTCGAATCTTCGTTCCCGACTGCAAAATAGGTTGTTTCTGGTTGAAAACTGTAGAAAAACTCTAGTTTTATCCAATTATGCGTGATTCTCGCGAAATCGAGCATTTCGAACTAACGGTTCGCCCGTAACGTCGGTTTCGACAAGATTCGACGGAATCGTGAGATCGTCGAACCTACGTTCAAAACACCAATGATTCGCTATTGCGGCTAAACTTCCGTGGCTTCCCGGCTTGAAATGGTTGAATTTGGTTCAATTCGTGCAAATAAAGGTAATTCATGCATTTCGACCGACCGCGAACGGTTTGGTCGTTCGTAGCATCGATTTCGACCAAATTCGTCGAATCTTCGTTCCAAGCTACAAAAATGGTTCTATTTAATTAGATTTAATTATTATTCAATTAAAATAATCTATTCAATTAGATTTAATTATTATTCAATTAAAATATAAATATAAATTCAATTAAAACTTCCGTGACTTTCTTGCTCGAAACGGTTGAAATGCGTTCATTCCGTGCAAATGAAGGAATTCCATGCATTTCGACCAGTCGCGAACGGTTTGGTCGTTCGCAACATCGATTTCGACCAAATTCGTCGAATCTTCGTTCCCGGCTGCAAAATAGGTTGTTTCTGGTTGAAAACTGTAGAAAAACTCTAGTTTTATCCAATTATGTGTGATTCTCGCAAATTCGAGCATTTCGAACTAACGGTTCGCCCGTAACGTCGGTTTCGACAAGATTCGACGAAATCGTGAGATTGTCGAACCTACGTTCAAAACACCAATGATTCGCTATTGCGGCTAATCTTCCGTGGCTTGCCGGCTCGAAACGGTTGAAATGCGTTCATTCCGTGCAAATGGAGAAATTTCATGCATTTCGAACTACCGCGAACGGTTTGTTCGTTCGCAACATCGATTTCGACCAAATTCGTCGAATCTTCGTTCCCGGCTGCAAAATAGGTTGTTTCTGGTTGAAAACTGTAGAAAAACTCTAGTTTTATCCAATTATGCGTGATTCTCGCAAAATCGAGCATTTCGAACTAACGGTTCGCCCGTAACGTCGGTTTCGACAAGATTCGACGGAATCGTGAGATCGTCGAACCTACGTTCAAAACACCAATGATTCGCTATTGCGGCTAAACTTCCGTGGCTTGCCGGCTCGAAACGGTTGAAATGCGTTCATTCCGTGCAAATGAAGGAATTTCATGCATTTCGAACTACCGCGAACGGTTTGTTCGTTCGCAACATCGATTTCGACCAAATTCGTCGAATCTTCGTTCCCGACTGCAAAATAGGTTGTTTCTGGTTGAAAACTGTAGAAAAACTCTAGTTTTATCCAATTATGCGTGATTCTCGCGAAATCGAGCATTTCGAACTAACGGTTCGCCCGTAACGTCGGTTTCGACAAGATTCGACGGAATCGTGAGATCGTCGAACCTACGTTCAAAACACCAATGATTCGCTATTGCGGCTAAACTTCCGTGGCTTCCCGGCTCGAAATGGTCGAATTTGGTTCAATTCGTGCAAATAAAGGTAATTCATGCATTTCGACCGACCGCGAACGGTTTGGTCGTTCGTAGCATCGATTTCGACCAAATTCGTCGAATCTTCGTTCCCAGCTACAAAAATGGTTCTATTCAATTAGATTTAATTATTATTCAATTAAAATATAAATAAGAGTTCAATCCAAACTTCCGTGACTTTCTTGCTCGAAACGGTTGAAATGCGTTCATTCCGTGCAAATGAAGGAATTCCATGCATTTCGACTAGTCGCGAACGGTTTGGTCGTTCGCAACATCGATTTCGACCAAATTCGTCGAATCTTCGTTCCCGGCTGCAAAATAGGTTGTTTCTGGTTGAAAACTGTAGAAAAACTCAAGTTTTATCCAATTATGTGTGATTCTCGCAAATTCGAGCATTTCGAACTAACGGTTCGCCCGTAACGTCGGTTTCGAGAATCACGCATGGATGGTCGAAATCGATGCTACGAACGACCAAACCGTTCGCGGTCGGTCGAAATGCATGAATTACCTTTATTTGCGGGAATTGAACCAAATTCAACCATTTCGAGCCGGCAAGCCACGGAAGTTTAGCCGCAATAGCGAATCATTGGTGTTTTGAACGTAGGTTCGACGATCGCACGATTCCGTCGAATCTTGTAGAAACCGACGTTACGGGTGAACGGTCAGTTCGAAATGCTCGAATTTGCAAGAATCACACATAATTGGATAAAACTAGAGTTTTTCTACAGTTTTCAACCAGAAACAACCTATTTTGCAGCCGGGAACGAAGATTCGACGAATTTGGTCGAAATCGATGTTGCGAACGACCAAACCGTTCGCGGTGGTTCGAAATGCATGAAATTCCTTCATTCGCACGAAACGAACGCATTTCAACCGTTTTGAGCAAGAAAGTCACGGAAGTTTAGCCGCAATAGCGAATCATTGGTGTTTTGAAAGTTTTTTAAATGTTTTAAAAAATAATATATTCGATTAGATTTAATTATTGTTCAATTAAAATAATGTATTCAATGAGATTTAATTATTATTCAATTCAAATATAAATATAAATTCAATTAAAACTTCCGTGATTTTCTTGCTCGAAACGGTTGAAATGCGTTCATTCCGTGCAAATGGAGGAATTTCATGCATTTCGAACTACCGCGAACGGTTTGTTCGTTCGCAACATCGATTTCGACCAAATTCGTCGAATCTTTGTTCCCGGCTGCAAAATAGGTTGTTTCTGGTTGAAAACTGTAGAAAAACTCTAGTTTTATCCAATTATGCGGGATTCTCGCAAAATCGAGCAATTTGAACTAACGGTTCGCCCGTAACGTCGGTTTCGACAAGATTCGACGGAATCGTGAGATCGTCGAACCTACGTTCAAAACACTAATGATTCGCTATTGCGGCTAAACTTCCGTGGCTTGCCGGCTCGAAACGATTGGAATGCGTTCATTCCGTGCAAATGAAGGAATTCCATGCATTTCGACCAGTCGCGAACGGTTTGGTCGTTCGCAACATCGATTTCGACCAAATTCGTCGAATCTTCGTTCCCGGCTGCAAAATAGGTTGTTTCTGGTTGAAAACTGTAGAAAAACTCTAGTTTCATCCAATTATGTGTGATTCTCGCAAATTCGAGCATTTCGAACTAACGGTTCGCCCGTAACGTCGGTTTCGACAAGATTCGACGGAATCGTGAGATCGTCGAACCTACGTTCAAAACACCAATGATTCGCTATTGCGGCTAAACTTCCGTGGCTTCCCAGCTCAAAATGGTTGAATTTAGTTTAATTCGTGCAAATAAAGGAATTTCATGCATTTCGAACTACCGCGAACGGTTTGTTCGTTCGCAACATCGATTTCGACCAAATTCGTCGAATCTTCGTTCCCGGCTGCAAAATAGGTTGTTTCTGGTTGAAAACTGTAGAAAAACTCTAGTTTTATCCAATTATGCGTGATTCTCGCAAAATCGAGCATTTCGAACTAACGGTTCGCCCGTAACGTCGGTTTCGACAAGATTCGACGGAATCGTGAGATCGTCGAACCTACGTTCAAAACACCAATGATTCGCTATTGCGGCTAAACTTCCGTGGCTTGCCGGCTCGAAACGGTTGAGTTGCGTTCATTCCGTGCAAATGAAGGAATTTCATGCATTTCGAACTACCGCGAACGGTTTGTTCGTTCGCAACATCGATTTCGACCAAATTCGTCGAATCTTCGTTCCCGACTGCAAAATAGGTTGTTTCTGGTTGAAAACTGTAGAAAAACTCTAGTTTTATCCAATTATGCGTGATTCTCGCGAAATCGAGCATTTCGAACTAACGGTTCGCCCGTAACGTCGGTTTCGACAAGATTCGACGGAATCGTGAGATCGTCGAACCTACGTTCAAAACACCAATGATTCGCTATTGCGGCTAAACTTCCGTGGCTTCCCGGCTTGAAATGGTTGAATTTGGTTCAATTCGTGCAAATAAAGGTAATTCATGCATTTCGACCGACCGCGAACGGTTTGGTCGTTCGTAGCATCGATTTCGACCCAAATTCGTCGAATCTTCGTTCCAAGCTACAAAAATGGTTCTATTCAATTAGATTTAATTATTATTCAATTAAAATAATCTATTCAATTAGATTTAATTATTATTCAATTAAAATAATCTATTCAATTAGATTTAATTATTATTCAATTAAAATATAAATATAAATTCAATTAAAACTTCCGTGACTTTCTTGCTCGAAACGGTTGGAATGCGTTCATTCCGTGCAAATGAAGGAATTCCATGCATTTCGACCAGTCGCGAACGGTTTGGTCGTTCGCAACATCGATTTCGACCAAATTCGTCGAATCTTCGTTCCCGGCTGCGAAATAGGTTGTTTCTGGTTGAAAACTGTGGAAAAACTCTAGTTTTATCCAATTATGCGTGATTCTCGCGAAATCGAGCAATTTGAACTAACGGTTCGCCCGTAACGTCGGTTTCGACAAGATTCGACGGAATCGTGAGATCGTCGAACCTACGTTCAAAACACCAATGATTCGCTATTGCGGCTAAACTTCCGTGGCTTGCCGGCTCGAAACGGTTGAAATGCGTTCATTCCGTGCAAATGAAGGAATTTCATGCATTTCGAACTACCGCGAACGGTTTGTTCGTTCGCAACATCGATTTCGACCAAATTCGTCGAATCTTCGTTCCCGACTGCAAAATAGGTTGTTTCTGGTTGAAAACTGTAGAAAAACTCTAGTTTTATCCAATTATGCGTGATTCTCGCGAAATCGAGGATTTCGAACTAACGGTTCGCCCGTAACGTCGGTTTCGACAAGATTCGACGGAATCGTGAGATCGTCGAACCTACGTTCAAAACACCAATGATTCGCTATTGCGGCTAAACTTCCGTGGCTTCCCGGCTTGAAATGGTTGAATTTGGTTCAATTCGTGCAAATAAAGGTAATTCATGCATTTCGACCGACCGCGAACGGTTTGGTCGTTCGTAGCATCGATTTCGACCAAATTCGTCGAATCTTCGTTCCAAGCTACAAAAATGGTTCTATTCAATTAGATTTAATTATTATTCAATTAAAATAATCTATTTAATTAGATTTAATTATTATTCAATTGAAATATAAATATAAATTCAATTAAAACTTCCGTGACTTTCTTGCTCGAAACGGTTAAAATGCGTTCATATCCGTGCAAATGAAGGAATTCCATGCATTTCGACCAGTCGCGAACGGTTTGGTCGTTTGCAACATCGATTTCGACCAAATTCGTCGAATCTTCGTTCCCGGCTGCAAAATGGGTTGTTTCTGGTTGAAAAATCTAGAAAAACTCTAGTTTTATCCAATTATGTGTGATTCTCGCAAATTCGAGCATTTCGAACTAACGGTTCGCCCGTAACGTCGGTTTCGACAAGATTCGACGGAATCGTGAGATTGTCGAACCTACGTTCAAAACACCAATGATTCGCTATTGCGGCTGAACTTCCGTGGCTTGCCGGCTCGAAACGGTTGAAATGCGTTCATTCCGTGCAAATGGAGGAATTTCATGCATTTCGAACTACCGCGAACGGTTTGTTCGTTCGCAACATCGATTTCGACCAAATTCGTCGAATCTTTGTTCCCGGCTGTAAAATAGGTTGTTTCTGGTTGAAAACTGTAGAAAAACTCTAGTTTTATCCAATTATGCGTGATTCTCGCGAAATCGAGCATTTCGAACTAACGGTTCGCCCGTAACGTCGGTTTCGACAAGATTCGACGGAATCGTGAGATTGTCGAACCTACGTTCAAAACACCAATGATTCGCTATTGCGGCTAAACTTCCGTGGCTTGCCGGCTCGAAACGGTTGAAATGCGTTCATTCCGTGCAAATGGAGGAATTTCATGCATTTCGAACTACCGCGAACGGTTTGTTCGTTCGCAACATCGATTTCGACCAAATTCGTCGAATCTTTGTTCCCGGCTGCAAAATAGGTTGTTTCTGGTTAAAAACCGTAGAAAAACTCTAGTTTTATCCAATTATGCGTGATTCTCGCAAAATCGAGCGATTTGAACTAACGGTTCGCCCGTAACGTCGGTTTCGACAAGATTCGACGGAATCGTGAGATCGTCGAACCTACGTTCAAAACACCAATGATTCGCTATTGCGGCTAAACTTCCGTGGCTTGCCGGCTCGAAACGGTTGGAATGCGTTCATTCCGTGCAAATGAAGGAATTTCATGCATTTCGAACTACCGCGAACGGTTTGTTCGTTCGCAACATCGATTTCGACCAAATTCGTCGAATCTTCGTTCCCGGCTGCAAAATAGGTTGTTTCTGGTTGAAAACTGTAGAAAAACTCTAGTTTTACCCAATTATGTGTGATTCTCGCAAATTCGAGCATTTCGAACTAACGGTTCGCCCGTAACTTCGGTTTCGACAAGATTCGACGGAATCGTGAGATCGTCGAACCTACGTTCAAAACACCAATGATTCGCTATTGCGGCTAAACTTCCGTGGCTTCCCGGCTCGAAATGGTTGAATTTAGTTCAATTCGTGCAAATAAAGGTAATTCATGCATTTCGACCGACCGCGAACGGTTTGGTCGTTCGTAGCATCGATTTCGACCAAATTCGTCGAATCTTCGTTCCCAGCTACAAAAATGGTTCTATTCAATTAGATTTAATTATTATTCAATTAAAATAATCTATTCAATTAGATTTAATTATTATTCAATTAAAATAATCTATTCAATTAGATTTAATTATTATTCAATTAAAATATAAATATAAATTCAATTAAAACTTCCGTGACTTTCTTCCTCGAAACGGTTGGAATGCGTTCATTCCGTGCAAATGAAGGAATTCCATGCATTTCGACCAGTCGCGAACGGTTTGGTCGTTCGCAACATCGATTTCGACCAAATTCGTCGAATCTTCGTTCCCGGCTGCGAAATAGGTTGTTTCTGGTTGAAAACTGTGGAAAAACTCTAGTTTTATCCAATTATGCGTGATTCTCGCGAAATCGAGCAATTTGAACTAACGGTTCGCCCGTAACGTCGGTTTCGACAAGATTCGACGGAATCGTGAGATCGTCGAACCTACGTTCAAAACACCAATGATTCGCTATTGCGGCTAAACTTCCGTGGCTTGCCGGCTCGAAACGGTTGAAATGCGTTCATTCCGTGCAAATGAAGGAATTTCATGCATTTCGAACTACCGCGAACGGTTTGTTCGTTCGCAACATCGATTTCGACCAAATTCGTCGAATCTTCGTTCCCGACTGCAAAATAGGTTGTTTCTGGTTGAAAACTGTAGAAAAACTCTAGTTTTATCCAATTATGCGTGATTCTCGCGAAATCGAGGATTTCGAACTAACGGTTCGCCCGTAACGTCGGTTTCGACAAGATTCGACGGAATCGTGAGATCGTCGAACCTACGTTCAAAACACCAATGATTCGCTATTGCGGCTAAACTTCCGTGGCTTCCCGGCTTGAAATGGTTGAATTTGGTTCAATTCGTGCAAATAAAGGTAATTCATGCATTTCGACCGACCGCGAACGGTTTGGTCGTTCGTAGCATCGATTTCGACCAAATTCGTCGAATCTTCGTTCCAAGCTACAAAAATGGTTCTATTCAATTAGATTTAATTATTATTCAATTAAAATAATCTATTTAATTAGATTTAATTATTATTCAATTGAAATATAAATATAAATTCAATTAAAACTTCCGTGACTTTCTTGCTCGAAACGGTTGAAATGCGTTCATTCCGTGCAAATGAAGGAATTCCATGCATTTCGACCAGTCGCGAACGGTTTGGTCGTTTGCAACATCGATTTCGACCAAATTCGTCGAATCTTCGTTCCCGGCTGCAAAATGGGTTGTTTCTGGTTGAAAAATCTAGAAAAACTCTAGTTTTATCCAATTATGTGTGATTCTCGCAAATTCGAGCATTTCGAACTAACGGTTCGCCCGTAACGTCGGTTTCGACAAGATTCGACGGAATCGTGAGATTGTCGAACCTACGTTCAAAACACCAATGATTCGCTATTGCGGCTGAACTTCCGTGGCTTGCCGGCTCGAAACGGTTGAAATGCGTTCATTCCGTGCAAATGGAGGAATTTCATGCATTTCGAACTACCGCGAACGGTTTGTTCGTTCGCAACATCGATTTCGACCAAATTCGTCGAATCTTTGTTCCCGGCTGTAAAATAGGTTGTTTCTGGTTGAAAACTGTAGAAAAACTCTAGTTTTATCCAATTATGCGTGATTCTCGCGAAATCGAGCATTTCGAACTAACGGTTCGCCCGTAACGTCGGTTTCGACAAGATTCGACGGAATCGTGAGATTGTCGAACCTACGTTCAAAACACCAATGATTCGCTATTGCGGCTAAACTTCCGTGGCTTGCCGGCTCGAAACGGTTGAAATGCGTTCATTCCGTGCAAATGGAGGAATTTCATGCATTTCGAACTACCGCGAACGGTTTGTTCGTTCGCAACATCGATTTCGACCAAATTCGTCGAATCTTTGTTCCCGGCTGCAAAATAGGTTGTTTCTGGTTAAAAACCGTAGAAAAACTCTAGTTTTATCCAATTATGCGTGATTCTCGCAAAATCGAGCGATTTGAACTAACGGTTCGCCCGTAACGTCGGTTTCGACAAGATTCGACGGAATCGTGAGATCGTCGAACCTACGTTCAAAACACCAATGATTCGCTATTGCGGCTAAACTTCCGTGGCTTGCCGGCTCGAAACGGTTGGAATGCGTTCATTCCGTGCAAATGAAGGAATTTCATGCATTTCGAACTACCGCGAACGGTTTGTTCGTTCGCAACATCGATTTCGACCAAATTCGTCGAATCTTCGTTCCCGGCTGCAAAATAGGTTGTTTCTGGTTGAAAACTGTAGAAAAACTCTAGTTTTACCCAATTATGTGTGATTCTCGCAAATTCGAGCATTTCGAACTAACGGTTCGCCCGTAACTTCGGTTTCGACAAGATTCGACGGAATCGTGAGATCGTCGAACCTACGTTCAAAACACCAATGATTCGCTATTGCGGCTAAACTTCCGTGGCTTCCCGGCTCGAAATGGTTGAATTTAGTTCAATTCGTGCAAATAAAGGTAATTCATGCATTTCGACCGACCGCGAACGGTTTGGTCGTTCGTAGCATCGATTTCGACCAAATTCGTCGAATCTTCGTTCCCAGCTACAAAAATGGTTCTATTCAATTAGATTTAATTATTATTCAATTAAAATAACCTATTCAATTAGACTTAATTATGATTCAATTAAAATATAAATATAAATTCAATTAAAACTTCCGTGACTTTCTTGCTCGAAACGGTTGAAATGCGTTCATTCCGTGCAAATGAAGGAATTCCATGCATTTCGACCAGTCGCGAACGGTTTGGTCGTTCGCAACATAGATTTCGACCAAATTCGTCGAATCTTCGTTCCCGGCTGCAAAATAGGTTGTTTCTGGTTGAAAACTGTAGAAAAACTCTAGTTTTATCCAATTATGCGTGATTCTCGCAAAATCGAGCATTTCGAACTAACGGTTCGCCCCTAACGTCGGTTTCGACAAGATTCGACGGAATCGTGAGATCGTCGAACCTACGTTCAAAACACCAATGGTTCGCTATCGCGGCTAAACTTCCGTTGCTTGTCGGCTCGAAACGGTTGAAATGCGTTCATTCCGTGCAAATGAAGGAATTTCATGCATTTCGAACTACCGCAAACGGTTTGTTCGTTCGCAACATCGATTTCGACCAAATTCGTCGAATCTTCGATCCCGGCTGCAAAATAGGTTGTTTCTGGTTGAAAACTGTAGAAAAACTTTAGTTTTATCCAATTATGCGTGATTCTCGCGAAATCGAGCATTTCGAACTAACGGTTCGCCCGTAACGTCGGTTTCGACAAGATTCGACGGAATCGTGAGATCGTCGAACCTACGTTCAAAACACCAATGATTCGCTATTGCGGCTAAACTTCCGTGGCTTCCCGGCTTCAAATGGTTGAATTTGGTTCAATTCGTGCAAATAAAGGTAATTCATGCATTTCGACCGACCGCGAACGGTTTGGTCGTTCGTAGCATCGATTTCGACCAAATTCGTCGAATCTTCGTTCCAAGCTACAAAAATGGTTCTATTCAATTAGATTTAATTATTATTCAATTAAAATAATCTATTCAATTAGATTTAATTATTATTCAATTAAAATATAAATATAAATTCAATTAAAACTTCCGTGACTTTCTTGCTCGAAACGGTTGAAATGCGTTCATTCCGTGCAAATGAAGGAATTCCATGCATTTCGACCAGTCGCGAACGGTTTGGTCGTTTGCAACATCGATTTCGACCAAATTCGTCGAATCTTCGTTCCCGGCTGCAAAATGGGTTGTTTCTGGTTGAAAAATCTAGAAAAACTCTAGTTTTATCCAATTATGTGTGATTCTCGCAAATTCGAGCATTTCGAACTAACGGTTCGCCCGTAACGTCGGTTTCGACAAGATTCGACGGAATCGTGAGATTGTCGAACCTACGTTCAAAACACCAATGATTCGCTATTGCGGCTGAACTTCCGTGGCTTGCCGGCTCGAAACGGTTGAAATGCGTTCATTCCGTGCAAATGGAGGAATTTCATGCATTTCGAACTACCGCGAACGGTTTGTTCGTTCGCAACATCGATTTCGACCAAATTCGTCGAATCTTTGTTCCCGGCTGTAAAATAGGTTGTTTCTGGTTGAAAACTGTAGAAAAACTCTAGTTTTATCCAATTATGCGTGATTCTCGCGAAATCGAGCATTTCGAACTAACGGTTCGCCCGTAACGTCGGTTTCGACAAGATTCGACGGAATCGTGAGATTGTCGAACCTACGTTCAAAACACCAATGATTCGCTATTGCGGCTAAACTTCCGTGGCTTGCCGGCTCGAAACGGTTGAAATGCGTTCATTCCGTGCAAATGGAGGAATTTCATGCATTTCGAACTACCGCGAACGGTTTGTTCGTTCGCAACATCGATTTCGACCAAATTCGTCGAATCTTTGTTCCCGGCTGCAAAATAGGTTGTTTCTGGTTAAAAACCGTAGAAAAACTCTAGTTTTATCCAATTATGCGTGATTCTCGCGAAATCGAGGATTTCGAACTAACGGTTCGCCCGTAACGTCGGTTTCGACAAGATTCGACGGAATCGTGAGATCGTCGAACCTACGTTCAAAACACCAATGATTCGCTATTGCGGCTGAACTTCCGTGGCTTGCCGGCTCGAAACGGTTGAAATGCGTTCATTCCGTGCAAATGGAGGAATTTCATGCATTTCGAACTACCGCGAACGGTTTGTTCATTCGCAACATCGATTTCGACCAAATTCGTCGAATCTTTGTTCCCGGCTGTAAAATAGGTTGTTTCTGGTTGAAAACTGTAGAAAAACTCTAGTTTTATCCAATTATGCGTGATTCTCGCGAAATCGAGCATTTCGAACTAACGGTTCGCCCGTAACGTCGGTTTCGACAAGATTCGACGGAATCGTGAGATTGTCGAACCTACGTTCAAAACACCAATGATTCGCTATTGCGGCTAAACTTCCGTGGCTTGCCGGCTCGAAACGGTTGAAATGCGTTCATTCCGTGCAAATGGAGGAATTTCATGCATTTTGAACTACCGCGAACGGTTTGTTCGTTCGCAACATCGATTTCGACCAAATTCGTCGAATCTTTGTTCCCGGCTGCAAAATAGGTAGTTTCTGGTTAAAAACTGTAGAAAAACTCTAGTTTTATCCAATTATGCGTGATTCTCGCAAAATCGAGCAATTTGAACTAACGGTTCGCCCGTAACGTCGGTTTCGACAAGATTCGACGGAATCGTGAGATCGTCGAACCTACGTTCAAAACACCAATGATTCGCTATTGCGGCTAAACTTCCGTGGCTTGCCGGCTCGAAACGGTTGGAATGCGTTCATTCCGTGCAAATGAAGGAATTTCATGCATTTCGAACTACCGCGAACGGTTTGTTCGTTCGCAACATCGATTTCGACCAAATTCGTCGAATCTTCGTTCCCGGCTGCAAAATAGGTTGTTTCTGGTTGAAAACTGTAGAAAAACTCTAGTTTTACCCAATTATGTGTGATTCTCGCAAATTCGAGCATTTCGAACTAACGGTTCGCCCGTAACTTCGGTTTCGACAAGATTCGACGGAATCGTGAGATCGTCGAACCTACGTTCAAAACACCAATGATTCGCTATTGCGGCTAAACTTCCGTGGCTTCCCGGCTCGAAATGGTTGAATTTAGTTCAATTCGTGCAAATAAAGGTAATTTCGTTCCCAGCTACAAAAATGGTTCTATTCAATTAGATTTAATTATTATTCAATTAAAATAACCTATTCAATTAGACTTAATTATGATTCAATTAAAATATAAATATAAATTCAATTAAAACTTCCGTGACTTTCTTGCTCGAAACGGTTGAAATGCGTTCATTCCGTGCAAATGAAGGAATTCCATGCATTTCGACCAGTCGCGAACGGTTTGGTCGTTCGCAACATCGATTTCGACCAAATTCGTCGAATCTTCGTTCCCGGCTGCAAAATAGGTTGTTTCTGGTTGAAAACTGTAGAAAAACTCTAGTTTTATCCAATTATGCGTGATTCTCGCAAAATCGAGCATTTCGAACTAACGGTTCGCCCGTAACGTCGGTTTCGACAAGATTCGACGGAATCGTGAGATCGTCGAACCTACGTTCAAAACACCAATGGTTCGCTATTGCGGCTAAACTTCCGTTGCTTGTCGGCTCGAAACGGTTGAAATGCGTTCATTCCGTGCAAATGAAGGAATTTCATGCATTCCGAACTACCGCGAACGGTTTGTTCGTTCGCATTATCGATTTCGACCAAATTCGTCGAATCTTCGTTCACGGCTGCAAAATAGGTTGTTTCTGGTTGAAAACTGTAGAAAAACTCTAGTTTTATCCAATTATGCGTGATTCTCGCGAAATCGAGCATTTCGAACTAACGGTTCGCCCGTAACGTCGGTTTCGACAAGATTCGACGGAATCGTGAGATCGTCGAACCTACGTTCAAAACACCAATGATTCGCTATTGCGGCTAAACTTCCGTGGCTTCCCGGCTTGAAATGGTTGAATTTGGTTCAATTCGTGCAAATAAAGGTAATTCATGCATTTCGACCGACCGCGAACGGTTTGGTCGTTCGTAGCATCGATTTCGACCAAATTCGTCGAATCTTCGTTCCCAGCTACAAAAATGGTTCTATTCAATTAGATTTAATTATTATTCAATTAAAATAACCTATTCAATTAGACTTAATTATGATTCAATTAAAATATAAATATAAATTCAATTAAAACTTCCGTGACTTTCTTGCTCGAAACGGTGAAATGCGTTCATTCCGTGCAAATGAAGGAATTCCATGCATTTCGACCAGTCGCGAACGGTTTGGTCGTTCGCAACATCGATTTCGACCAAATTCGTCGAATCTTCGTTCCCGGCTGCAAAATAGGTTGTTTCTGGTTGAAAACTGTAGAAAGACTCTAGTTTTATCCAATTATGCGTGATTCTCGCAAAATCGAGCATTTCGAACTAACGGTTCGCCCGTAACGTCGGTTTCGACAAGATTCGACGGAATCGTGAGATCGTCGAACCTACGTTCAAAACACCAATGGTTCGCTATTGCGGCTAAACTTCCGTTGCTTGTCGGCTCGAAACGGTTGAAATGCGTTCATTCCGTGCAAATGAAGTAATTTCATGCATTTCGAACTACCGCGAACGGTTTGTTCGTTCGCAACATCGATTTCGACCAAATTCGTCGAATCTTCGTTCCCGGCTGCAAAATAGGTTGTTTCTGGTTGAAAACTGTAGAAAAACTCTAGTTTTATCCAATTATGCGTAATTCTCGCGAAATCGAGCATTTCGAACTAACGGTTCGCCCGTAACGTCGGTTTCGACAAGATTCGACGGAATCGTGAGATCGTCGAACCTACGTTCAAAACACCAATGATTCGCTATTGCGGCTAAACTTCCGTGGCTTCCCGGCTTGAAATGGTTGAATTTGGTTCAATTCGTGCAAATAAAGGTAATTCATGCATTTCGACCGACCGCGAACGGTTTGGTCGTTCGTAGCATCGATTTCGACCAAATTCGTCGAATCTTCGTTCCCAGCTACAAAAATGGCTCTATTCAGTTAGATTTAATTATTATTCAATTAAAATAATCTATTCAATTAGATTTAATTATTATTCAATTAAAATATGAATATAAATTCAATTAAAACTTCCGTGACTTTTTTGCTCGAAACGGTTGAAATGCGGTCATTCCGTGCAAATGAAGGAATTTCATGCATTTCGACCGATCGCGAACGGTTTGTTCGTTCGCAACATCGATTTCGACCAAAATCGTCGAATCTTCGTTCCCGGCTGCGAAATAGGTTGTTTCTGGTTGAAAACTGTGGAAAAACTCTAGTTTTATCCAATTATGCGTGATTCTCGCGAAATCGAGCAATTTGAACTAACGGTTCGCCCGTAACGTCGGTTTCGACAAGATTCGACGGAATCGTGAGATCGTCGAACCTACGTTCAAAACACCAATGATTCGCTATTGCGGCTAAACTTCCGTGGCTTCCCGGCTTGAAATGGTTGAATTTGGTTCAATTCGTGCAAATAAAGGTAATTCATGCATTTCGACCGACCGCGAACGGTTTGGTCGTTCGTAGCATCGATTTCGACCAAATTCGTCGAATCTTCGTTCCCAGCTACAAAAATCGCTCTATTCAATTAGATTTAATTATTATTCAATTAAAATATGAATATAAATTCAATTAAAACTTCCGTGACTTTTTTGCTCGAAACGGTTGAAATGCGGTCATTCCGTGCAAATGAAGGAATTTCATGCATTTCGACCGATCGCGAACGGTTTGTTCGTTCGCAACATCGATTTCGACCAAATTCGTCGAATCTTCGTTCCCGGCTGCGAAATAGGTTGTTTCTGGTTGAAAACTGTAGAAAAACTCTAGTTTTATCCAATTATGCGTGATTCTCGCGAAATCGAGCATTTCGAACTAACGGTTCGCCTGTAACGTCGGTTTCGACAAGATTCGACGGAATCGTGAGATTGTCGAACCTACGTTCAAAACACCAATGATTCGCTATTGCGGCTAAACTTCCGTGGTTTGCCGGCTCGAAACGGTTGAAATGCGTTCATTCCGTGCAAATGGAGGAATTTCATGCATTTCGAACTACCGCGAACGGTTTGTTCGTTCGCTACATCGATTTCGACCAAATTCGTCGAATCTTCGTTCCCGGCTGCAAAATAGGTTGTTTCTGGTTGAAAACTGTAGAAAAACTCTAGTTTTATCCAATTATGTGTGATTCTCGCAAATTCGAGCATTTCGAACTAACGGTTCGCCCGTAACGTCGGTTTCGACAAGATTCGACGGAATCGTGAGATCGTCGAACCTACGTTCAAAACACCAATGTGACATAGAAACCACCGTAGATTCGGAAAGACCTCGATGTAGCCGCTACCGTGATGCTGTTGTCGTCGAGCCGCTGCGGCGGGACCTTGGCGGTGATGCTGCTGTGGTTGTATGCGTCAAGAGGGGTCAACGGGATGGGTGGAAAGGTTTAATGATAGTGTTAATCTTATATGTATATCTACTCATAGCCTGTATTTGTGATGAGAAGGCACTGGGGTTTTTTATAATAGGTTAAAAAAGAAAATAGGCGAGGTTACAAAAAAGAAATTGGTAGCAAAACAAATTTCGTGAATAGGCAAGAACTTACAAACTAATTACATATAAACGATCAAAAAGAAAAAAAAACGTAGAAGCATGGGTTTTCACAATAACTCCATGGGGAGCGGGGATACAAAACAGAAGATAGATGGAGGGTTGTAGAGGGGAGGGACGGGTCTATTCTTCGTCGCGGCGAGGGGGAGTCGTTGGGTGCCGTTTTCCTGGACTACGGATGATGGGCCGGGTTCCACGAGGTACCGTGGGTGGACGGGAGGGGCGTGTAGGACGCCGTTCGATGGCAATGGTGTTGGCAGCTGGGATCCTCTCGACTCGGCGGATGCGAATACGTGGGGCCGGTACATATGGTTCCGGTTCCACGCAGTCCAGTAGCCGATCCAATTCCTCGTAGAGTTCGTCGAAGGTGGGAGACGGCGGAGTGGGGATAGGTTCGGGGTTGGAAACGGGGAGAGGTGTAATGGGGGGGGGATAGTTTGTGGGATTGGAGGGTGGTGGATTGGAGGTGGGAGTAGTTGTGGGAACGGGCGGTGGAGAAGGAGGTGGAGTGATAGGATAATGTGTAATGGGGATCAGGTCGACGGGAGGGAGGGGGCGGAGGGGTCTGCGAAGGCGAGGATCTGGTCGGTGGTGGACGGCGACGTATGGGACCGCTCCCATCAACAAACGCCTCTGAAGGCGGCGCCGAATGTAGGACGGGTTGTTTCGGTTCCTGGGCATGGTGCTGTGGACAAGAGAGTGATCGTTGCCATGTTGGTGATTAGGATCCGGTGTGGATATGAGAGAACGGGTATGGGGTGTGTATGTCCGTGTGTGTGAAGAGCTGTGTGTGAGTGTAGAGGCGTAATGCGGTGGTGGAGGGTGTATGTGAGAATGTCGGTGTGTGTGAGTGTGCTGTATGGGAGAAAGTCTGTGAGTGTAGAGGTGTAATGTTGTGGTGGAGGGTGTAGGTGAGAATGTCGTGTGTTTGTATGTGAGAATGTCCGTGCGAGTAGAGGTGTGGATGTGCGTCCGGATGATGCTTCACCTGATCGGTGAGGAGTTAGGACTCACCCCTATGGGGAGGGTGAGAACCCACCTAATCGGCGGAGGAATAGGACGCTCCTCTTAAGAGGTGGCGAACCCACCTGATCGGTGGAGAGTTAGGACACACCCCCTTTATGAGGGTGTGAACCCACCTAGTCGGTGGAGAGTGCGGGGAGCCGGACCCCCTGGCAAGGGTCGGGTACTGGATCCGATGGCTGAAATTTAAAAGAAACAAAAAACCTGCCCTCAAGCGAGAGAGAGAGAGAGAGAGAGAGAGAGAGAGAGAGAGAGAGAGAAAGAGAAAGAAAGAGAAAGAGAGAGAGAGAGAAAGAGAGAATGAGAAAGAGAGAGAGAGAGAGGGAGAAAGAATGAGTGGAAGAGAGCAAGGGAACTCGTCTCGTTGAAGAGTGACGGAGAGAGAGAGAGAAGTGACTGAGAGAGAAGGAAGGAGGTTCACTTTGCAGTGAGAACAAAAATTGGTATTGAAAAAATCAATACTGCACCTTCTCGGTACTGCGCTTCTTTTTGGTTAGGAGCTAATGTTCTCTCCACCAGAAGATCTCTTTTGCAGAGATGAGCGTGTCTCTTGCCTCCACGGCCGTGCTTATAAGCACGTCGAGGGACCCACCCGGTTGCGCGAGAGCTCTGGCCCGCTCGCCACCTAGCGGACGAGACTCGAGGCTTCGGGCCGTGGAGTCCTCCCCAGGCGCCGGAGACCGCGCTCTCGGGTCCCCCTGCCATGTGCCAGGGCCGTACACGCAAAGTGGGCGCTCCCCCGTTCTATCTCATATATACATACATACCTATATATATATATATACATATACACATATATATGTTTAATTTCGGATTTCGAAAAGTCGGGTCTGGGGGGTGGCGCACAACAAATCCCCCCCCTTTCGGAAGACCGACTTTTGGAAAACGAAGAGAGAGAAAAAAAAAAAAAAAAAAACTTATGTTTGGTGTTTGTTTGATCGGAGGTTGTATCGGTGTTTTGTGCCTGTTTCTGTTATGTCGTGTATGTCTGTGGGTGGTGGTTGGTGAACCATTCGTGTTCCGTGTGGTTGTGTGGGATTGGCGTTTGGATACGTGGTGGGAGATTTAGGGAACGTTGGTTCGGCGGACTGGTCGTCTTGACCCGGCAATGGGTCTGGGGTTTGTGAAGGGGTTTCCTCGCGCTGAGTGGGTGGTGGAGAACCTAGTTGGGTCGTCCTCATAGTCTTCTCGGGAACCGTCATCTCTGCAGTTCCGTTGGATTGGCCCGGTAGTGGTTTGATGGCTTGTGAAGGACCGTGTTCGGCGTCTCCTTCCGTGTTTCTACACGGCTTCAGCAAATTCCCGTGCGTCTTCACCATTCGGTTTTCTTTCGTAATGATATAAGTTTCGCCACCGAGGTTCCGTTGTATTTCGAACGGCCCTTCCCAGGTGGGTGCGAAGCCGGCGTGAAAACTTTCACTAGCCTTCGATTGTGCGTGTGTTTTTGCGTAGACGCGGTCCCCTGGCCGATACCGTGGGTTATCTTCGCGGTCTGTTGCGTACCGTTGTTGGTATTTACGTTGATTTTCTTGGATCAGCCGATCCCTGTCGTTTTGTTTCGTGGATGGGTCGTCGGGGAATTTCCAGTCCCCTGGTCGTCGTAATGTTTTTCCAAGCAGTGCCTCGCTTGGCGTCAGTCTTGTTGCTCCATTCTCTCTGGTGCGCAGGGTAAACAACACCTTTGGTAGGTATGTGTCCCAATGCCGATGATTCTCATTTTTTAGATGCAGACGTAACCCTTTTTTTATCTCTTGATTCCGTCTTTCGGTTGGGTTTGCACGTGGGTGATACACAGGTGTGGTCCAGGGGCTCGCTTGCCATCGGCTGCATGCATCGCGCCATTTGGAACTAATGAATTGAGGTCCGTTGTCCGACAAAATTGCCTTTGGATATCCCCATCGTCCGAAAACTTCGCTCTCCATTGTTTTTATTAGATTGCTTGCCTCGGAGGAACCGAGAGCAAAAGCCTCAGTCCATCTGGAGAACAAATCTGTAACAACCAGTATAAAACGTTTTCCCCTTGTGGATCGGGGGTATGGTCCCATTAGGTCGACGGCTACGATCTCCCATGGCTTTGTCGGTTGATGTGGCCGCAATTGATCCGTGTGGGTCGGACGCGTGGCCTTCGTACATGCGCAGGTATGGCATCTTTGCACGTACTCTCTAACTTCTCGCCGTAGGTTCTTCCAAGTATAGTGCTCCCTGATTGCTCGTAACGTTTCTTTCGCGCCGGGGTGTCCAGCCAAGTCTGAGTCATGATATTCGTAAAGTACCTGGTTCCTCTGTGATTCGGGGACGATTAGTCTAAACGAGCCCTCTATTTTTCTAAACATTCCGTCCATCGAGCAGCGGTATTCGGGGTCGTCGTGTCTTAGGTTGGCTACCAGTTCCTGGAGCTCCGGATCCGTTTGTTGGTCCTGGATGACTCGGTCCCTCAAGCTGTCCGTTATTATTCCAAACAGTTCTGGGTCAGCGGTCGCCTCGTGGGCGTCCTCGCCGTCCGCCGGCAAGAGTCGTTCTGGATCTTCCAGGTTATGGGCAATTTCGTTTTCCGGACATCTGGAAAGGGCATCCGCGAGTTCATTGGCACGCCCCGGTACGTGTTCGACGGTATACTGCAACTCCTCCAACAGAATAGTCCATCGACTCAATTTCGCCTTTTCGTTTCTCATTCGTCGTAACCAGACCAAAGCGCGGTTGTCGGTCCTCAGGAGGAACGGGTGGTCTTCCAGATAACAACGGTACCTTTTGATGGCCCAGACTACCGCCAAACACTCCTGCTCGTTGCTGTGATAGCGCCTTTGAGTCTCGTTGAACTTGGCGCTCGCGTAACTAATAATTTTCTTTTCTTTTTCAGGGGTTTCTTGGTACAGGACGGCCCCCATTCCTATCTGACTGGCGTCGGTTTGCAAAACGTATTTTAGCCTCGGATCCGGCCTGCTAAGTTTCAATGGCTTTCCAATTTCTCGTTTGATATTCTGGAGCGCCTCGTTCGCTTCGGCGGTCCACTTGAATTTTCCTTTGTTGGACAGAAGGTCAGTTATAGGGGCGGTTATTGCTGCAAAATTTTTTACGTACTCCCGCAGCCAGTTACACGTTCCCATGAATTTCTGGATATCCTTTTTGGATTTAGGCGTCGGAAAATCGAGAATTACACCCACGTGTTCTGGTTGCGCTTCGTTTCCTGTGTCTTTGACGGTGTGTCCGAGGTATTGCAGCTCGGTTTTGCCGAAGTGACATTTTTCGCTGGCGCAAGTGAGTCCGTGTCTTGCCAATCGCTCGAAAATTAGGGTGAGGTGGTGGAGGTGTTCTTCCCAGTTTTTGGAGAATACGATTATATCATCGAGGTATACGACGCATATACTGCCGATGTAACCGACGAGTACTTCCTGGCTCATTAATCGTTGGAAGGTGCTTGGGGCATTTTTTAGTCCAAAAGGCATCACGCGGAATTGGTAAGTCCCGCCGCCTGGTGCGGTGAACGCGGTCAATCTCTTCGACGTAGGGTCCATGGGTATTTGCCAATACCCACTTTTCAGGTCGATCGTGGAAAAGATTTTTGCCATTCCCAGCTCCTTTAGTGCCTCGTGAATTCGTGGTATCGGCTGCATTACGTCCTCGGTGATCGCATTGAGCCTACGATAGTCTACGCAGAACCTCGGGCTCCCATCCTTCTTTGTGACGATCACGATAGGTGAACTGTACGGTGATGTACATGGTTCGATGATGCCGTCTGCGAGCATTGACGTAATCTGCTCTTGTATAATCTTTTTCTTCTCATTGGAGTAGTTATATGGGGCTAGTCGAAACGTCTGATCCGTGGTGAGTTTGATCTCGTGTTTCGTACTTTGCGTCTGTGCTAGCCTTCCCTTGACCTTGAAAATCCGTGCATGTGTTTGAAGTAGCTTATTGAACTTTCCGATCCATTCCTGGGGGAAGTGATGCTGGATTTCCTGTAAATCGATGGTGTCTGCGTTTTCGTGCGGTACGGGGGCATTTATGAGTCGGACCGAGAACCGTTCCGTGGTTCCGAGATAGATAATCCCGTAGTGTAAGTCGGTGACTGCGTGATTGGCTACTAGCCATGGATATCCCAGTATTAGCGGTTCCCGGAGCGTTGGGGCTACCCAGGCTTCCACAGGCAAGGTACAACCCTGTATTATGATTTCGAAGTTCGTTTCGCCAAGGAGTTCCATTTGCGCGTTCCTCCCTCCGAGGTTTGCACGGGCGTGGTTGCGTGTGATGGGTTGCCTGGAAGGAACGTGTCGTGGGTTTATGAAACAGTGGCTAGCGAAGCAGTCGACGGCAGCACATACTTCTTTTCCATTTAACCTGACCCAGATGTGAGGGAGCAAGTTACTTTCCGTTATCTCGGTGAGCCCTAGTTCTGGTGAGGGGCGGCAGACCTGGCTGCTTCTGTCGCCCGATTGGCGTTTCCCGAACTGGTTTCTTGGTTAGCTCGTTTGCGGGCTAATACCGGACAATCTTTATGAAGGTGTCTTTCGGGGCAGTGCCAACACCTCGGTGGGGTTTGTTCGTTCTGAGTTCTTCGTGCTGGTGGATCAGATCGGACTTCTTCTTTTCTTGGTAGCGTATTTTTTGAGTGGTCCGACAAATCGTACTCAGCTTCGATGGCTTTCGTCATTAAGGCTGAGAATGTTACGGGATTCGACGGGCGTACGACCATGCGGATGCTAGGTCGTAACTGCTCGAGCATCGTGGTTACCTTGACGGCTTCCGGTTCATCTCCTCGGATCCGCTGATATAACAGATATTTTTGTTGGAGAAAGATTCCCGTGTTCTCCTTCTCACCTTGCCTTCGTGAGTACAGCTGGGCAGTTAGCCGCGAAATGACTGCTGGGCTGCCGTACTGCGTAAGCAATAATTCTCCAAATTTCTCCCAGTCGAAGTCAAGGGGTTGGTAGCAGCTCCACCATCGAGCAGCGTCTCCTTGGAGTCCGGAGCTTGCCGTCGAGGTACGCAGTGCTGCTCCGATCCGGTATGCTCCGAAATATTCGTTGCATTTGTTAATGAATCTGATGGGATCTTCATGATCCTTGCCGCTATAAGTTGGTAGCGGTGGACGTACTGCCACCTGATTAAGTTGCTGCAGCAACGCGTCGAGGTTAGCAAACGCTCCGTATGCGTTTGGAGATGGAGGTAAGTCATGTCTGGGTGCTGGAGGTGCTCCATTTGCGGGTGCTGGGGGTGCTCCATTTGCAGGTGCCGGAGGTGCTTCGTTTGCGTCCGCTGGAGGTG
>CAVLEH010000094.1:0-105000 GCA_963662125.1 Diplazon laetatorius | reverse complement strand
TTCAATTCGTGCAAATAAAGGTAATTCATGCATTTCGACCGACCGCGAACGGTTTGGTCGTTCGTAGCATCGATTTCGACCAAATTCGTCGAATCTTCGTTCCCAGCTACAAAAATGGTTCTATTCAATTAGATTTAATTATTATTCAATTAAAATAACCTATTCAATTAGACTTAATTATGATTCAATTAAAATATAAATATAAATTCAATTAAAACTTCCGTGACTTTCTTGCTCGAAACGGTGAAATGCGTTCATTCCGTGCAAATGAAGGAATTCCATGCATTTCGACCAGTCGCGAACGGTTTGGTCGTTCGCAACATCGATTTCGACCAAATTCGTCGAATCTTCGTTCCCGGCTGCAAAATAGGTTGTTTCTGGTTGAAAACTGTAGAAAAACTCTAGTTTTATCCAATTATGCGTGATTCTCGCAAAATCGAGCATTTCGAACTAACGGTTCGCCCGTAACGTCGGTTTCGACAAGATTCGACGGAATCGTGAGATCGTCGAACCTACGTTCAAAACACCAATGGTTCGCTATTGCGGCTAAACTTCCGTTGCTTGTCGGCTCGAAACGGTTGAAATGCGTTCATTCCGTGCAAATGAAGGAATTTCATGCATTTCGAACTACCGCGAACGGTTTGTTCGTTCGCAACATCGATTTCGACCAAATTCGTCGAATCTTCGTTCCCGGCTGCAAAATAGGTTGTTTCTGGTTGAAAACTGTAGAAAAACTCTAGTTTTATCCAATTATGCGTGATTCTCGCGAAATCGAGCATTTCGAACTAACGGTTCGCCCGTAACGTCGGTTTCGACAAGATTCGACGGAATCGTGAGATCGTCGAACCTACGTTCAAAACACCAATGATTCGCTATTGCGGCTAAACTTCCGTGGCTTCCCGGCTTGAAATGGTTGAATTTGGTTCAATTCGTGCAAATAAAGGTAATTCATGCATTTCGACCGACCGCGAACGGTTTGGTCGTTCGTAGCATCGATTTCGACCAAATTCGTCGAATCTTCGTTCCCAGCTACAAAAATGGCTCTATTCAGTTAGATTTAATTATTATTCAATTAAAATAATCTATTCAATTAGATTTAATTATTATTCAATTAAAATATGAATATAAATTCAATTAAAACTTCCGTGACTTTTTTGCTCGAAACGGTTGAAATGCGGTCATTCCGTGCAAATGAAGGAATTTCATGCATTTCGACCGATCGCGAACGGTTTGTTCGTTCGCAACATCGATTTCGACCAAAATCGTCGAATCTTCGTTCCCGGCTGCGAAATAGGTTGTTTCTGGTTGAAAACTGTGGAAAAACTCTAGTTTTATCCAATTATGCGTGATTCTCGCGAAATCGAGCAATTTGAACTAACGGTTCGCCCGTAACGTCGGTTTCGACAAGATTCGACGGAATCGTGAGATCGTCGAACCTACGTTCAAAACACCAATGATTCGCTATTGCGGCTAAACTTCCGTGGCTTGCCGGCTCGAAACGGTTGAAATGCGTTCATTCCGTGCAAATGAAGAAATTTCATGCATTTCGACCAGTCGCGAACGGTTTGGTCGTTTGCAACATCGATTTCGACCAAATTCGTCGAATCTTCGTTCCCGGCTGCAAAATGGGTTGTTTCTGGTTGAAAACTGTAGAAAAACTCTAGTTTTATCTAATTATGTGTGATTCTCGCGAAATCGAGGATTTCGAACTAACGGTTCGCCCGTAACGTCGGTTTCGACGAGATTCGACGGAATCGTGAGATCGTCGAACCTACGTTCAAAACACCAATGATTCGCTATTGCGGCTAAACTTCCGTGGCTTCCCGGCTTGAAATGGTTGAATTTGGTTCAATTCGTGCAAATAAAGGTAATTCATGCATTTCGACCGACCGCGAACGGTTTGGTCGTTCGTAGCATCGATTTCGACCAAATTCGTCGAATCTTCGTTCCAAGCTACAAAAATGGTTCTATTCAATTAGATTTAATTATTATTCAATTAAAATAATCTATTCAGTTAGATTTAATTATTATTTAATTAAAATATAAATATAAATTCAATTAAAACTTCCGTGACTTCCTTGCTCGAAACGGTTGAAATGCGTTCATTCCGTGCAAATGAAGGAATTTCATGCATTTCGAACTACCGCGAACGGTTTGTTCGTTCGCAACATCGATTTCGACCAAATTCGTCGAATCTTCGTTCCCGGCTGCAAAATGGGTTGTTTCTGGTTGAAAACTGTAGAAAAACTCGAGTTTTATCCAATCATGCGTGATTCTCGCGAAATCGAGCATTTCGAACTAACGGTTCGCCCGTAACGTCGGTTTCGACAAGATTCGACGGAATCGTGAGATCGTCGAACCTACGTTCAAAACACCAATGATTCGCTATTGCGGCTAAACTTCCGTGGCTTCCCGGCTTGAAATGGTTGAATTTGGTTCAATTCGTGCAAATAAAGGTAATTCATGCATTTCGACCGACCGCGAACGGTTTGGTCGTTCGTAGCATCGATTTCGACCAAATTCGTCGAATCTTCGTTCCCAGCTACAAAAGTCGCTCTATTCAATTAGATTTAATTATTATTCAATTAAAATATGAATATAAATTCAATTAAAACTTCCGTGACTTTTTGGCTCGAAACGGTTGAAATGCGGTCATTCCGTGCAAATGAAGGAATTTCATGCATTTCGACCGATCGCGAACGGTTTGTTCGTTCGCAACATCGATTTCGACCAAATTCGTCGAATCTTCGTTCCCGGCTGCGAAATAGGTTGTTTCTGGTTGAAAACTGTAGAAAAACTCTAGTTTTATCCAATTATGCGTGATTCTCGCGAAATCGAGCATTTCGAACTAACGGTTCGCCTGTAACGTCGGTTTCGACAAGATTCGACGGAATCGTGAGATTGTCGAACCTACGTTCAAAACACCAATGATTCGCTATTGCGGCTAAACTTCCGTGGTTTGCCGGCTCGAAACGGTTGAAATGCGTTCATTCCGTGCAAATGGAGGAATTTCATGCATTTCGAACTACCGCGAACGGTTTGTTCGTTCGCAACATCGATTTCGACCAAATTCGTCGAATCTTCGTTCCCGGCTGCAAAATAGGTTGTTTCTGGTTGAAAACTGTAGAAAAACTCTAGTTTTATCCAATTATGTGTGATTCTCGCAAATTCGAGCATTTCGAACTAACGGTTCGCCCGTAACGTCGGTTTCGACAAGATTCGACGGAATCGTGAGATCGTCGAACCTACGTTCAAAACACCAATGATTCGCTATTGCGGCTAAACTTCCGTGGCTTCCCGGCTCGAAATGGTCGAATTAGGTTCAATTCGTGCAAATAAAGGTAATTCATGCATTTCGACCGACCGCGAACGGTTTGGTCGTTCGTAGCATCGATTTCGACCAAATTCGTCGAATCTTCGTTCCCAGCTACAAAAATGGTTCTATTCAATTAGATTTAATTATTATTCAATTAAAATATAAATAAAAGTTCAATCCAAACTTCCGTGACTTTCTTGCTCGAAACGGTTGAAATGCGTTCATTCCGTGCAAATGAAGGAATTCCATGCATTTCGACCAGTCGCGAACGGTTTGGTCGTTCGCAACATCGATTTCGACCAAATTCGTCGAATCTTCGTTCCCGGCTGCAAAATAGGTTGTTTCTGGTTGAAAACTGTAGAAAAACTCTAGTTTTATCCAATTATGTGTGATTCTCGCAAATTCGAGCATTTCGAACTAACGGTTCGCCCGTAACGTCGGTTTCGACAAGATTCGACGGAATCGTGAGATTGTCGAACCTACGTTCAAAACACCAATGATTTGCTATTGCGGCTAAACTTCCGTGGCTTGCCGGCTCGAAACGGTTGAAATGCGTTCATTCCGTGCAAATGGAGGAATTTCATGCATTTCGAACTACCGCGAACGGTTTGTTCGTTCGCAACATCGATTTCGACCAAATTCGTCGAATCTTCGTTCCCGGCTGCAAAATAGGTTGTTTCTGGTTGAAAACTGTAAAAAAAACTCTAGTTTTATCCAATCATGCGTGATTCTCGCGAAATCGAGCATTTCGAACTAACGGTTCGCCCGTAACGTCCCTTTCGACAAGATTCGACGGAATCGTGAGATCGTCGAACCTATGTTCAAAACACCAATGATTCGCTATTGCGGCTAAACTTCCGTGGCTTGCCGGCTCGAAACGGTTGAAATGCGTTCATTCCGTGCAAATGGAGGAATTTTATGCATTTCGAACTACCGCGAACGGTTTGTTCGTTCGCAACATCGATTTCGACCAAATTCGTCGAAACTTTGTCCCCGGCTGCAAAATAGGTTGTTTCTGGTTGAAAACTGTAGAAAAACTCTAGTTTCATCCAATTATGCGTGATTCTCGCAAAATCGAGCATTTCGAACTAACGGTTCGCCCGTAACGTCGGTTTCGACAAGATTCGACGGAATCGTGAGATCGTCGAACCTACGTTCAAAACACCAATGATTCGCTATTGCGGCTAAACTTCCGTGGCTTGCCGGCTCGAAACGGTTGAAATGCGTTCATTCCGTGCAAATGAAGGAATTTCATGCATTTCGAACTACCGCGAACGGTTTGTTCGTTCGCAACATCGATTTCGACCAAATTCGTCGAATCTTCGTTCCCGGCTGCAAAATAGGTTGTTTCTGGTTGAAAACTGTAGAAAAACTCTAGTTTTATCCAATTATGTGTGATTCTCGCAAATTCGAGCATTTCGAACTAACGGTTCGCCCGTAACGTCGGTTTCGACAAGATTCGACGGAATCGTGAGATCGTCGAACCTACGTTCAAAACACCAATGATTCGCTATTGCGGCTAAACTTCCGTGGCTTCCCGGCTCGAAATGGTCGAATTTGGTTCAATTCGTGCAAATAAAGGTAATTCATGCATTTCGACCGACCGCGAACGGTTTGGTCGTTCGTAGCATCGATTTCGACCAAATTCGTCGAATCTTCGTTCCCAGCTACAAAAATGGTTCTATTCAATTAGATTTAATTATTATTCAATTAAAATATAAATAAAAGTTCAATCCAAACTTCCGTGACTTTCTTGCTCGAAACAGTTGAAATGCGTTCATTCCGTGCAAATGAAGGAATTCCATGCATTTCGACCAGTCGCGAACGGTTTGGTCGTTCGCAACCTCGATTTCGACCAAATTCGTCGAATCTTCGTTCCCGGCTGCAAAATAGGTTGTTTCTGGTTGAAAACTGTAGAAAAACTCTAGTTTTATCCAATTATGTGTGATTCCCGCAAATTCGAGCATTTCGAACTAACGGTTCGCCCGTAACGTCGGTTTCGACAAGATTCGACGGAATCGTGAGATTGTCGAACCTACGTTCAAAACACCAATGATTCGCTATTGCGGCTAAACTTCCGTGGCTTGCCGGCTCGAAACGGTTGAAATGCGTTCATTCCGTGCAAATGGAGGAATTTCATGCATTTCGAACTACCGCGAACGGTTTGTTCGTTCGCAACATCGATTTCGACCAAATTCGTCGAATCTTCGTTCCCGGCTGCAAAATAGGTTGTTTCTGGTTGAAAACTGTAGAAAAACTCTAGTTTCATCCAATTATGCGTGATTCTCGCGAAATCGAGCATTTCGAACTAACGGTTCGCCCGTAACGTCCCTTTCGACAAGATTCGACGGAATCGTGAGATCGTCGAACCTATGTTCAAAACACCAATGATTCGCTATTGCGGCTAAACTTCCGTGGCTTGCCGGCTCGAAACGGTTGAAATGCGTTCATTCCGTGCAAATGGAGGAATTTTATGCATTTCGAACTACCGCGAACGGTTTGTTCGTTCGCAACATCGATTTCGACCAAATTCGTCGAAACTTTGTCCCCGGCTGCAAAATAGGTTGTTTCTGGTTGAAAACTGTAGAAAAACTCTAGTTTTATCCAATTATGCGTGATTCTCGCAAAATCGAGCAATTTGAACTAACGGTTCGCCCGTAACGTCGGTTTCGACAAGATTCGACGGGATCGTGGGATCGTCGAACCTACGTTCAAAACACCAATGATTCGCTATTGCGGCTAAACGTCCGTGGCTTGCCGGCTCGACACGGTTGAAATGCGTTCATTTCGTGCAAATGAAGGAATTTCATGCATTTCGAACTACCGCGAACGGTTTGTTCGTCCGCAACATCGATTTCGACCAAATTCGTCGAATCTTCGTTCCCGGCTGCAAAATAGGTTGTTTCTGGTTGAAAACTGTAGAAAAACTCTAGTTTTATCCAATTATGTGTGATTCTCGCAAATTCGAGCATTTCGAACTAACGGTTCGCCCGTAACGTCGGTTTCGACAAGATTCGACGGAATCGTGAGATCGTCGAACCTACGTTCAAAACACCAATGATTTGCTATTGCGGCTAAACTTCCGTGGCTTCCCGGCTCGAAATGGTCGAATTTGGTTCAATTCGTGCAAATAAAGGTAATTCATGCATTTCGACCGACCGCGAACGGTTTGGTCGTTCGTAGCATCGATTTCGACCAAATTCGTCGAATCTTCGTTCCCAGCTACAAAAATGGTTCTATTCAATTAGATTTAATTATTATTCAATTAAAATATAAATATAAATTCAATTAAAACTTCCGTGACTTTCTTGCTCGAAACGGTTGAAATGCGTTCATTCCGTGCAAATGAAGGAATTCCATGCATTTCGACCAGTCGCGAACGGTTTGGTCGTTCGCAACATCAATTTCGACCAAATTCGTCGAATCTTCGTTCCCGGCTGCAAAATAGGTTGTTTCTGGTTGAAAACTGTAGAAAAACTCTAGTTTTATCCAATTATGTGTGATTCTCGCAAATTCGAGCATTTCGAACTAACGGTTCGCCCGTAACGTCGGTTTCGACAAGATTCGACGGAATCGTGAGATTGTCGAACCTACGTTCAAAACACCAATGATTCGCTATTGCGGCTAAACTTCCGTGGCTTGCCGGCTCAAAACGGTTGAAATGCGTTCATTCCGTGCAAATGGAGGAATTTCATGCATTTCGAACTACCGCGAACGGTTTGTTCGTTCGCAACATCGATTTCGACCAAATTCGTCGAATCTTCGTTCCCGGCTGCAAAATAGGTTGTTTCTGGTTGAAAACTGTAGAAAAACTCTAGTTTTATTCAATTATGTGTGATTCTCGCAAATTCGAGCATTTCGAACTAACGGTTCGCCCGTAACGTCGGTTTCGACAAGATTCGACGGAATCATGAGATTGTCGAACCTACGTTCAAAACACCAATGATTCGCTATTGCGGCTAAACTTCCGTGGCTTGCCGGCTCGAAACGGTTGAAATGCGTTCATTCCGTGCAAATGGAGGAATTTCATGCATTTCGAACTACCGCGAACGGTTTGTTCGTTCGCAACATCGATTTCCAGCAAATTCGTCGAATCTTCGTTCCCGGCTGCAAAATAGGTTGTTTCTGGTTGAAAACTGTAGAAAAACTCTAGTTTTATCCAATTATGCGTGATTTTCGCGAAATCGAGCATTTCGAACTAACGGTTGGCCGTAACGTCGGTTTCGACAAGATTCGACGGAATCGTGAGACGTCGAACCTACGTTCAAAACACCAATGATTCGCTATTGCGGCTAAACTTCCGTGGCTTCCCGGCTCGAAATGGTTAAATTTGGTTCAATTCGTGCAAATAAAGGTAATTCATGCATTTCGACCGACCGCGAACGGTTTGGTCGTTCGTAGCATCGATTTCGACCAAATTCGTCGAATCTTCGTTCCCGGCTGCAAAATAGGTTGTTTCTGGTTGAAAACTATGGAAAAACTCTAGTTTTATCCAATTATGCGTGATTCTCGCGAAATCGAGCATTTCGAACTAACGGTTCGCCCGTAACGTCGGTTTCGAGAATCACGCATGGATGGTCGAAATCGATGCTACGAACGACCAAACCGTTCGCGATCGGTCGAAATGCATGAAATTCCTTCATTTGCACGGAACGAACGCATTTCAACCGTTTCGAGCCGGGAAGCCACGGAAACTTAGCCGCAATAGCGAATCATTGGTGTTTTGAACGTAGGTTCGACGATCTCACGATTCCGTCGAATCTTGTAGAAACCGACGTTACGGGCGAAAAGTCAGTTCGAAATGCTCGAATTTGCAAAAATCACACATAATTGGATGAGACTAAGGTTTTTCACACGTTTCCAACCAGAAACAACCATTTTCGTAGCCGGGAACGAGGATTCGACAAATTTGGTCGAAATCGATGTTGCGAACGACCAAACCGTTTGCGATCGGTCGAAATGCATGAAATTCCTTCATTTGCACGGAATTAACGCATTTCAACCGTTTCGAGCAAGAAAGTCACGGAAGTTTGGCTGCAATAGCGTAACATCGGTGTTTTGAACGGGAACTTCGACGAACTCACGATACCCTCGAATCTTGTCGAAAACGACGTTACGGGCGAACGGTACGTTCGAAATGCTCGATTTTGCAAATATCACGGATAGTTGGATGAAACTAAGGTTTTTCACACGATTCCAACCAGAAACAACCATTTTTGTAGCTGGGAAAGAAGATTCGACGAATTTGGTCGAAATCGATGTTGCGAACGACCAAACCGTTTGCGATCGGTCGAAATGCATGAAATTCCTTCATTTGCACGGAATTATCGCATTTTAACCGTTTCGAGCAAGAAAGTCACGGAAGTTTGGCTGCAATAGCGTAACATTGGTGTTTTGAACGGAAACTTCGACGAACTCACGATACTCTCGAATCTTGTCGAAAACGACGTTACGGGCGAACGGTTCGTTCGAAATGCTCGATTTTGCAAAAATCACACATAGTTGGATGAAACTAAGGTTTTTCACACGTTCCCAACCAGAAACAACCGTTTTTGTAGCTGGGAACGACGATTCGACGAATTTGGTCGAAATCGATGTTGCGAACGACCAAACCGTTTGCGATCGGTCGAAATGCATGAAATTCCTTCATTTGCACGGATTGAACGCATTTCAACCGTTTCGAGCAAGAAAGTCACGGAAGTTTGGCTGCAATAGCGTAACATTGGTGTTTTGAACGGAAACTTCGACGAACTCACGATACCCTCGAATCTTGTCGAAAACGACGTTACGGGCGAACGGTACGTTCGAAATGCTCGATTTTGCAAATATCACGGATAGTTGGATGAAACTAAGGTTTTTCACACGATTCCAACCAGAAACAACCATTTTTGTAGCTGGGAAAGAAGATTCGACGAATTTGGTCGAAATCGATGTTGCGAACGACCAAACCGTTTGCGATCGGTCGAAATGCATGAAATTCCTTCATTTGCACGGAATTATCGCATTTTAACCGTTTCGAGCAAGAAAGTCACGGAAGTTTGGCTGCAATAGCGTAACATTGGTGTTTTGAACGGAAACTTCGACGAACTCACGATACTCTCGAATCTTGTCGAAAACGACGTTACGGGCGAACGGTTCGTTCGATATGCTCGAATTTGCAAAAATCACACATAATTGGATGAGACTAAGGTTTTTCACACGTTTCCAACCAGAAACAACCATTTTCGTAGCCGGGAACGAGGATTCGACAAATTTGGTCGAAATCGATGTTGCGAACGACCAAACCGTTTGCGATCGGTCGAAATGCATGAAATTCCTTCATTTGCACGGAATTAACGCATTTCAACCGTTTCGAGCAAGAAAGTCACGGAAGTTTGGCTGCAATAGCGTAACATCGGTGTTTTGAACGGGAACTTCGACGAACTCACGATACCCTCGAATCTTGTCGAAAACGACGTTACGGGCGAACGGTACGTTCGAAATGCTCGATTTTGCAAATATCACGGATAGTTGGATGAAACTAAGGTTTTTCACACGATTCCAACCAGAAACAACCATTTTTGTAGCTGGGAAAGAAGATTCGACGAATTTGGTCGAAATCGATGTTGCGAACGACCAAACCGTTTGCGATCGGTCGAAATGCATGAAATTCCTTCATTTGCACGGAATTATCGCATTTTAACCGTTTCGAGCAAGAAAGTCACGGAAGTTTGGCTGCAATAGCGTAACATTGGTGTTTTGAACGGAAACTTCGACGAACTCACGATACTCTCGAATCTTGTCGAAAACGACGTTACGGGCGAACGGTTCGTTCGAAATGCTCGATTTTGCAAAAATCACACATAGTTGGATGAAACTAAGGTTTTTCACACGTTTCCAACCAGAAACAACCGTTTTTGTAGCTGGGAACGACGATTCGACGAATTTGGTCAAAATCGATGTTGCGAACGACCAAACCGTTTGCGATCGGTCGAAATGCATGAAATTCCTTCATTTGCACGGATTAAACGCATTTCAACCGTTTCGAGCAAGAAAGTCACGGAAGTTTGGCTGCAATAGCGTAACATTGGTGTTTTGAACGGAAACTTCGACGAACTCACGATACCCTCGAATCTTGTCGAAAACGACGTTACGGGCGAACGGTTCGTTCGAAATGGGCGATTTTGCAAAAATCACACATAGTTTGATGAAACTAAGGTTTTTCACACGATTCCAACCAGAAACAACCATTTTTGTAGCTGGGAAAGAAGATTCGACGAATTTGGTCGAAATCGATGTTGCGAACGACCAAACCGTTTGCGATCGGTCGAAATGCATGAAATTCCTTTATTTGCACGGAAATAACGCATTTCAACCGTTTCGAGCAAGAAAGTCACGGAAGTTTGGCTGCAATAGCGTAACATTGGTGTTTTGAACGGAAACTTCGACGAACTCACGATACTCTCGAATCTTGTCGAAAACGACGTTACGGGCGAACGGTTCGTTCGAAATGCTCGATTTTGCAAAAATCACACATAATTGGATGAAACTAAGGTTTTTCACATGTTTCCAACCAGAAACAACGATTTTTGTAGCTGGGAACGACGATTCGACGAATTTGGTCGAAATCGATGTTGCGAACGACCAAACCGTTTGCGATCGGTCGAAATGCATGAAATTCCTTCATTTGCACGAAATTAACGCATTTCAACCGTTTCGAGCAAGAAAGTCACGGAAGTTTGGCTGCATCAGCGTAACATCGGTGTTTTGAACGGAAACTTCGACGAACTCACGATACCCTCGAATCTTGTCGAAAACGACGTTACGGGCGAACGGTTCGTTCGAAATGCTCGATTTTTCAAAAATCACGCATAGTTGGATGAAACTAAGGTTTTTCACACGTTTCCAACCAGAAACAACCATTTTTGTAGCTGGGAACGACGATTCGTCGAATTTGGTCGCAATCGATGTTGCGAACGACCAAACCGTTTGCGATCGGTCGAAATGCATGAAATTCCTTCATTTGCACGGAATTAACGCATTTCAACCGTTTCGAGCAAGAAAGTCACGGAAGTTTGGCTGCAATATCGTAACATTGGTGTTTTGAACGGAAACTTCGACGAACTCACGATACCCTCGAATCTTGTCGAAAACGACGTTACGGGCGAACGGTTCGTTCGAAATGCTCGATTTTGCAAAAATCACGGATAGTTGGATGAAACTAAGGTTTTTCACACGTTTCCAACAAGAAACAACCATTTTTGTAGCTGGGAAAGAAGATTCGACGAATTTGGTCGAAATCGATGTTGCGAACGACCAAACCGTTTGCGATCGGTCGAAATGCATGAAATTCCTTCATTTGCACGGAATTATCGCATTTTAACCGTTTCGAGCAAGAAAGTCACGGAAGTTTGGCTGCAATAGCGTAACGTTGGTGTTTTGAACGGAAACTTCGACGAACTCACGATACTCTCGAATCTTGTCGAAAACGACGTTACGGGCGAACGGTTCGTTCGAAATGCTCGATTTTGCAAAAATCACACATAGTTGGATGAAACTAAGGTTTTTCACACGTTTCCAACCAGAAACAACCATTTTTGTAGTTGGGAACGACGATTCGACGAATTTGGTCGGAATCGATGTTGCGAACGACTAAACCGTTTGCGATCGGTCGAAATGCATGAAATTCCTTCATTTGCACGGAATGAACGCATTTCAACCGTTTCGAGCAAGAAAGTCACGGAAGTTTTGCTGCAATAGCGTAACATTGGTGTTTTGAACGGAAACTTCGACGAACTCACGATACCCTCGAATCTTGTCGAAAACGACGTTACGGGCGAACGGTTCGTTCGAAATGCTCGATTTTGTAAAAATCACACGTAGTTGGATGAAACTAAGGTTTTTCACACGTTTCCAACCAGAAACAACCGTTTTTGTAGCTGGGAACGACGATTCGACGAATTTGGTCGAAATCGATGTTGCGAACGACCAAACCGTTTGCGATCGGTCGAAATGCATGAAATTCCTTCATATGCACGGAATAAACGCATTTCAACCGTTTCGAGCAAGAAAGTCACGGAAGTTTGGCTGCAATAGCGTAACATTGGTGTTTTGAACGGAAACTTCGACGAACTCACGATACCCTCGAATCTTGTCGAAAACGACGTTACGGGCGAACGGTTCGTTCGAAATGCTCGATTTTGCAAAAATCACACATAGTTGGATGAAACTAAGGTTTTTCACACGTTTCCAACCAGAAACAACCATTTTTGTAGCTGGGAACGACGATTCGTCGAATTTGGTCGAAATCGATGTTGCGAACGACCAAACCGTTTGCGATCGGTCGAAATGCATGAAATTCCTTCATTTGCACGGAATTAACGCATTTTAACCGTTTCGAGCAAGAAAGTCACGGAAGTTTGGCTGCAATAGCGTAACATTGGTGTTTTGAACGGAAACTTCGACGAACTCACGATACCCTCGAATCTCGTCGAAAACGACGTTACGGGCGAACGGTACGTTCGAAATGCTCGATTTTGCAAAAATCACACATAGTTGGATGAAACTAAGGTTTTTCACACGTTTCCAACCAGAAACAACGATTTTTGTAGCTGGGACAGAAGATTCGACAAATTTGGTTGAAATCGATGTTGCGAACGACCAAACCGTTTGCGATCGGTCGAATCGCATGAAATTCCTTCATTCGCACGGAATTAACGCATTTCAACCGTTTCGAGCAAGAAAGTCACGGAAGTTTGGCTGCAATAGCGTAACATTGGTGTTTTGAACGGAAACTTCGACGAACTCACGGTACCCTCGAATCTTGTCGAAAACGACGTTACGGCCGAACGGTTCGTTCGAAATGCTCGATTTTGCAAAAATCACACATAGTTGGATGAAACTGAGGTTTTTCACACGTTTCCAACCAGAAACAACCATTTTTGTAGCTGGGAAAGAAGATTCGACGAATTTGGTCGAAATCGATGTTGCGAACGACCAAACCGTTTGCGATCGGTCGAAATGCATGAAGGTCCTCCATTTGCACGGGATTAACGCATTTCAACCGTTTCGAGCAAGAAAGTCACGGAAGTTTGGCTGCAATAGCGTAACATTCGTGTTTTGAACGGAAACTTCGACGAACTCACGATACCCTCGAATCTTGTCGAAAACGACGTTACGGGCGAACGGTACGTTCGAAATGCTCGATTTTGCAAATATCACGGATAGTTGGATGAAACTAAGGTTTTTCACACGATTCCAACCAGAAACAACCATTTTTGTAGCTGGGAAAGAAGATTCGACGAATTTGGTCGAAATCGATGTTGCGAACGACCAAACCGTTTGCGATCGGTCGAAATGCATGAAATTCCTTCATTTGCACGGAATTATCGCATTTTAACCGTTTCGAGCAAGAAAGTCACGGAAGTTTGGCTGCAATAGCGTAACATTGGTGTTTTGAACGGAAACTTCGACGAACTCACGATACTCTCGAATCTTGTCGAAAACGACGTTACGGGCGAACGGTTCGTTCGAAATGCTCGATTTTGCAAAAATCACACATAGTTGAATGAAACTAAGGTTTTTCACACGTTTCCAACCAGAAACAACCGTTTTTGTAGCTGGGAACGACGATTCGACGAATTTGGTCGAAATCGATGTTGCGAACGACCAAACCGTTTGCGATCGGTCGAAATGCATGAAATTCCTTTATTTGCACGGATTGAACGCATTTCAACCGTTTCGAGCAAGAAAGTCACGGAAGTTTGGCTGCAATAGCGTAACATTGGTGTTTTGAACGGAAACTTCGACGAACTCACGATACCCTCGAATCTTGTCGAAAACGACGTTACGGGCGAACGGTTCGTTCGAAATGGGCGATTTTGCAAAAATCACACATAGTTTGATGAAACTAAGGTTTTTCACACGATTCCAACCAGAAACAACCATTTTTGTAGCTGGGAAAGAAGATTCGACGAATTTGGTCGAAATCGATGTTGCGAACGACCAAACCGTTTGCGATCGGTCGAAATGCATGAAATTCCTTCATTTGCACGGAAATAACGCATTTCAACCGTTTCGAGCAAGAAAGTCACGGAAGTTTGGCTGCAATAGCGTAACATTGGTGTTTTGAACGGAAACTTCGACGAGATCACGATACCCTCGAATCTTGTCGAAAACGACGTTACGGGCGAACGGTTCGTTCGAAATGCTCGATTTTGCAAAAATCACACATAGTTGGATGAAACTAAGGTTTTTCACATGTTTCCAACCAGAAACAACGATTTTTGTAGCTGGGACAGAAGATTCGACAAATTTGGTTGAAATCGATGTTGCGAACGACCAAACCGTTTGCGATCGGTCGAATCGCATGAAATTCCTTCATTTGCACGGAATGAACGCATTTCAACCGTTTCGAGCCGGCAAGCCACGGAAGTTTAGCCGCAGTAGCGAATCATTGGTGTTTTGAACGTAGGTTCGACGAACTCACGATACCCTCGAATCGTGTCGAAAACGACGTTACGGGCGAACGGTTCCTTCGAAATGCTCGATTTTTCAAAAATCACACATAGTTAGATGAAACTAAGGTTTTTTACACGTTTCCAACCAGAAACAACCATTTTTGTAGCTGGGAACGACGATTCGTCGAATTTGGTCGAAATCGATGTTGCGAACGACCAAACCGTTTGCGATCGGTCGAAATGCATGAAATTCCTTCATTTGCACGGAATTGACGCATTTCAACCGTTTCGAGCAAGAAAGTCACGGAAGTTTGGCTGCAATAGCGTAACATTGGTGTTTTGAACGGAAACTTCGACGAACTCACGATACCCTCGAATCTAGTCGAAAACGACGTTACGGGCGAACGGTACGTTCGAAATGCTCGATTTTGCAAAAATCACGGATAGTTGGATGAAACTAAGGTTTTTCACACGTTTCCAACCAGAAACAACCATTTTTGTAGCTGGGAAAGAAGATTCGACGAATTTGGTCGAAATCGATGTTGCGAACGACCAAACCGTTTGCGATCGGTCGAAATGCATGAAATTCCTTCATTTGCACGGAATTATCGCATTTTAACCGTTTCGAGCAAGAAAGTCACGGAAGTTTGGCTGCAATAGCGTAACGTTGGTGTTTTGAACGGAAACTTCGACGAACTCACGATACCCTCGAATCTTGTCGAAAACGACGTTACGGGCGAACGTTTCGTTCGAAATGCTCGATTTTGCAAAAATCACACATAGTTGGATGAAACTAAGGTTTTCTCACATGTTTCCAACCAGACACAACCATTTTTGTAGCTGGGAACGACGATTCGACGAATTTGGTCGGAATCGATGTTGCGAACGACCAAACCGTTTGCGATCGGTCGAAATGCATGAAATTTCTTCATTCGCACGGAATTAACGCATTTCAACCGTTTCGAGCAAGAAAGTCACGGAAGTTTGGCTGCAATAGCGTAACATTGGTGTTTTGAACGGAAACTTCGACGAACTCACGATACCCTCGAATCTTGTCGAAAACGACGTTACGGGCGACGGTTCGTTCCAAATGCTCGATTTTGCAAAAATCACACATAGTTGGATAAAACTAAGGTTTTTCACACGTTTCCAACCAGAAACAACGATTTTTGTAGCTGGGACAGAAGATTCGACAAATTTGGTTGAAATCGATGTTGCGAACGACCAAACCGTTTGCGATCGGTCGAATCGCATGAAATTCCTTCATTTGCACGGAATTAACGCATTTCAACCGTTTCGAGCAAGAAAGTCACGGAAGTTTGGCTGCAATAGCGTAACATTGGTGTTTTGAACGGAAACTTCGACGAACTCACGATACCCTCGAATCTTGTCGAAAACGACGTTACGGGCGACGGTTCGTTCGAAATGCTCGATTTTGCAAAAATCACACATAGTTGGATAAAACTAAGGTTTTTCACACGTTTCCAACCAGAAACAACGATTTTTGTAGCTGGGACAGAAGATTCGACAAATTTGGTTGAAATCGATGTTGCGAACGACCAAACCGTTTGCGATCGGTCGAATCGCATGAAATTCCTTCATTTGCACGGAATTAACGCATTTCAACCGTTTCGAGCAAGAAAGTCACGGAAGTTTGGCTGCAATAGCGTAACATTGGTGTTTTGAACGGAAACTTCGACGAACTCACGGTACCCTCGAATCTTGTCGAAAACGACGTTACGGCCGAACGGTTCGTTCGAAATGCTCGATTTTGCAAAAATCACACATAGTTGGATGAAACTAAGGTTTTTCACACGTTTCCAACCAGAAACAACCATTTTTGTAGCTGGGAAAGAAGATTCGACGAATTTGGTCGAAATCGATGTTGCGAACGACCAAACCGTTTGCGATCGGTCGAAATGCATGAAATTCCTTCATTTGCACGGAATTAACGCATTTCAACCGTTTCGAGCAAGAAAGTCACGGAAGTTTGGCTGCAATAGCGTAACATCGGTGTTTTGAACGGGAACTTCGACGAACTCACGATACCCTCGAATCTTGTCGAAAACGACGTTACGGGCGAACGGTACGTTCGAAATGCTCGATTTTGCAAATATCACGGATAGTTGGATGAAACTAAGGTTTTTCACACGATTCCAACCAGAAACAACCATTTTTGTAGCTGGGAAAGAAGATTCGACGAATTTGGTCGAAATCGATGTTGCGAACGACCAAACCGTTTGCGATCGGTCGAAATGCATGAAATTCCTTCATTTGCACGGAATTATCGCATTTTAACCGTTTCGAGCAAGAAAGTCACGGAAGTTTGGCTGCAATAGCGTAACATTGGTGTTTTGAACGGAAACTTCGACGAACTCACGATACTCTCGAATCTTGTCGAAAACGACGTTACGGGCGAACGGTTCGTTCGAAATGCTCGATTTTGCAAAAATCACACATAGTTGGATGAAACTAAGGTTTTTCACACGTTTCCAACCAGAAACAACCGTTTTTGTAGCTGGGAACGACGATTCGACGAATTTGGTCGAAATCGATGTTGCGAACGACCAAACCGTTTGCGATCGGTCGAAATGCATGAAATTCCTTTATTTGCACGGATTGAACGCATTTCAACCGTTTCGAGCAAGAAAGTCACGGAAGTTTGGCTGCAATAGCGTAACATTGGTGTTTTGAACGGAAACTTCGACGAACTCACGATACCCTCGAATCTTGTCGAAAACGACGTTACGGGCGAACGGTTCGTTCGAAATGGGCGATTTTGCAAAAATCACACATAGTTGGATGAAACTAAGGTTTTTCACACGATTCCAACCAGAAACAACCATTTTTGTAGCTGGGAAAGAAGATTCGACGAATTTGGTCGAAATCGATGTTGCGAACGACCAAACCGTTTGCGATCGGTCGAAATGCATGAAATTCCTTCATTTGCACGGAAATAACGCATTTCAACCGTTTCGAGCAAGAAAGTCACGGAAGTTTGGCTGCAATAGCGTAACATTGGTGTTTTGAACGGAAACTTCGACGAGATCACGATACCCTCGAATCTTGTCGAAAACGACGTTACGGGCGAACGGTTCGTTCGAAATGCTCGATTTTGCAAAAATCACACATAGTTGGATGAAACTAAGGTTTTTCACATGTTTCCAACCAGAAACAACGATTTTTGTAGCTGGGACAGAAGATTCGACAAATTTGGTTGAAATCGATGTTGCGAACGACCAAACCGTTTGCGATCGGTCGAATCGCATGAAATTCCTTCATTTGCACGGAATGAACGCATTTCAACCGTTTCGAGCCGGCAAGCCACGGAAGTTTAGCCGCAGTAGCGAATCATTGGTGTTTTGAACGTAGGTTCGACGAACTCACGATACCCTCGAATCTTGTCGAAAACGACGTTACGGGCGAACGGTTCCTTCGAAATGCTCGATTTTTCAAAAATCACACATAGTTAGATGAAACTAAGGTTTTTTACACGTTTCCCACCAGAAACAACCATTTTTGTAGCTGGGAACGACGATTCGTCGAATTTGGTCGAAATCGATGTTGCGAACGACCAAACCGTTTGCGATCGGTCGAAATGCATGAAATTCCTTCATTTGCACGGAATTGACGCATTTCAACCGTTTCGAGCAAGAAAGTCACGGAAGTTTGGCTGCAATAGCGTAACATTGGTGTTTTGAACGGAAACTTCGACGAACTCACGATACCCTCGAATCTAGTCGAAAACGACGTTACGGGCGAACGGTACGTTCGAAATGCTCGATTTTGCAAAAATCACGGATAGTTGGATGAAACTAAGGTTTTTCACACGATTCCAACCAGAAACAACCATTTTTGTAGCTGGGAAAGAAGATTCGACGAATTTGGTCGAAATCGATGTTGCGAACGACCAAACCGTTTGCGATCGGTCGAAATGCATGAAATTCCTTCATTTGCACGGAATTATCGCATTTTAACCGTTTCGAGCAAGAAAGTCACGGAAGTTTGGCTGCAATAGCGTGACATTGGTGTTTTGAACGGAAACTTCGACGAACTCACGATACTCTCGAATCTTGTCGAAAACGACGTTACGGGCGAACGGTTCGTTCGAAATGCTCGATTTTGCAAAAATCACACATAGTTGGATGAAACTAAGGTTTTTCACACGTTTCCAACCAGAAACAACCGTTTTTGTAGCTGGGAACGACGATTCGACGAATTTGGTCGAAATCGATGTTGCGAACGACCAAACCGTTTGCGATCGGTCGAAATGCATGAAATTCCTTTATTTGCACGGATTGAACGCATTTCAACCGTTTCGAGCAAGAAAGTCACGGAAGTTTGGCTGCAATAGCGTAACATTGGTGTTTTGAACGGAAACTTCGACGAACTCACGATACCCTCGAATCTTGTCGAAAACGACGTTACGGGCGAACGGTTCGTTCGAAATGGGCGATTTTGCAAAAATCACACATAGTTTGATGAAACTAAGGTTTTTCACACGATTCCAACCAGAAACAACCATTTTTGTAGCTGGGAAAGAAGATTCGACGAATTTGGTCGAAATCGATGTTGCGAACGACCAAACCGTTTGCGATCGGTCGAAATGCATGAAATTCCTTCATTTGCACGGAAATAACGCATTTCAACCGTTTCGAGCAAGAAAGTCACGAAAGTTTGGCTGCAATAGCGTAACATTGGTGTTTTGAACGGAAACTTCGACGAGATCACGATACCCTCGAATCTTGTCGAAAACGACGTTACGGGCGAACGGTTCGTTCGAAATGCTCGATTTTGCAAAAATCACACATAGTTGGATGAAACTAAGGTTTTTCACATGTTTCCAACCAGAAACAACGATTTTTGTAGCTGGGACAGAAGATTCGACAAATTTGGTTGAAATCGATGTTGCGAACGACCAAACCGTTTGCGATCGGTCGAATCGCATGAAATTCCTTCATTTGCACGGAATGAACGCATTTCAACCGTTTCGAGCCGGCAAGCCACGGAAGTTTAGCCGCAGTAGCGAATCATTGGTGTTTTGAACGTAGGTTCGACGAACTCACGATACCCTCGAATCTTGTCGAAAACGACGTTACGGGCGAACGGTTCCTTCGAAATGCTCGATTTCTCAAAAATCACACATAGTTAGATGAAACTAAGGTTTTTTACACGTTTCCAACCAGAAACAACCATTTTTGTAGCTGGGAACGACGATTCGTCGAATTTGGTCGAAATCGATGTTGCGAACGACCAAACCGTTTGCGATCGGTCGAAATGCATGAAATTCCTTCATTTGCACGGAATTGACGCATTTCAACCGTTTCGAGCAAGAAAGTCACGGAAGTTTGGCTGCAATAGCGTAAACATTGGTGTTTTGAACGGAAACTTCGACGAACTCACGATACCCTCGAATCTAGTCGAAAACGACGTTACGGGCGAACGGTACGTTCGAAATGCTCGATTTTGCAAAAATCACGGATAGTTGGATGAAACTAAGGTTTTTCACACGTTTCCAACCAGAAACAACCATTTTTGTAGCTGGGAAAGAAGATTCGACGAATTTGGTCGAAATCGATGTTGCGAACGACCAAACCGTTTGCGATCGGTCGAAATGCATGAAATTCCTTCATTTGCACGGAATTATCGCATTTTAACCGTTTCGAGCAAGAAAGTCACGGAAGTTTGGCTGCAATAGCGTAACGTTGGTGTTTTGAACGGAAACTTCGACGAACTCACGATACCCTCGAATCTTGTCGAAAACGACGTTACGGGCGAACGTTTCGTTCGAAATGCTCGATTTTGCAAAAATCACACATAGTTGGATGAAACTAAGGTTTTCTCACATGTTTCCAACCAGACACAACCATTTTTGTAGCTGGGAACGACGATTCGACGAATTTGGTCGGAATCGATGTTGCGAACGACCAAACCGTTTGCGATCGGTCGAAATGCATGAAATTTCTTCATTCGCACGGAATTAACGCATTTCAACCGTTTCGAGCAAGAAAGTCACGGAAGTTTGGCTGCAATAGCGTAACATTGGTGTTTTGAACGGAAACTTCGACGAACTCACGATACCCTCGAATCTTGTCGAAAACGACGTTACGGGCGACGGTTCGTTCGAAATGCTCGATTTTGCAAAAATCACACATAGTTGGATAAAACTAAGGTTTTTCACACGTTTCCAACCAGAAACAACGATTTTTGTAGCTGGGACAGAAGATTCGACAAATTTGGTTGAAATCGATGTTGCGAACGACCAAACCGTTTGCGATCGGTCGAATCGCATGAAATTCCTTCATTTGCACGGAATTAACGCATTTCAACCGTTTCGAGCAAGAAAGTCACGGAAGTTTGGCTGCAATAGCGTAACATTGGTGTTTTGAACGGAAACTTCGACGAACTCACGATACCCTCGAATCTTGTCGAAAACGACGTTACGGGCGACGGTTCGTTCGAAATGCTCGATTTTGCAAAAATCACACATAGTTGGATAAAACTAAGGTTTTTCACACGTTTCCAACCAGAAACAACGATTTTTGTAGCTGGGACAGAAGATTCGACAAATTTGGTTGAAATCGATGTTGCGAACGACCAAACCGTTTGCGATCGGTCGAATCGCATGAAATTCCTTCATTTGCACGGAATTAACGCATTTCAACCGTTTCGAGCAAGAAAGTCACGGAAGTTTGGCTGCAATAGCGTAACATTGGTGTTTTGAACGGAAACTTCGACGAACTCACGGTACCCTCGAATCTTGTCGAAAACGACGTTACGGCCGAACGGTTCGTTCGAAATGCTCGATTTTGCAAAAATCACACATAGTTGGATGAAACTAAGGTTTTTCACACGTTTCCAACCAGAAACAACCATTTTTGTAGCTGGGAAAGAAGATTCGACGAATTTGGTCGAAATCGATGTTGCGAACGACCAAACCGTTTGCGATCGGTCGAAATGCATGAAGGTCCTCCATTTGCACGGAATTAACGCATTTCAACCGTTTCGAGCAAGAAAGTCACGGAAGTTTGGCTGCAATAGCGTAACATTCGTGTTTTGAACGGAAACTTCGACGAACTCACGATACCCTCGAATCTTGTCGAAAACGACGTTACGGGCGAACGGTTCGTTCGAAATGCTCGATTTTGCAAAAATCACACATAGTTGGATAAAACTAAGGTTTTTCACACGTCTCCAACCAGAAACAACGATTTTTGTAGCTGGGACAGAAGATTCGACAAATTTGGTTGAAATCGATGTTGCGAACGACCAAACCGTTTGCGCTCGGTCGAATCGCATGAAATTCCTTCATTTGCACGGAATTAACGCATTTCAACCGTTTCGAGCAAGAAAGTCACGGAAGTTTGGCTGCAATAGCGTAACATTGGTGTTTTGAACGGAAACTTCGACGAACTCACGGTACCCTCGAATCTTGTCGAAAACGACGTTACGAGCGAACGGTTCGTTCGAAATGCTCGATTTTGCAAAAATCACACATAGTTGGATGAAACTAAGGTTTTTCACACGTTTCCACCCAGAAACAACCATTTTTGTAGCTGGGACAGAAGATTCGACAAATTTGGTTGAAATCGATGTTGCGAACGACCAAACCGTTTGCGATCGGTCGAATCGCATGAAATTCCTTCATTTGCACGGAATGAACGCATTTCAACCGTTTCGAGCCGGCAAGCACGGAAGTTTAGCCGCAGTAGCGAATCATTGGTGTTTTGAACGTAGGTTCGACGAACTCACGATACCCTCGAATCTTGTCGAAAACGACGTTACGGGCGAACGGTTCCTTCGAAATGCTCGATTTTTCAAAAATCACACATAGTTAGATGAAACTAAGGTTTTTTACACGTTTCCAACCAGAAACAACCATTTTTGTAGCTGGGAACGACGATTCGACGAATTTGGTCGAAATCGATGTTGCGAACGACCAAACCGTTTGCGATCGGTCGAAATGCATGAAATTCCTTCATTTGCACGGAATTAACGCATTTCAACCGTTTCGAGCAAGAAAGTCACGGAAGTTTGGCTGCAATAGCGTAACATTGGTGTTTTGAACGGAAACTTCGACGAACTCACGATACCCTCGAATCTAGTCGAAAACGACGTTACGGGCGAACGGTACGTTCGAAATGCTCGATTTTGCAAAAATCACGGATAGTTGGATGAAACTAAGGTTTTTCACACGTTTCCAACCAGAAACAACCATTTTTGTAGCTGGGAAAGAAGATTCGACGAATTTGGTCGAAATCGATGTTGCGAACGACCAAACCGTTTGCGATCGGTCGAAATGCATGAAATTCCTTCATTTGCACGGAATTATCGCATTTCAACCGTTTCGAGCAAGAAAGTCACGGAAGTTTGGCTGCAATAGCGTAACGTTGGTGTTTTGGACGGAAACTTCGACGAACTCACGATACCCTCGAATCTTGTCGAAAACGACGTTACGGGCGAACGTTTCATTCGAAATGCTCGATTTTGCAAAAATCACACATAGTTGGATGAAACTAAGGTTTTCTCACATGTTTCCAACCAGACACAACCATTTTTGTAGCTGGGAACGACGATTCGACGAATTTGGTCGGAATCGATGTTGCGAACGACCAAACCGTTTGCGATCGGTCAAAATGCATGAAATTTCTTCATTCGCACGGAATTAACGCATTTCAACCGTTTCGAGCAAGAAAGTCACGGAAGTTTGGCTGCAATAGCGTAACATTGGTGTTTTGAACGGAAACTTCGACGAACTCACGATACCCTCGAATCTTGTCGAAAACGACGTTACGGGCGAACGGTTCGTTCGAAATGCTCGATTTTGCAAAAATCACACATAGTTGGATAAAACTAAGGTTTTTCACACGTTTCCAACCAGAAACAACGATTTTTGTAGCTGGGACAGAAGATTCGACAAATTTGGTTGAAATCGATGTTGCGAACGACCAAACCGTTTGCGCTCGGTCGAATCGCATGAAATTCCTTCATTTGCACGGAATTAACGCATTTCAACCGTTTCGAGCAAGAGAGTCACGGAAGTTTGGCTGCAATAGCGTAACATTGGTGTTTTGAACGGAAACTTCGACGAACTCACGGTACCCTCGAATCTTGTCGAAAACGACGTTACGGGCGAACGGTTCGTTCGAAATGCTCGATTTTGCAAAAATCACACATAGTTGGATTAAACTAAGGTTTTTCACACGTTACCAACCAGAAACAACCATTTTTGTAGCTGGGAAAGAAGATTCGACGAATTTGGTCGAAATCGATGTTGCGAACGACCAAACCGTTTGCGATCGGTCGAAATGCATGAAGGTCCTCCATTTGCACGGAATTAACGCATTTCAACCGTTTCGAGCAAGAAAGTCACGGAAGTTTGGCTGCAATAGCGTAACATTGGTGTTTTGAACGGAAACTTCGACGAACTCACGATACCCTCGAATCTTGTCGAAAACGACGTTACGGGCGAACGGTTCGTTCGAAATGCTCGATTTTGCAAAAATCACACATAGTTGGATAAAACTAAGGTTTTTCACACGTTTCCAACCAGAAACAACGATTTTTGTAGCTGGGACAGAAGATTCGACAAATTTGGTTGAAATCGATGTTGCGAACGACCAAACCGTTTGCGCTCGGTCGAATCGCATGAAATTCCTTCATTTGCACGGAATTAACGCATTTCAACCGTTTCGAGCAAGAAAGTCACGGAAGTTTGGCTGCAATAGCGTAACATTGGTGTTTTGAACGGAAACTTCGACGAACTCACGGTACCCTCGAATCTTGTCGAAAACGACGTTACGGGCGAACGGTTCGTTCGAAATGCTCGATTTTGCAAAAATCACACATAGTTGGATGAAACTAAGGTTTTTCACACGTTTCCAACCAGAAACAACCATTTTTGTAGCTGGGAAAGAAGATTCGACGAATTTGGTCGAAATCGATGTTGCGAACGACCAAACCGTTTGCGATCGGTCGAAATGCATGAAATTCCTTCATTTGCACGGAATTATCGCATTTTAACCGTTTCGAGCAAGAAAGTCACGGAAGTTTGGCTGCAATAGCGTAACGTTGGTGTTTTGAACGGAAACTTCGACGAACTCACGATACTCTCGAATCTTGTCGAAAACGACGTTACGGGCGAACGGTTCGTTCGAAATGCTCGATTTTGCAAAAATCACACATAGTTGGATGAAACTAAGGTTTTTCACACGTTTCCAACCAGAAACAACCATTTTTGTAGTTGGGAACGACGATTCGACGAATTTGGTCGAAATCGATGTTGCGAACGACCAAACCGTTTGCGATCGGTCGAAATGCATGAAATTCCTTCATTTGCACGGAATGAACGCATTTCAACCGTTTCGAGCAAGAAAGTCACGGAAGTTTTGCTGCAATAGCGTAACATTGGTGTTTTGAACGGAAACTTCGACGAACTCACGATACCCTCGAATCTTGTCGAAAACGACGTTACGGGCGAACGGTTCCTTCGAAATGCTCGATTTTTCAAAAATCACACATAGTTAGATGAAACTAAGGTTTTTTACACGTTGCCCACCAGAAACAACCATTTTTGTAGCTGGGAACGACGATTCGTCGAATTTGGTCGAAATCGATGTTGCGAACGACCAAACCGTTTGCGATCGGTCGAAATGCATGAAATTCCTTCATTTGCACGGAATGAACGCATTTCAACCGTTTCGAGCAAGAAAGTCACGGAAGTTTGGCTGCAATAGCGTAACATTGGTGTTTTGAACGGAAACTTCGACGAACTCACGATACCCTCGAATCTTGTCGAAAACGACGTTACGGGCGAACGGTTCGTTCGAAATGCTCGATTTTGCAAAAATCACACATAGTTGGATGAAACTAAGGTTTTTCACACGATTCCAACCAGAAACAACCATTTTTGTAGCTGGGAAAGAAGATTCGACGAATTTGGTCGAAATCGATGTTGCGAACGACCAAACCGTTTGCGATCGGTCGAAATGCATGAAATTCCTTCATTTGCACGGAATTATCGCATTTTAACCGTTTCGAGCAAGAAAGTCACGGAAGTTTGGCTGCAATAGCGTAACATTGGTGTTTTGAACGGAAACTTCGACGAACTCACGATACTCTCGAATCTTGTCGAAAACGACGTTACGGGCGAACGGTTCGTTCGAAATGCTCGATTTTGCTAAAATCACACATAGTTGGATGAAACTAAGGTTTTTCACACGTTTCCAACCAGAAACAACGATTTTTGTAGCTGGGACAGAAGATTCGACAAATTTGGTTGAAATCGATGTTGCGAACGACCAAACCGTTTGCGATCGGTCGAATCGCATGAAATTCCTTCATTTGCACGGAATTAACGCATTTCAACCGTTTCGAGCAAGAAAGTCACGGAAGTTTGGCTGCAATAGCGTATTATTGGTGTTTTGAACGGAAACTTCGACGAACTCACGGTACCCTCGAATCTTGTCGAAAACGACGTTACGGGCGAACGGTTCGTTCGAAATGGGCGATTTTGCAAAAATCGCACATAGTTGGATGAAACTAAGGTTTTTCACACGTTTCCAACCAGAAACAACCATTTTCGTAGCTGGGAACGACGATTCGACGAATTTGGTCGAAATCGATGTTGCGAACGACCAAACCGTTTGCGATCGGTCGAAATGCATGAAATTCCTTCATTTGCACGGAATTAACGCATTTCAACCGTTTCGAGCAAGAAAGTCACGGAAGTTTGGCTGCAATAGCGTAACATCGGTGTTTTGAACGGGAACTTCGACGAACTCACGATACCCTCGAATCTTGTCGAAAACGACGTTACGGGCGAACGGTTCGTTCGAAATGCTCGATTTTTCAAAAATCACACATAGTTGGATGAAACTAAGGTTTTTTACACGTTTCCAACCAGAAACAACCATTCTTGTAGCTGGGAACGACGATTCGTCGAATTTGGTCGAAATCGATGTTGCGAACGACCAAACCGTTAGCGATCGGTCGAAATGCATGAAATTCCTTCATTTGCACGGAATTATCGCATTTTAACCGTTTCGAGCAAGAAAGTCACGGAAGTTTGGCTGCAATAGCGTAACATTGGTGTTTTGAACGGAAACTTCGACGAACTCACGATACTCTCGAATCTTGTCGAAAACGACGTTACGGGCGAACGGTTCGTTCGAAATGCTCGATTTTGCAAAAATCACACATAGTTGGATGAAACTAAGGTTTTTCACACGTTTCCAACCAGAAACAACCGTTTTTGTAGCTGGGAACGACGATTCGACGAATTTGGTCGAAATCGATGTTGCGAACGACCAAACCGTTTGCGATCGGTCGAAATGCATGAAATTCCTTCATTTGCACGGAATGAACGCATTTCAACCGTTTCGAGCAAGAAAGTCACGGAAGTTTGGCTGCAATAGCGTAACATTGGTGTTTTGAACGGAAACTTCGACGAACTCACGATACCCTCGAATCTTGTCGAAAACGACGTTACGGGCGAACGGTTCGTTCGAAATGCTCGATTTTGCAAAAATCACACATAGTTGGATGAAACTAAGGTTTTTCACACGTTTCCAACCAGAAACAACCATTTTTGTAGCTGGGAACGACGATTCGTCGAATTTGGTTGTAAGATGCAATATACGATTTCAAAGTCTCCCGCCAGTTAGACGAGACATCTATGACGGATCGTCGGTGAGGATATATTGCGCATGTCAATCTTCCCCCCCTCCAAATCACGAGTCTAGGTGACGAGCACGCGACATAAATCGCTCTCTCTTCTCCCTGGAACACCGTGGAATATACACGTGTCTCGAGCGACTTCCCAACGACCGAGGAAATCCACACGTGGTTAACCGGACTAAAGCCACTGAGACCAAAGATATTTACCAAGTCTTTTAAGACAGAAGATATCCAACCCAGGGGGGAGAGAGCCATCAAAACGGAGTACTCCAAAACAACAAGAAACGAGCTAAGTAACCAAATTGGCCATTTTGTGAACAGACTATATCAAACGACTAATAATTTATATGTGTGATAAATAATGGATGAGTGACTTTATTGATGTGTGTATGTGTGTTTGTATTTGTCTTTTCGTGTAATAATGAATAATAGCGGTTGCGCGTAGCGAAGGAGGTTTATTATTATTATTATTATTATTTGTATCAAAAATTAACGTGCGTTTATTTGCTTTTTCCTTGTACTCATACAGCGACTTAAATGAATTTCCATAGCTATGGTGACGACGTAAAAATATTTATAACGATTTCTATGGCTGTAAATAACGAATTATTGACGTTGCAACGAACGAAATAAAATTGTCGATTGCAAAACTTACATGGTCGAAATCGATGTTGCGAACGACCAAACCGTTTGCGATCGGTCGAAATGCATGAAATTCCTTCATTTGCACGGAATTAACGCATTCTAACCGTTTCGAGCAAGAAAGTCACGGAAGTTTGGCTGCAATAGCGTAACATTGGTGTTTTGAACGGAAACTTCGACGAACTCACGATACCCTCGAATCTTGTCGAAAACGACGTTACGGGCGAACGGTACGTTCGAAATGCTCGATTTTGCAAAAATCACACATAGTTGGATGAAACTAAGGTTTTTTACACGTTTCCAACCAGAAACAACGATTTTTGTAGCTGGGACAGAAGATTCGACAAATTTGGTTGAAATCGATGTTGCGAACGACCAAACCGTTTGCGATCGGTCGAATCGCATGAAATTCCTTCATTTGCACGGAATTAACGCATTTCAACCGTTTCGAGCAAGAAAGTCACGGAAGTTTGGCTGCAATAGCGTATTATTGGTGTTTTGAACGGAAACTTCGACGAACTCACGGTACCCTCGAATCTTGTCGAAAACGTCGTTACGGGCGAACGGTACGTTCGAAATGGGCGATTTTGCAAAAATCACACATAGTTGGATGAAACTAAGGTTTTTCACACGATTCCAACCAGAAACAACCATTTTGCTTCCTCATAAAGGAAGCTTTGTGACGGTGGGAAAATTTTTTTTCGAGATCTTCATGTCACCATGTTCAGAATGTTCCAAAACGTCGAGAAAACACATTTGTAGAAAATGTCCGGATGTATGTATGTGTGTGTGTGTGTGTGTGTGTGTGTGTGTATGTGTGTAATGGCCTCGCAAAATTCAAACTTGCATAACTCGAGAACGGTTTGAGCTACAGCCCCCAAATTTTGCAGACATGTGCAGCTCCGTAATCACTTCTTTGACTATAATTTTCGAAATGATTGAAGCTGCGACTCAGATTTTATGTCGTTTTCAAATTCCCAAAAAAAGGGCGTTATCACTCTAGCGATCGCAAATTTTGAGATACTCGTCTAAATAGTTCTTGACAAAGAGATACGTACCCAAGGTTAGTTGGTATTGCATTTGGGCCAAATCCATCAATAAGTTTTGATTTTATGATATTTTGAATTTTTCCAAAAATCAAATTTTTCGCTATAACTTTTGTGAACTTCGACCGATCAAGCTCAAATTTCACAAAAGTATAGAAAATCATTCAGCCGTGCTGTATCTCAAATTTGGCGAAGATCAGTTGGATGGTTCGGTTGTGACAGGAATTCAAGTTTTTCGATCGTAGGTAGTGAACGAAGATTCCTTTATGAGGAAGCCAAAACAAAAATGCTTCCTCATAGCGTTCCCATCAGCATCACATTGCTTTGTCATAAAGGATTCTTCGTTCACTACCTACGATTCAGAGGAAGCAAATTGCAGAAGCTCAACTTGCAGCTTGCTTGAAATTATAAGGAAGCAATTTGCAAGTTTCAACTTGCAGCTTTTTTGTAGCTGGGAAAGAAGATTCGACGAATTTGGTCGAAATCGATGTTGCGAACGACCAAACCGTTTGCGATCGGTCGAAATGCATGAAATTCCTTCATTTGCACGGAATTATCGCATTTTAACCGTTTCGAGCAAGAAAGTCACGGAAGTTTGGCTGCAATAGCGTAACATTGGTGTTTTGAACGGAAACTTCGACGAACTCACGATACTCTCGAATCTTGTCGAAAACGACGTTACGGGCGAACGGTTCGTTCGAAATGCTCGATTTTGCAAAAATCACACATAGTTGAATGTAACTAAGGTTTTTCACACGTTTCCAACCAGAAACAACCGTTTTTGTAGCTGGGAAAGAAGATTCGACGAATTTGGTCGAAATCGATGTTGCGAACGACCAAACCGTTTGCGATCGGTCAAAATGCATGAAATTCCTTCATTTGCACGGAATGAACGCATTTCAACCGTTTCGAGCAAGAAAGTCACGGAAGTTTTGCTGCAATAGCGTAACATTGGTGTTTTGAACGGAAACTTCGACGAACTCACGATACCCTCGAATCTTGTCGAAAACGACGTTACGGGCGAACGGTTCGTTCGAAATGCTCGATTTTGTGAAAATCACACGTAGTTGGATGAAACTAAGGTTTTTCACACGTTTCCAACCAGAAACAACCGTTTTTGTAGCTGGGAACGACGATTCGACGAATTTGGTCGAAATCGATGTTGCGAACGACCAAACCGTTTGCGATCGGTCGAAATGCATGAAATTCCTTCATTTGCACGGAATTAACGCGTTTTAACCGTTTCGAGCAAGAAAGTCACGGAAGTTTGGCTGCAATAGCGTAACATTGGTGTTTTGAACGGAAACTTCGACGAACTCACGATACCCTCGAATCTTGTCGAAAACGACGTTACGGGCGAACGGTACGTTCGAAATGCTCGATTTTGCAAAAATCACACATAGTTGGATGAAACTAAGGTTTTTCACACGTTTCCAACCAGAAACAACGATTTTTGTAGCTGGGACAGCAGATCCGACAAATTTGGTTGAAATCGATGTTGCGAACGAACAAACCGTTTGCGATTGGTCGAATCGCATGAAATTCCTTCATTTGCACGGAATTAACGCATTTCAACCGTTTCGAGCAAGAAAGTCACGGAAGTTTGGCTGCAATAGCGTATTATTGGTGTTTTGAACGGAAACTTCGACGAACTCACGGTACCCTCGAATCTTGTCGAAAACGACGTTACGGGCGAACGGTTCGTTCGAAATGGGCGATTTTGCAAAAATCACACATAGTTGGATGAAACTAAGGTTTTTCACACGTTTCCAACCAGAAACAACCATTTTTGTAGCTGGGAACGACGATTCGACGAATTTGGTCGAAATCGATGTTGCGAACGACCAAACCGTTAGCGATCGGTCGAAATGCATGAAATTCCTTCATTTGCACGGAATTAACGCATTTCAACCGTTTCGAGCAAGAAAGTCACGGAAGTTTGGCTGCAATAGCGTAACATTGGTGTTTTGAACGGAAACTTCGACGAACTCACGATACCCTCGAATCTTGTCGAAAACGACGTTACGGGCGAACGGTTCGTTCGAAATGCTCGATTTTGCAAAAATCACACATAGTTGGATGAAACTAAGGTTTTTCACACGTTTCCAACCAGAAACAACCGTTTTTGTAGCTGGGAACGACGATTCGACGAATTTGGTCGAAATCGATGTTGCGAACGACCAAACCGTTTGCGATCGGTCGAAATGCATGAAATTCCTTCATTTGCACGGAATGAACGCATTTCAACCGTTTCGAGCAAGAAAGTCACGGAAGTTTGGCTGCAATAGCGTAACATTGGTGTTTTGAACGGAAACTTCGACGAACTCACGATACCCTCGAATCTTGTCGAAAACGACGTTACGGGCGAACGGTTCGTTCGAAATGCTCGATTTTGCAAAAATCACACATAGTTGGATGAAACTAAGGTTTTTCACACGTTTCCAACCAGAAACAACCATTTTTGTAGCTGGGAACGACGATTCGTCGAATTTGGTTGTAAGATGCAATATACGATTTCAAAGTCTCCCGCCAGTTAGACGAGACATCTATGACGGATCGTCGGTGAGGATATATTGCGCATGTCAATCTTCCCCCCCTCCAAATCACGAGTCTAGGTGACGAGCACGCGACATAAATCGCTCTCTCTTCTCCCTGGAACACCGTGGAATATACACGTGTCTCGAGCGACTTCCCAACGACCGAGGAAATCCACACGTGGTTAACCGGACTAAAGCCACTGAGACCAAAGATATTTACCAAGTCTTTTAAGACAGAAGATATCCAACCCAGGGGGGAGAGAGCCATCAAAACGGAGTACTCCAAAACAACAAGAAACGAGCTAAGTAACCAAATTGGCCATTTTGTGAACAGACTATATCAAACGACTAATAATTTATATGTGTGATAAATAATGGATGAGTGACTTTATTGATGTGTGTATGTGTGTTTGTATTTGTCTTTTCGTGTAATAATGAATAATAGCGGTTGCGCGTAGCGAAGGAGGTTTATTATTATTATTATTATTATTTGTATCAAAAATTAACGTGCGTTTATTTGCTTTTTCCTTGTACTCATACAGCGACTTAAATGAATTTCCATAGCTATGGTGACGACGTAAAAATATTTATAACGATTTCTATGGCTGTAAATAACGAATTATTGACGTTGCAACGAACGAAATAAAATTGTCGATTGCAAAACTTACATGGTCGAAATCGATGTTGCGAACGACCAAATCGTTTGCGATCGGTCGAAATGCATGAAATTCCTTCATTTGCACGGAATTAACGCATTCTAACCGTTTCGAGCAAGAAAGTCACGGAAGTTTGGCTGCAATAGCGTAACATTGGTGTTTTGAACGGAAACTTCGACGAACTCACGATACCCTCGAATCTTGTCGAAAACGACGTTACGGGCGAACGGTACGTTCGAAATGCTCGATTTTGCAAAAATCACACATAGTTGGATGAAACTAAGGTTTTTTACACGTTTCCAACCAGAAACAACGATTTTTGTAGCTGGGACAGAAGATTCGACAAATTTGGTTGAAATCGATGTTGCGAACGACCAAACCGTTTGCGATCGGTCGAATCGCATGAAATTCCTTCATTTGCACGGAATTAACGCATTTCAACCGTTTCGAGCAAGAAAGTCACGGAAGTTTGGCTGCAATAGCGTATTATTGGTGTTTTGAACGGAAACTTCGACGAACTCACGGTACCCTCGAATCTTGTCGAAAACGACGTTACGGGCGAACGGTACGTTCGAAATGGGCGATTTTGCAAAAATCACACATAGTTGGATGAAACTAAGGTTTTTCACACGATTCCAACCAGAAACAACCATTTTGCTTCCTCATAAAGGAAGCTTTGTGACGGTGGGAAAATTTTTTTTCGAGATCTTCATGTCACCATGTTCAGAATGTTCCAAAACGTCGAGAAAACACATTTGTAGAAAATGTCCGGATGTATGTATGTGTGTGTGTGTGTGTGTGTGTGTGTGTGTGTATGTGTGTAATGGCCTCCCAAAATTCAAACTTGCATAACTCGAGAACGGTTTGAGCTACAGCCCCCAAATTTTGCAGACATGTGCAGCTCCGTAATCACTTCTTTGACTATAATTTTCGAAATGATTGAAGCTGCGACTCAGATTTTATGTCGTTTTCAAATTCCCAAAAAAAGGGCGTTATCACTCTAGCGATCGCAAATTTTGAGATACTCGTCTAAATAGTTCTTGACAAAGAGATACGTACCCAAGGTTAGTTGGTATTGCATTTGGGCCAAATCCATCAATAAGTTTTGATTTTATGATATTTTGAATTTTTCCAAAAATCAAATTTTTCGCTATAACTTTTGTGAACTTCGACCGATCAAGCTCAAATTTCACAAAAGTATAGAAAATCATTCAGCCGTGCTGTATCTCAAATTTGGCGAAGATCAGTTGGATGGTTCGGTTGTGACAGGAATTCAAGTTTTTCGATCGTAGGTAGTGAACGAAGATTCCTTTATGAGGAAGCCAAAACAAAAATGCTTCCTCATAGCGTTCCCATCAGCATCACATTGCTTTGTCATAAAGGATTCTTCGTTCACTACCTACGATTCAGAGGAAGCAAATTGCAGAAGCTCAACTTGCAGCTTGCTTGAAATTATAAGGAAGCAATTTGCAAGTTTCAACTTGCAGCTTTTTTGTAGCTGGGAAAGAAGATTCGACGAATTTGGTCGAAATCGATGTTGCGAACGACCAAACCGTTTGCGATCGGTCGAAATGCATGAAATTCCTTCATTTGCACGGAATTATCGCATTTTAACCGTTTCGAGCAAGAAAGTCACGGAAGTTTGGCTGCAATAGCGTAACATTGGTGTTTTGAACGGAAACTTCGACGAACTCACGATACTCTCGAATCTTGTCGAAAACGACGTTACGGGCGAACGGTTCGTTCGAAATGCTCGATTTTGCAAAAATCACACATAGTTGAATGTAACTAAGGTTTTTCACACGTTTCCAACCAGAAACAACCGTTTTTGTAGCTGGGAAAGAAGATTCGACAAATTTGGTCGAAATCGATGTTGCGAACGACCAAACCGTTTGCGATCGGTCAAAATGCATGAAATTCCTTCATTTGCACGGAATGAACGCATTTCAACCGTTTCGAGCAAGAAAGTCACGGAAGTTTTGCTGCAATAGCGTAACATTGGTGTTTTGAACGGAAACTTCGACGAACTCACGATACCCTCGAATCTTGTCGAAAACGACGTTACGGGCGAACGGTTCGTTCGAAATGCTCGATTTTGTGAAAATCACACGTAGTTGGATGAAACTAAGGTTTTTCACACGTTTCCAACCAGAAACAACCGTTTTTGTAGCTGGGAACGACGATTCGACGAATTTGGTCGAAATCGATGTTGCGAACGACCAAACCGTTTGCGATCGGTCGAAATGCATGAAATTCCTTCATTTGCACGGAATTAACGCGTTTTAACCGTTTCGAGCAAGAAAGTCACGGAAGTTTGGCTGCAATAGCGTAACATTGGTGTTTTGAACGGAAACTTCGACGAACTCACGATACCCTCGAATCTTGTCGAAAACGACGTTACGGGCGAACGGTACGTTCGAAATGCTCGATTTTGCAAAAATCACACATAGTTGGATGAAACTAAGGTTTTTCACACGTTTCCAACCAGAAACAACGATTTTTGTAGCTGGGACAGCAGATCCGACAAATTTGGTTGAAATCGATGTTGCGAACGAACAAACCGTTTGCGATTGGTCGAATCGCATGAAATTCCTTCATTTGCACGGAATTAACGCATTTCAACCGTTTCGAGCAAGAAAGTCACGGAAGTTTGGCTGCAATAGCGTATTATTGGTGTTTTGAACGGAAACTTCGACGAACTCACGGTACCCTCGAATCTTGTCGAAAACGACGTTACGGGCGAACGGTTCGTTCGAAATGGGCGATTTTGCAAAAATCACACATAGTTGGATGAAACTAAGGTTTTTCACACGTTTCCAACCAGAAACAACCATTTTTGTAGCTGGGAACGACGATTCGACGAATTTGGTCGAAATCGATGTTGCGAACGACCAAACCGTTTGCGATCGGTCGAAATGCATGAAATTCCTTCATTTGCACGGAATTAACGCATTTCAACCGTTTCGAGCAAGAAAGTCACGGAAGTTTGGCTGCAATAGCGTAACATCGGTGTTTTGAACGGGAACTTCGACGAACTCACGATACCCTCGAATCTTGTCAAAAACGACGTTACGGGCGAACGGTTCGTTCGAAATGCTCGATTTTTCAAAAATCACACATAGTTGGATGAAACTAAGGTTTTTTACACGTTTCCAACCAGAAACAACCATTTTTGTAGCTGGGAACGACGATTCGTCGAATTTGGTCGAAATCGATGTTGCGAACGACCAAACCGTTTGCGATCGGTAGAAATGCATGAAATTCCTTCATTTGCACGGAATTAACGCATTTCAACCGTTTCGAGCAAGAAAGTCACGGAAGTTTGGCTGCAATAGCGTAACATCGGTGTTTTGAACGGGAACTTCGACGAACTCACGATACCCTCGAATCTTGTCGAAAACGACGTTACGGGCGAACGGTACGTTCGAAATGCTCGATTTTGCAAAAATCACGGATAGTTGGATGAAACTAAGGTTTTTCACACGATTCCAACCAGAAACAACCATTTTTGTAGCTGGGAAAGAAGATTCGACGAATTTGGTCGAAATCGATGTTGCGAACGACCAAACCGTTTGCGATCGGTCGAAATGCATGAAATTCCTTCATTTGCACGGAATTATCGCATTTTAACCGTTTCGAGCAAGAAAGTCACGGAAGTTTGGCTGCAATAGCGTAACATTGGTGTTTTGAACGGAAACTTCGACGAACTCACGATACTCTCGAATCTTGTCAAAAACGACGTTACGGGCGAACGGTTCGTTCGAAATGCTCGATTTTGCAAAAATCTCACATAGTTGGATGAAACTAAGGTTTTTCACACGTTTCCAACCAGAAACAACCATTTTTGTAGCTGGGAACGACGATTCGACGAATTTGGTCGAAATCGATGTTGCGAACGACCAAACCGTTTGCGATCGGTCGAAATGCATGAAATTCCTTCATTTGCACGGAATTATCGCATTTCAACCGTTTCGAGCAAGAAAGTCACGGAAGTTTGGCTGCAATAGCGTAACATTGGTGTTTTGAACGGAAACTCCGACGAACTCACGATACTCTCGAATCTTGTCGAAAACGACGTTACGGGCGAACGGTTCGTTCGAAATGCTCGATTTTGCAAAAATCACACATAGTTGGATGAAACTAAGGTTTTTCACACGTTTCCAACCAGAAACAACCGTTTTTGTAGCTGGGAACGACGATTCGACGAATTTGGTCGAAATCGATGTTGCGAACGACCAAACCGTTTGCGATCGGTCGAAATGCATGAAATTCCTTCATTTGCACGGAATGAACGCATTTCAACCGTTTCGAGCAAGAAAGTCACGGAAGTTTGGCTGCAATAGCGTATTATTGGTGTTTTGAACGGAAACTTCGACGAACTCACGGTACCCTCGAATCTTGTCGAAAACGACGTTACGGGCGAACGGTACGTTCGAAATGGGCGATTTTGCAAAAATCACACATAGTTGGATGAAACTAAGGTTTTTCACACGATTCCAACCAGAAACAACCATTTTTGTAGCTGGGAAAGAAGATTCGACGAATTTGGTCGAAATCGATGTTGCGAACGACCAAACCGTTTGCGATCGGTCGAAATGCATGAAATTCCTTCATTTGCACGAAATTATCGCATTTTAACCGTTTCGAGCAAGAAAGTCACGGAAGTTTGGCTGCAATAGCGTAACATTGGTGATTTGAACGGAAACTTCGACGAACTCACGATACTCTCGAATCTTGTCGAAAACGACGTTACGGGCGAACGGTTCGTTCGAAATGCTCGATTTTGCAAAAATCACACATAGTTGAATGTAACTAAGGTTTGTCACACGTTTCCAACCAGGAACAACCGTTTTTGTAGCTGGGAAAGAAGATTCGCCGAATTTGGTCGAAATCGATGTTGCGAACGACCAAACCGTTTGCGATCGGTCAAAATGCATGAAATTCCTTCATTTGCACGGAATGAACGCATTTCAACCGTTTCGAGCAAGAAAGTCACGGAAGTTTTGCTGCAATAGCGTAACATTGGTGTTTTGAACGGAAACTTCGACGAACTCACGATACCCTCGAATCTTGTCGAAAACGACGTTACGGGCGAACGGTTCGTTCGAAATGCTCGATTTTGCAAAAATCACACATAGTTGGATGAAACTAAGGTTTTTCACACGTTTCCAACCAGAAACAATTATTTTTGTAGCTGGGAACGACGATTCGTCGAATTTGGTCGAAATCGATGTTGCGAACGACCAAACCGTTTGCGATCGGTCGAAATGCATGAAATTCCTTCATTTGCACGGAATTAACGCGTTTTAACCGTTTCGAGCAAGAAAGTCACGGAAGTTTGGCTGCAATAGCGTAACATTGGTGTTTTGAACGGAAACTTCGACGAACTCACGATACCCTCGAATCTTGTCGAAAACGACGTTACGGGCGAACGGTACGTTCGAAATGCTCGATTTTGCAAAAATCACACATAGTTGGATGAAACTAAGGTTTTTCACACGTTTCCAACCAGAAACAACGATTTTTGTAGCTGGGACAGAAGATTCGACAAATTTGGTTGAAATCGATGTTGCGAACGACCAAACCGTTTGCGATCGGTCGAATCGCATGAAATTCCTTCATTTGCACGGAATTAACGCATTTCAACCGTTTCGAGCAAGAAAGTCACGGAAGTTTGGCTGCAATAGCGTATTATTGGTGTTTTGAACGGAAACTTCGACGAACTCACGGTACCCTCGAATCTTGTCGAAAACGACGTTACGGGCGAACGGTTCGTTCGAAATGGGCGATTTTGCAAAAATCACACATAGTTGGATGAAACTAAGGTTTTTCACACGTTTCCAACCAGAAACAACCATTTTTGTAGCTGGGAACGACGATTCGACGAATTTGGTCGAAATCGATGTTGCGAACGACCAAACCGTTTGCGATCGGTCGAAATGCATGAAATTCCTTTATTTGCACGGAATTAACGCATTTCAACCGTTTCGAGCAAGAAAGTCACGGAAGTTTGGCTGCAATAGCGTAACATCGGTGTTTTGAACGGGAACTTCGACGAACTCACGATACCCTCGAATCTTGTCAAAAACGACGTTACGTGCGAACGGTTCGTTCGAAATGCTCGATTTTTCAAAAATCACACATAGTTGGATGAAACTAAGGTTTTTTACACGTTTCCAACCAGAAACAACCATTTTTGTAGCTGGGAACGACGATTCGTCGAATTTGGTCGAAATCGATGTTGCGAACGACCAAACCGTTTGCGATCGGTAGAAATGCATGAAATTCCTTCATTTGCACGGAATTAACGCATTTCAACCGTTTCGAGCAAGAAAGTCACGGAAGTTTGGCTGCAATAGCGTAACATTGGTGTTTTGAACGGAAACTTCGACGAACTCACGATACCCTCGAATCTTGTCGAAAACGACGTTACGGGCGAACGGTACGTTCGAAATGCTCGATTTTGCAAAAATCACGGATAGTTGGATGAAACTAAGGTTTTTCACACGATTCCAACCAGAAACAACCATTTTTGTAGCTGGGAAAGAAGATTCGACGAATTTGGTCGAAATCGATGTTGCGAACGACCAAACCGTTTGCGATCGGTCGAAATGCATGAAATTCCTTCATTTGCACGGAATTATCGCATTTTAACCGTTTCGAGCAAGAAAGTCACGGAAGTTTGGCTGCAATAGCGTAACATTGGTGTTTTGAACGGAAACTTCGACGAACTCACGATACTCTCGAATCTTGTCGAAAACGACGTTACGGGCGAACGGTTCGTTCGAAATGCTCGATTTTGCAAAAATCTCACATAGTTGGATGAAACTAAGGTTTTTCACACGTTTCCATCCAGAAACAACCATTTTTGTAGCTGGGAACGACGATTCGACGAATTTGGTCGAAATCGATGTTGCGAACGACCAAACCGTTTGCGATCGGTCGAAATGCATGAAATTCCTTCATTTGCACGGAATTATCGCCTTTCAACCGTTTCGAGCAAGAAAGTCACGGAAGTTTGGCTGCAATAGCGTAACATTGGTGTTTTGAACGGAAACTTCGACGAACTCACGATACCCTCGAATCTTGTCGAAAACGACGTTACGGGCGAACGGTTCGTTCGAAATGCTCGATTTTGCAAAAATCACACATAGTTGGATGAAACTAAGGTTTTTCACACGTTTCCAACCAGAAACAACCATTTTTGTAGCTGGGAACGACGATTCGTCGAATTTGGTCGAAATCGATGTTGCGAACGACCAAACCGTTTGCGATCGGTCGAAATGCATGAAATTTCTTCATTTGCACGGAATTAACGCATTTTAACCGTTTCGAGCAAGAAAGTCACGGAAGTTTGGCTGCAATAGCGTAACATTGGTGTTTTGAACGGAAACTTCGACGAACTCACGATACCCTCGAATCTTGTCGAAAACGACGTTACGGGCGAACGGTACGTTCGAAATGCTCGATTTTGCAAAAATCACACATAGTTGGATGAAACTAAGGTTTTTCACACGTTTCCAACCAGAAACAACGATTTTTGTAGCTGGGAAGGAAGATTCGACAAATTTGGTTGAAATCGATGTTGCGAACGACCAAACCGTTTGCGATCGGTCGAATCGCATGAAATTCCTTCATTTGCACGAAATTAACGCATTTCAACCGTTTCGAGCAAGAAAGTCACGGAAGTTTGGCTGCAATAGCGTAACATTGGTGTTTTGAACGGAAACTTCGACGAACTCACGATACCCTCGAATCTTGTCGAAAACGACGTTACGGGCGAACGGTACGTTCGAAATGCTCGATTTTGCAAAAATCACACATAGTTGGATGAAACTAAGGTTTTTCACACGTTTCCAACCAGAAACAACGATTTTTGTAGCTGGGACAGAAGATTCGACAAATTTGGTTGAAATCGATGTTGCGAACGACCAAACCGTTTGCGATCGGTCGAATCGCATGAAATTCCTTCATTTGCACGAAATTAACGCATTTCAACCGTTTCGAGCAAGAAAGTCACGGAAGTTTGGCTGCAATAGCGTATTATTGGTGTTTTGAACGGAAACTTCGACGAACTCACGGTACCCTCGAATCTTGTCGAAAACGACGTTACGGGCGAACGGTTCGTTCGAAATGGGCGATTTTGCAAAAATCACACATAGTTGGATAAAACTAAGGTTTTTCACACGTTTCTAACCAGAAACAACCATTTTCGTAGCTGGGAACGACGATTCGACGAATTTGGTCGAAATTGATGTTGCGAACGACCAAACCGTTTGCGATCGGTCGAAATGCATGAAATTCCTTCATTTGCACGGAATTAACGCATTTCAACCGTTTCGAGCAAGAAAGTCACGGAAGTTTGGCTGCAATAGCGTAACATTGGTGTTTTGAACGGAAACTTCGACGAACTCACGATACCCTCGAATCTTGTCGAAAACGACGTTACGGGCGAACGGTACTGTTGTGCCCCGAAAATTCAAAATTGTTAAACCAAATTAATTATAACCTATCGTCATAATTAATCATACTTTACTTGGGAAATATTATTGGGAAATATTATTGGGAAATATTATTGGGAAATATTATTTTGAAACATTATTTCGAACGGAATTCCGCGCGAACTTATTTCAACACTTCGGAATTCCGCGCAAAATCATTTCGACACTTTCTTTCGACAGAAAGCTGACGTTAAATCGCGCAATGACCCGAAGGTCATTGCACCGATCTAACCACGCAATTTCGAGTGCACACGGGCCGCGAGTGACCATCAAAATTGCATTTTCGAAGTGCACACGCGCCGCGAGTGACCGTCAAAATTGCTGACATAGAATCACGCGATCGTTGAACGACGATCGCGACGATCGATCCGAAGCATCGATTGTCAGTCTGAACTGAAACACCAAATCGAAAAGATCTCCTCCAAAAGACTCTCGCGACGCGATCCGCTGGACTTGTATTTCTTACATGTATCACGACTCGCGACACGACGTGAGGAGATAACCCGACGCGCGCCGACAAGTAGATAACTCGCGCCACGCGACGGGCGAATACGATTCCCTAAGATAACGTTTATTATTAACGTGACATCGCTACACCTGTAAAGCGATATCACGAGCTTGTACAATCAAAAGAACAGTTCATTCTCACCATCGTAAAATAAATTCAAAACCCATTGCTAATTTATTGAGTCAAACTCTTAATTCGGTAAACGATCCCTACAAAACATATATCCCCTCCAACCCGCATCCCTTTCTGAGACGCGTGTTAATTTCGGGGACATAACATTGGTGGCAGCGGTGGGATCTGCCGAAATAAATTCAGTGCGGTAACGAATTTAAACACCCAGAGCCAAAAAGTAACAAAAAATCCCGACACGCAGTCGTCGCGATTACTTTGGCCTGGCTACGCGGTGCTGCACAAGTAGCAACGTCAGCACGCGCGCGAAAAAACCCCAGAGTTACGAGAATTCCTGACACGCAGACGTCACGAAATTAACCTGGGTACACAGTGCCGTTTAAGTGAAAAAACAGTGCCTGTGTGAAAGCAAACCCAGAGCTCGATTCGACACGCAGTCGTCGAAATCCAGCCTGGTCCTCCCACGGCCACAAGGACACCGCGAGGAGGCGAGGAGCAGCCCATCAGCCACTCCAGAGGGTCAAGGACAAGGACGAGGACTGAGGGAAGGACCTGCTCGGAAGGACATCATGCCAACAAGGATCATCTACCTGTAAGTGGCAGTTATATTGTACCTTATTACCAAAGCCAAAAAATCGAGTCGAGAAAAAATTTATATTATTGAGTAGTTCGCGCCGGGGGTAAACAAAATATTGCGCAACCAAAGATAATTAAATAGATCGAACCCGAGAGGTCGCGGACCGTCGCGGAAAAAATTTTTTAACAATAATTAACCCGCGTCCGCGATAAATAAAAAAAAAAAAAAAAAAAAAAAAAATTTTTTTATTTTTCGATAAATATTTCAAATTGACCGACCGATCGTGGAATTTTGGAAAATTTCTTGTACGAAAAATGTCGAACGACCCCCGTCGAAGCTCGCGCAGGGCGCACTCAACTGAATCCCCCTTGCCGGGGGAGGAGGTTAACGCCCTGGCCATGCTCGATGCCGCCATCGGCGACATCGCATTCCGTACGAACGAAGCTTTGAATCAGGTGTCACCGGACGGAGCGATGCTCCCCGGCCAACGGGCCGCGTTGTCAAATAACCTACGACAACTCGGTGGCACAACCGAGCGCGGAACGTCGCGCGCGGAAACGATCGAATCCGATTTCGATCTCCCTCGATTAAGTCGGAATTCGCGTCGATCAGTAACGGAGGACATGATCGACGAAGAAATTCGTAGTCTCCGAAACGGAGCAAATTATAGTCGGACAAGCTATGCCCTAGCTCGACCCAGTCAGCCGCGAAATCTCGGAGCAATCCCGCGGGAGATATCGAGAAATAATCGCAACGCGAACCCCACGGTACGATACGATCTAGAGGACGTCGAAATACCTCAACGTGATTCGGACGATCAAGACACCGTCCACCGCGATTCGCCCGACGACGACGCACGTCGCCGGGATTTTGAGTACAATGAATCGCGGCGACGCAGGTTAGAGAATAACGAATCACGCCGGCGTGACGTAGATAATGACGCTTCACGTCGATACGATGATATAGATGATCCGCGCCAACGCGATTTAAATCGCAATGTCACTCAGAGACGAGATACCTCGCCACGATGGCACGTGCTAGACAGTACCGGTCCCGACCGCCGCGGAGACGATCGTTCGCGCATGCAATCGACCACTCACGACACGACGGTGCGTCGAGACATGGCCGAAACGCTCCGTGATGCAAACAGCGACCCGTACGAATTAATTCGGATTTTGCAAGCCCAAAACCGCGAATTACAAGAACGAATGGACCAGCTCGAATTACAACGAGCGAACCAGGATCTTCGGGAAGATACCAGACGCCGGACAATCGATCTGAACACAGCACTCAAGCATGTTCGATCATTTTCCGGAGGTGGTCCCGACCGATTGGACGAGTTTCTACGCTCGTGCGAAACCGTGTTCCGCCGGGTCGCGTACGATGACCACGAAGTATTGCTAGAATTAATAATATCTAGCAATATCACTGGTCGACCGGCTCAGGAAATAAAGCATAAAAATATCCAAACGCTCGGCGTGCTCAAGGCCGAGCTACAGGCCCTGTACGGGGTGAGAAAATCCCTGGCGGCCTTACAGATGGAATTTAGTTCCCTCCGACAAAATAACGGAGAAAGCGTAGCTTCCTATGCAGCTCGAGCCGAAACAATTACGGTCGAACTGATAGGAAAATTGTGCGAACGCGTCTCCACGCCGGGCGAAGCACGAACCATCGAAGATTCGACTAGAAGCAGTGCTCAGGCGAATTTCGAAAACGGGTTGCGTGGAGACGTGCAGCTACTCGTGCGAGCTCGGAATTATGCAACGCTGCACGAGTGCGTGAATGGAGCCCTGGAAATCAGCAATATGATTCAACAGAGGGGCTCCGGGGGAACCTCGACGGTCCCCCAACGGAGGAGCGGTGTCTCGCGACCGAGTCACGACGGTGGCTCGCGACCGAGTCACGACGGTCGAGGCTGTTTCCACTGCGGTAACTCCTCGCACGTTTCCAGAAATTGTCCGCGACGATCGGGACGGGCAAGTCTCCCCGCTCCCGATCACAATCGGACGGTCCACAATGTGGAAATCGTGTGCAGTTATTGTCACATGAAAGGACACTTGTGGAAGGATTGCAGGTCGAGACTCGCAAAAGAACGAGATTCGAAGAATCAATCCTCCCGCAAGCCCTCACCACGTCGCGAGAGAAGCGAGCGGACGAATAAGCCGAATAAAAAAACCGGCCAGTCGCACAGATCGGAACAGGATGGCCCCCCGAGAAAAATTTTGGGAGCCATAACCATTAGCGCTCTGTCGGCCGTCTCAAACGAACCGAACGAAAACGCGACGTCGACCGGAAACCAACGTACGTTACGGTTGTTGAACTTGTCGTTCGTGACGAAAGCAAACCAAGATGACGGCCTGGAAAATCGTATGGAGAACCAAATGGAAATCGATCGAGAAATCCAACAGGCGCCGCCGCCGGGCAATCGACGCATGTTGCGATTCCTCAATGGATCGCCACATGCGTGGATGGCCGGCGAAAACGATACAAGATTACCGCGTGCTGGCAATGAACAATTGCAAAGTGCACCGGCGCTGGCTGATGAGTGCACGCTGCGAATACTAAATGTTTCGCTTCCTTCTGCGTCAGCGGCCAGCGATTTTGATATCGAGTCACCGAGCTCCACCGACGGGATAATAACCCTGAAAGCGGACACCGGAGCTCAATGTTGCGTGATTAAACGCGGCTGTTTGCAGTTGGAAACAATCATCGAGGACACGGATGTGACACTTAAGGGCATATCGGGAATGACGTTTCGACCGATCTGCAAAGCGGAAGTGCTCATCGACGTTCCAGCCGTCACTGTAAAACATTGGTTTTACGTGGTGGAAGACGAAGTACCGCTCGAAGTAAATGGATTACTCGGCATGGACTTCATAAAAAAACATAAAGCCGATATCCTCGGCGGCGAGAGAATAAAAATATACGGTCACGAGATGCCCCTCATCGACGGAACCGAAAAAATTACTTTGCCTCCACGAAGCGAAACAATCGTTCGTGGAAAGACAAAAAGTAAAACAATCGGTCTCGTCGAAAAAATAGAAATCAACAAAGATGTTTTTATGGGAGCATGCGTCACCCCGCCGAGAGGTAGCACGTGCGCGGTCAGCTTGGTAAACATCAGCGAACGCACGTGCTCGCTACTACGACCAACCGTAGTACTCGAGCCGCTGAGAGATAACGCGGCCGCGGCCTTGAGCGTAAATGCGGTGCGCGCGGGGCGCGGGGCCGAGCGCCTTGAGAGATTACGAGGCGAACTCGATCTCTCACACCTCAACGTCGAAGAAGTATTGTCTCTCGACGGAATTATTTCCGAATTCGAAGACATATTTCACCTCCCCGGGGACACATTGCCGTGCACTAACATGGTCGAACACCATATCCTCCTTAAGGAGGGTACGTTACCCACGAAGGTGCACCCTTACCGTCTGCCGGAAGCCCACAAAAAGGAGGTTGAAAAGCAGACGGAAGAAATGTTGTCCGAGGGAATAATACGACCGAGTAAAAGCCAGTGGAATGCTCCGCTGCTCGTCGTAGCAAAGAAACCGGACGCAAACGGTGTGCGACGCATGCGAGTCGTAGTGGATTTTCGGAAATTAAATGAAGCCACGATCGGTGACTCGTATCCGTTGCCCAATATCACGGAAATTTTGGACCAATTGGGGAAAGCTCGATATTTTTCCACTCTCGACCTCGCCTCTGGTTTTCACCAAATACCAATGGCGATGGCTGACAGGGAAAAAACGGCTTTCTCAACCCCCCAAGGACATTTCGAATACAATCGAATGCCCTTTGGGTTAAAAAATGCTCCTCCGACATTTCAAAGGCTAATGAACGCAGTATTAGCGGGACTGGACGGAATAAAATGCTACGTCTACCTGGACGATATTGTCATCCACGGTAAGACTTTGCAGGAGCACAATGGACGATTGAAAGAAGTTTTTCATCGTCTCAGGGAGGCTCAATTGGTCCTCCAGCCGAGTAAATGCCGACTTCTCCGAAAAGAGACGCATTATCTCGGCCACATAATTTCCGAAGACGGAGTGCAAGCCGATCCAGAAAAGGTTGCAGCCGTAAAAAATTTCCCGGTGCCGGTCAACGTGAAAGGTGTTCAGTCTTTCCTCGGGTTGGCCGGCTACTACCGCAAATTCATACGAGATTTTTCCAAAATCGCGAAGCCTCTAACCGAACTCGTGCGAAAAGACGCAAAGTTCGAATGGACTGCAGCCCGAGACGCGGCTTTCGAGCAGCTGAAAACGGTCATGACGACGGCACCGATATTACAATATCCGGATTTCGGTAAACCGTTCGTTGTGACCACGGATGCGTCCGATAAAGCCATCGGCGCTATCTTATCGCAGGGAAAAATCGGTGAAGATTTGCCCATCTGTTACGCCAGTCGTACCTTAAACAAGGCGGAGCAGAATTACACCACAACCGAGAAAGAATTGCTCGCGATTGTGTGGGCAATAACGCAATTCCGACCATATGTTTATGGCACCAGGTTCACCGTCGTAACGGATCATCAACCTCTCACGTGGTTGTTCGGTGTTAAAGACCCCGGATCTCGCCTCATGCGATGGAAAATAAAATTATCCAAGCATGAGTTCGACATCGAATACAAAGCTGGAAAAAGAAACACAAACGCTGACGCGCTCAGTCGCATATGCGCCGTTACGAGAGCGAGAGAGAAAGAGCGACAACAAAACAGCGCGCGTCTCCGTCTCGCCGAGAACGACACGAATGGCCGCGAAAAGAATACCGCCAAGACGAGTGAGAGACGCCGCGAAACGTCAAAAGAAAAGGACGGAGAGGCATGCCAGCGTCCAGCTGAAAATACTACGGCCTCCACGTGCGATCGCGTAGTAAAAAGCAAGAGAGAGAGAAACGACATCTCCCCCACGCGCGAAACAGAGAAAGAACCTCCTCGTAGCAACCGTGCGCGTGTTACGAACCACGGCACAAAGAGGAGAGGCGATAAGAGCGAGAGCGCAACTGTCCCGCCGTGCGAGAGAGAAGCAAGCGGGGCAGGCGATCTCGCCGCACGGAGCCCTCGCGCCCTCCCTCCCGCTCGACCGAGTGCGAGCGACGGAGAGGAGGCGGTGAGCGAGAGCGACAGTAATAGCGATAACGAGCATAGCTCGCTATCCGGAGACGACGATGACGGCCATTCTGAAAAGAAAAATGGCCTCCGTCCGGAGATAACGTGCCCACGCCCCGAGGAGCGGGCCCAGATATTGCGTGAATATCACGACACGCCCCTCGGCGGCCATCAGGGCCTCAAGCGAACGTTATCTCGGATCCGAACCAAATATGATTGGCCCGGCATCCGTGGTGACGTGCGTGAGCACGTAACGAGATGCCTGAACTGCCAAAAGAACAAACTCCATAAGAAAGAGCGTGCTCCAATGGTCATTACCGACACCCCCTCCCGGGCATTCGAGAAAGCGGCCGTAGACATAGTCGGTCCGCTACCCGAATCCCCAAGGGGAAACAAATATATACTCACCTTTCAAGACGCTCTGACAAAATATAGCGCTGCTATGGCAATAGAAAATCAAGAAGCCAATACAGTCGCTAGAGCGCTTGTCACGGAAGTGATATGCCGTTTCGGAATGCCGGAAATCATCCTGTCCGACCAAGGAACGAATTTCTTGAGCAAAACGTTCAAAGAAATGTGCAAATTGCTGAAAATAAAGAAAATACAAACCACAGCATATCATCCCGAGAGTAACGGCGCGTTAGAACGATCGCACCGCACTCTCGCCGAATATTTGCGACATTTCATAGACGATGAACAATGCGATTGGGACGAGTGGCTCCCATACGCAATGTTCACGTACAACACGACTCCGCACACGGCAACTAAATTGTCGCCTCACGAACTCGTGTTCGGACAGACCGCGACACTACCGACTGCGGTCAAGCAAGAGCCGCGAACCAGCTACTCGTTCGACGATTACGCCGATGAGCTGCGAGAGCGACTGAGAGCGTCGTGGAGCATCGCCCGCAGCAACCTAATAAGTGCGAAAGAGACAGCAAAGCACACATATGATAAAGGAGCGAGAGAGACCGAGTACCGCGTCGGCGACTCCGTGTTGCTACACGACGAAACCGTGCGCCGCGGCCGGTCTGCCAAACTCACCCCCAAATGGGTAGGCCCATATGAAATAATAGAAAAACGAACCCCGGTCACCTACGTGATAAAACGGGGGCGAAAAGACCTCGTGGTCCACGCAAACCGACTCAAACCGGTCGTGGATCACTAAAAAAAAAAAAAAAAAAAACGCACACACATGCGCGGGTATATGCACCTGTATAAGGATGCATGTACTCGCGTAAGAATACATATATATATATACTGCGGCAGAAGGAAAGGAATTTTTTTTATATATATATGTGTGTTCTATATGCATATACGTATATACATGTGTGTATGTGTGTATATATATATGTGTGTGAGACGCACACACCCACACACAGGCATCACCTCGCGCAACGACACTCTAGTCGAGCGTCGAGCAAAAAAAAAAAAAAAAAAAAAAAAAAAAAAAAAAAAACACGCTCTCGTGCACCGACGCCAAGTCGAACACGAGCCGCGCGATAAAGATTAAAAAATGTCGCTCGCGCGTCGGCCCCAGGCCACCCGCCGCGAGCGAAGAAGAAAGAAGAAGAAAGAAGAAGAAAGAAGGAGAAGAAGAAGAAGAAGGATACAAAAAAAAAAAAAAAACCTGAAATACATAAAAAATCTGAAATACATAAAAAACCTGAAATACATAAAAAATCTGAAATACATAAAAAACCTGAAATACATAAAAAACCTGAAAACATAAAAAATTTGCTGAAAACATAAAACAAAAAAAAGGGGGGAGGAAAGGAAAAAAAAAAAAAATTTTTTTTTTAACTCAAAAATAAAAGAAATTTGCGTTTATTCGACCTGACCCCACTGGGGCCAGATCGCTTAAAAAACCGAAGAAATTTTTTCAGAAAAGGAAAATTTTTTGTTTATAATTTTTTTTTTTTTGTTTATAATTTGTTCTCCTCGCCCCCGAAAAGATGACCGACGTCGAGGACGCCGTCCCAAAAGGCGTCGGCAGCCTCGCGTGCCTCGCGACGGCGCTCCCGAATGCTGCGCCGCCGACGCACCTCCCACCGAAGCGCGCCGACGGGCCAGGAGGGAAGGTGGTCCTCCCAGTCAAACACCAATTCCCAGTCCTCCGGGGTTAACGAGGAGGGCGACCTCAGATCGAAGGGCTGAAACAAAAAATTTTTTTTTTTAAATTAATTTTTCAATTTTTATAAATGTTTACAATGATATTATTAAACAGCCGCGTACTTACCTCGTACACCCACACGTCCATCGACGCCGGAAACACAACGCACCGGGACTTCGCTACTCTGAACGAACGCATTATTTTATTTATATGTGTGATAATTTTCGAGGCGAACTACTCGAAAGTCGATTGATTAATGAGCTGCGAGCTCTCGATCCACCGTCGCAAAGCTCAAGAATTTCTCAAAAGTGGGAGAACTCACCCAAAAAACCCTTGGTCAGCAGTCCCACGGTAACTTGGTTTTTTCCGTTGCAGGCTAATCGCGCTGTCTCTCGCTCGAGGACACAGCGAAGCAGCGATGCCAAGTTACGTGAAAACCAAGTTTACCGGCAACCCTGGCATCTTCTACGAGGAAATCGGAAGCCTCACCGTAACCGAAACCACGTGGAGACTAGCCGTCTCCCTGTATGTGGCCCCCCTCGCGCACCGCGCCGAGTCGATGCAGCGATACGTGGACACCTTGCTTGGCTCGTGCCGAGACGAGATAAAAACTGATGAGTTTTGCACTACGGTAAAAGACGCATTAACACCGATAATGCAAAAAATCACGGACGGCATCGAAACATACCGTGATTTATTGGGACCCCACCCCGTCCGAAACCGTAGGGGGTTGATCAATGGACTTGGGACCGTGGTCAAGGTCATCACTGGCAACATGGATGCCAATGATGCCGCGGTAATAAATAATCAGATCATCGCGGCCAGAGCCGATCAACAAGCCCTCAAGGTCGCTGTTAATGAACAATTACAGGTAGTGGAAAGTGCGATGGATATATTTAATTCCACCGCACGAACCATCGAGCAAAACGAATTCAAATTAAGAGATCTCGTTTCTCTCATGAGTAAGCGGATCTCCAACGAATGGAGTCGGGCTACGAGACGACAGCGGCTCGACGAAAATCTTATGACCTTGAGCGTGCTCGTGGAATCGCTCCTCGACGACGTCAAGGAGCTCAACCGATTAATTACAGGAATCGAGCAAGGTAAAATCGACGTCGCGATTTTACCACCGAGGAAGCTCTTACGGTATCTTACCGACGCGCTCCCCCACCTACCGGTAGGTTGCTCGTTTCCCGCAAAACTGGAAAGAGGAAAAATGAGCGATCTTTTGTACCATGCGGACATCATGGCTTACTACCACAACGGCACGGTAGTAGTAGTTATCGACATCCCGCTCCTCAATCAACGCCGATACAACGTTAGTAAAACCTATCCCCTCCCATTTCGGTCAACCGAGAATACGTTCGTGTACATAGACACAACCGAAGATTTCGTAGTCGTGGACAAAGCAAATAGAAATTATATACATATGACAAAGACAGATATCGCGAAATGTAAAATTACAGATGCATTGTACGTTTGTCCCAGCTCACAACCGACATTGCCGTTAACCGACGACGCACCGTGCGAAGTGCGTACGTACGCGAAACTCGACACCGATAGCGGGTTAAAATGCGAAAAACGGGCGATTAGCTTAACGCAAACAGTGATAATAACTATGGAAAAACCCGGTAAATGGTTATATATAGCACCCGAAATCGAACCAATTGACATTAAATGCGACAACGAAATCAATCACCACGAATCACTATCGGGTATAGGGGTATTGGCTTTGGTAGGGGTATGCATAGTAACTGCCCAAGGTTTCAGCGTCCGGACAGGAAGACGAATCACGCAGGCGGTCAACGAGGACTACCTACCGCCTGGAAATCTCTCCCTGACAGACATCGAAAGGACCGTGCCTGCAGCCAGTGAAAGTGAACACCCAATCACCTTGAAAAATGTATTCCGCAACCCTTCCGAACTACGAAACCTCGGAGAAAAAATCCGAGATATTAAAAGAAAAATCGACGAAAAGTTCGATCACCACGTACGATATTCCCTCGCAATCGGGACGTACGTGACCATATTTACCGCAACGGCAGTACTGGTCAGTTACGTTGCGTATAAAATAAAACGTAAGCGTTTCGCGTCAACGAACGCGCAGCCGTCGCCTTCCGCTACGGTTGCTATCAATCTGGAGGCCATCGCCCCGAGCGAAGGCCGAAGCGCGCATGTAGATGACGAGAAAGAACTCGAAACCGCGCGTCAGCTGGGCCAGTACTCCCGATGCGTCCGGCCAAAGAAACCAAGGCCTACAATTTTGAAATAATTTCAATGTAATCATGTAGTAAAAATTCACTGTGTAAATTTTTACTTTTCAGGGGGGAGGGATGTTGTGCCCCGAAAATTCAAAATTGTTAAACCAAATTAATTATAACCTATCGTCATAATTAATCATACTTTACTTGGGAAATATTATTGGGAAATATTATTGGGAAATATTATTGGGAAATATTATTGGGAAATATTATTTTGAAACATTATTTCGAACGGAATTCCGCGCGAACTTATTTCAACACTTCGGAATTCCGCGCAAAATCATTTCGACACTTTCTTTCGACAGAAAGCTGACGTTAAATCGCGCAATGACCCGAAGGTCATTGCACCGATCTAACCACGCAATTTCGAGTGCACACGGGCCGCGAGTGACCATCAAAATTGCATTTTCGAAGTGCACACGCGCCGCGAGTGACCGTCAAAATTGCTGACATAGAATCACGCGATCGTTGAACGACGATCGCGACGATCGATCCGAAGCATCGATTGTCAGTCTGAACTGAAACACCAAATCGAAAAGATCTCCTCCAAAAGACTCTCGCGACGCGATCCGCTGGACTTGTATTTCTTACATGTATCACGACTCGCGACACGACGTGAGGAGATAACCCGACGCGCGCCGACAAGTAGATAACTCGCGCCACGCGACGGGCGAATACGATTCCCTAAGATAACGTTTATTATTAACGTGACATCGCTACACCTGTAAAGCGATATCACGAGCTTGTACAATCAAAAGAACAGTTCATTCTCACCATCGTAAAATAAATTCAAAACCCATTGCTAATTTATTGAGTCAAACTCTTAATTCGGTAAACGATCCCTACAAAACATATATCCCCTCCAACCCGCATCCCTTTCTGAGACGCGTGTTAATTTCGGGGACATAACAGTACGTTCGGAATGCTCGATTTTGCAAAAATCACGGATAGTTGGATGAAACTAAGGTTTTTCACACGATTCCAACCAGAAACAACCATTCTTGTAGCTGGGAAAGAAGATTCGGCGAATTTGGTCGAAATCGATGTTGCGAACGACCAAACCGTTTGCGATCGGTCGAAATGCATGAAATTCCTTCATTTGCACGGAATTATCGCATTTTAACCGTTTCGAGCAAGAAAGTCACGGAAGTTTGGCTGCAATAGCGTAACATTGGTGTTTTGAACGGAAACTTCGACGAACTCACGATACTCTCGAATCTTGTCGAAAACGACGTTAAGGGCGAACGGTTCGTTCGAAATGCTCGATTTTGCAAAAATCACACATAGTTGGATGAAACTAAGGTTTTTCACACGTTTCCAACCAGAAACAACCATTTTTGTAGCTGGGAACGACGATTCGACGAATTTGGTCGAAATCGATGTTGCGAACGACCAAACCGTTTGCGATCGGTCGAAATGCATGAAATTCCTTCATTTGCACGGAATTATCGCATTTTAACCGTTTCGAGCAAGAAAGTCACGGAAGTTTGGCTGCAATAGCGTAACATTGGTGTTTTGAACGGAAACTTCGACGAACTCACGATACTCTCGAATCTTGTCGAAAACGACGTTACGGGCGAACGGTTCGTTCGGAATGCTCGATTTCGCAAAAATCACACATAGTTGGATAAAACTAAGGTTTTTCCCACGTTTCCAACCAGAAACAACCATTTTTGTAGTTGGGAACGACGATTCGACGAATTTGGTCGAAATCGATGTTGCGAACGACCAAACCGTTTGCGATCGGTCGAAATGCATGAAATTCCTTCATCTGCACGGAATAAACGCATTTCAACCGTTTCGAGCAAGAAAGTCACGGAAGTTTTGCTGCAATAGCGTAACATTAATGTTTTGAACGGAAACTTCGACGAACTCACGATACCCTCGAATCTTGTCGAAAACGACGTTACGGGCGAACGGTTCGTTCGAAATGCTCGATTTTGCAAAAATCACACATAGTTGGATGAAACTAAGGTTTTTCACACGTTTCCAACCAGAAACAACCGTTTTTGTAGCTGGGAACGACGATTCGACGAATTTGGTCGAAATCGATGTTGCGAACGACCAAACCGTTTGCGATCGGTCGAAATGCATGAAATTCCTTCATTTGCACGGAATGAACGCATTTCAACCGTTTCGAGCAAGAAAGTCACGGAAGTTTGGCTGCAATAGCGTAACATTGGTGTTTTGAACGGAAACTTCGACGAACTCACGATACCCTCGAATCTTGTCGAAAACGACGTTACGGGCGAACGGTTCGTTCGAAATGCTCGATTTTGCAAAAATCACACATAGTTGGATGAAACTAAGGTTTTTCACACGTTTTCAACCAGAAACAACCATTTTTGTAGCTGGGAACGACGATTCGTCGAATTTGGTCGAAATCGATGTTGCGAACGACCAAACCGTTTGCGATCGGTCGAAATGCATGAAATTTCTTCATTTGCACGGAATTAACGCATTTTAACCGTTTCGAGCAAGAAAGTCACGGAAGTTTGGCTGCAATAGCGTAACATTGGTGTTTTGAACGGAAACTTCGACGAACTCACGATACCCTCGAATCTTGTCGAAAACGACGTTACGGGCGAACGGTACGTTCGAAATGCTCGATTTTGCAAAAATCACACATAGTTGGATGAAACTAAGGTTTTTCACACGTTTTCAACCAGAGACAACGATTTTTGTAGCTGGGACAGAAGATTCGACAAATTTGGTTGAAATCGATGTTGCGAACGACCAAGCCGTTTGCGATCGGTCGAAATGCATGAAATTCCTTCATTTGCACGGAATTATCGCATTTTAACCGTTTCGAGCAAGAAAGTCACGGAAGTTTGGCTGCAATAGCGTAACATTGGTGTTTTGAACGGAAACTTCGACGAACTCACGATACTCTCGAATCTTGTCGAAAACGACGTTACGGGCGAACGGTTCGTTCGAAATGCTCGATTTTGCAAAAATCACACATAGTTGAATGTAACTAAGGTTTTTCACACGTTTCCAACCAGAAACAACCGTTTTTGTAGCTGGGAAAGAAGATTCGACGAATTTGGTCGAAATCGATGTTGCGAACGACCAAACCGTTTGCGATCGGTCGAAATGCATGAAATTCCTTCATTTGCACGGAATGAACGCATTTCAACCGTTTCGAGCAAGAAAGTCACGGAAGTTTGGCTGCAATACCGTAACATTGGTGTTTTGAACGGAAACTTCGACGAACTCACGATACCCTCGAATCTTGTCGAAAACGACGTTACGGGCGAACGGTTCGTTCGAAATGCTCGATTTTGAAAAAATCACACATAGTTGGATGAAACTAAGGTTTTTCACACGTTTCCAACCAGAAACAACCATTTTTGTAGCTGGGAACGACGATTCGTCGAATTTGGTCGAAATCGATGTTGCGAACGACCAAACCGTTTGCGATCGGTCGAAATGCATGAAATTCCTTCATTTGCACGGAATTAACGCATTTTAACCGTTTTGAGCAAGAAAGTCACGGAAGTTTGGCTGCAATAGCGTAACATTGGTGTTTTGAACGGAAACTTCGACGAACTCACGATACCCTCGAATCTTGTCGAAAACGACGTTACGGGCGAACGGTACGTTCGAAATGCTCGATTTTGCAAAAATCACACATAGTTGGATGAAACTAGGGTTTTTCACACGTTTCCAACCAGAAACAACGATTTTTGTAGCTGGGACAGAAGATTCGACAAATTTGGTTGAAATCGATGTTGCGAACGACCAAACCGTTTGCGATCGGTCGAATCGCATGAAATTCCTTCATTTGCACGGAATTAACGCATTTCAACCGTTTCGAGCAAGAAAGTCACGGAAGTTTGGCTGCAATAGCGTATTATTGGTGTTTTGAACGGAAACTTCGACGAACTCACGGTACCCTCGAATCTTGTCGAAAACGACGTTACGGGCGAACGGTTCGTTCGAAATGGGCGATTTTGCAAAAATCACACATAGTTGGATGAAACTAAGGTTTTTCACACGTTTCCAACCAGAAACAACCATTTTTGTAGCTGGGAACGACGATTCGACGAATTTGGTAGAAATCGATGTTGCGAACGACCAAACCGTTTGCGATCGGTCGAAATGCATGAAATTCCTTCATTTGCACGGAATTAACGCATTTCAACCGTTTCGAGCAAGAAAGTCACCGAAGTTTGGCTGCAATAGCGTAACATCGGTGTTTTGAACGGGAGCTTCGACGAACTCACGATACCCTCGAATCTTGTCGAAAACGACGTTACGGGCGAACGGTTCGTTCGAAATGCTCGATTTTTCAAAAATCACACATAGTTGGATGAAACTAAGGTTTTTCACACGTTTCCAACCAGAAACAACCATTTTTGTAGCTGGGAAGGACGATTCGTCGAATTTGGTCGAAATCGATGTTGCGAACGACCAAGCCGTTTGCGATCGGTCGAAATGCATGAAATTCCTTAATTTGCACGGAATTATCGCATTTTAACCGTTTCGAGCAATAAAGTCGCGGAAGTTTGGCTGTAATAGCGTAACATTGGTGTTTTGAACGGAAACTTCGACGAACTCACGATACTCTCGAATCTTGTCGAAAACGACGTTACGGGCGAACGGTTCGTTCGAAATGCTCGATTTTGCAAAAATCACACATAGTTGGATGAAACTAAGGTTTTTCACACGTTTCCAAGCAGAAACAACCATTTTTGTAGCTGGGAACGACGATTCGACGAATTTGGTCGAAATCGATGTTGCGAACGACCAAACCGTTTGCGATCGGTCGAAATGCATGAAATTCGTTCATTTGCACGGAATTATCGCATTTTAACCGTTTCGAGCAAGAAAGTCACGGAAGTTTGGCTGCAATAGCGTAACATTGGTGTTTTGAACGGAAACTTCGACGAACTCACGATACTCTCGAATCTTGTCGAAAACGACGTTACGGGCGAACGGTTCGTTCGAAATGCTCGATTTTGCAAAAATCACACATAGTTGGATGAAACTAAGGTTTTTCACACGTTTCCAACCAGAAACAACCATTTTTGTAGCTGGGAACGACGATTCGTCGAATTTGGTCGAAATTGATGTTGCGAACGACCAAACCGTTTGCGATCGGTCGAAATGCATGAAATTCCTTCATTTGCACGGAATTAACGCATTTTAACCGTTTTGAGCAAGAAAGTCACGGAAGTTTGGCTGCAATAGCGTAACATTGGTGTTTTGAACGGAAACTTCGACGAACTCACGATACCCTCGAATCTTGTCGAAAACGACGTTACGGGCGAACGGTACGTTCGAAATGCTCGATCTTGCAAAAATCACACATAGTTGGATGAAACTAGGGTTTTTCACACGTTTCCAACCAGAAACAACGATTTTTGTAGCTGGGACAGAAGATTCGACAAATTTGGTTGAAATCGATGTTGCGAACGACCAAACCGTTTGCGATCGGTCGAATCGCATGAAATTCCTTCATTTGCACGGAATTAACGCATTTCAACCGTTTCGAGCAAGAAAGTCACGGAAGTTTGGCTGCAATAGCGTATTATTGGTGTTTTGAACGGAAACTTCGACGAACTCACGGTACCCTCGAATCTTGTCGAAAACGACGTTACGGGCGAACGGTTCGTTCGAAATGGGCGATTTTGCAAAAATCACACATAGTTGGATGAAACTAAGGTTTTTCACACGTTTCCAACCAGAAACAACCATTTTTGTAGCTGGGAACGACGATTCGACGAATTTGGTCGAAATCGATGTTGCGAACGACCAAACCGTTTGCGATCGGTCGAAATGCATGAAATTCCTTCATTTGCACGGAATTAACGCATTTCAACCGTTTCGAGCAAGAAAGTCACCGAAGTTTGGCTGCAATAGCGTAACATCGGTGTTTTGAACGGGAGCTTCGACGAACTCACGATACCCTCGAATCTTGTCGAAAACGACGTTACGGGCGAACGGTTCGTTCGAAATGCTCGATTTTTCAAAAATCACACATAGTTGGATGAAACTAAGGTTTTTCACACGTTTCCAACCAGAAACAACCATTTTTGTAGCTGGGAAGGACGATTCGTCGAATTTGGTCGAAATCGATGTTGCGAACGACCAAACCGTTTGCGATCGGTCGAAATGCATGAAATTCCTTAATTTGCACGGAATTATCGCATTTTAACCGTTTCGAGCAATAAAGTCGCGGAAGTTTGGCTGTAATAGCGTAACATTGGTGTTTTGAACGGGAACTTCGACGAACTCACGATACTCTCGAATCTTGTCGAAAACGACGTTACGGGCGAACGGTTCGTTCGAAATGCTCGATTTTGCAAAAATCACACATAGTTGGATGAAACTAAGGTTTTTCACACGTTTCCAAGCAGAAACAACCATTTTTGTAGCTGGGAACGACGATTCGACGAATTTGGTCGAAATCGATGTTGCGAACGACCAAACCGTTTGCGATCGGTCGAAATGCATGAAATTCCTTCATTTGCACGGAATTATCGCATTTTAACCGTTTCGAGCAAGAAAGTCACGGAAGTTTGGCTGCAATAGCGTAACATTGGTGTTTTGAACGGAAACTTCGACGAACTCACGATACTCTCGAATCTTGTCGAAAACGACGTTACGGGCGAACGGTTCGTTCGAAATGCTCGATTTTGCAAAAATCACACATAGTTGGATGAAACTAAGGTTTTTCACACGTTTCCAACCAGAAACAACCATTTTTGTAGCTGGGAACGACGATTCGTCGAATTTGGTCGAAATCGATGTTGCGAACGACCAAACCGTTTGCGATCGGTCGAAATGCATGAAATTCCTTCATTTGCACGGAATTAACGCATTTTAACCGTTTCGAGCAAGAAAGTCACGGAAGTTTGGCTGCAATAGCGTAACATTGGTGTTTTGAACGGAAACTTCGACGAACTCACGATACCCTCGAATCGTGTCGAAAACGACGTTACGGGCGAACGGTACGTTCGAAATGCTCGATTTTGCAAAAATCACACATAGTTGGATGAAACTAAGGTTTTTCACACGTTTTCAACCAGAAACAACGATTTTTGTAGCTGGGACAGAAGATTCGACAAATTTGTTTGAAATCGATGTTGCGAACGACCAAACCGTTTGCGATCGGTCGAAATGCATGAAATTCCTTCATTTGCACGGAATTAACGCATTTTAACCGTTTCGAGCAAGAAAGTCACGGAAGTTTGGCTGCAATAGCGTAACATTGGTGTTTTGAACGGAAACTTCGACGAACTCACGGTACCCTCGAATCTTGTCGAAAACGACGTTACGGGCGAACGGTACGTTCGAAATGGGCGATTTTGCAAAAATCACACATAGTTGGATGAAACTAAGGTTTTTCACACGATTCCAACCAGAAACAACCATTTTTGTAGCTGGGAAAGAAGATTCGACGAATTTGGTCGAAATCGATGTTGCGAACGACCAAACCGTTTGCGATCGGTCGAAATGCATGAAATTCCTTCATTTGCACGGAATTAACGCATTTCAACCGTTTCGAGCAAGAAAGTCACGGAAGTTTGGCTGCAATAGCGTAACATCGGTGTTTTGAACGGGAACTTCGACGAACTCACGATACCCTCGAATCTTGTCGAAAACGACGTTACGGGCGAACGGTTCGTTCGAAATGCTCGATTTTTCAAAAATCACACATAGTTGGATGAAACTAAGGTTTTTCACACGTTTCCAACCAGAAACAACCATTTTTGTAGCTGGGAACGACGATTCGTCGAATTTGGTCGCAATCGATGTTGCGAACGACCAAACCGTTTGCGATCGGTCGAAATGCATGAAATTCCTTCATTTGCACGGAATTAACGCATTTCAACCGTTTCGAGCAAGAAAGTCACGGAAGTTTGGCTGCAATATCGTAACATTGGTGTTTTGAACGGAAACTTCGACGAACTCACGATACCCTCGAATCTTGTCGAAAACGACGTTACGGGCGAACGGTTCGTTCGAAATGCTCGATTTTGCAAAAATCACGGATAGTTGGATGAAACTAAGGTTTTTCACACGTTTCCAACCAGAAACAACCATTTTTGTAGCTGGGAAAGAAGATTCGACGAATTTGGTCGAAATCGATGTTGCGAACGACCAAACCGTTTGCGATCGGTCGAAATGCATGAAATTCCTTCATTTGCACGGAATTATCGCATTTTAACCGTTTCGAGCAAGAAAGTCACGGAAGTTTGGCTGCAATAGCGTAACGTTGGTGTTTTGAACGGAAACTTCGACGAACTCACGATACCCTCGAATCTTGTCGAAAACGACGTTACGGGCGAACGGTTCGTTCGAAATGCTCGATTTTTCAAAAATCACACATAGTTGGATGAAACTAAGGTTTTTTACACGTTTCCAACCAGAAACAACGATTTTTGTAGCTGGGACAGAAGATTCGACAAATTTGGTTGAAATCGATGTTGCGAACGACCAAACCGTTTGCGATCGGTCGAATCGCATGAAATTCCTTCATTTGCACGGAATTAACGCATTTCAACCGTTTCCAGCAAGAAAGTCACGGAAGTTTGGCTGCAATAGCGTATTATTGGTGTTTTGAACGGAAACTTCGACGAACTCACGGTACCCTCGAATCTTGTCGAAAACGACGTTACGGGCGAACGGTTCGTTCGAAATGGGCGATTTTGCAAAAATCACACATAGTTGGATGAAACTAAGGTCTTTCACACGTTTCCAACCAGAAACAACCATTTTTGTAGCTGGGAACGACGATTCGACGAATTTGGTCGAAATCGATGTTGCGAACGACCAAACCGTTTGCGATCTGTCGAAATGCATGAAATTCCTTCATTTGCACGGAATTAACGCATTTCAACCGTTTCGAGCAAGAAAGTCACCGAAGTTTGGCTGCAATAGCGTAACATCGGTGTTTTGAACGGGAGCTTCGACGAACTCACGATACCCTCGAATCTTGTCGAAAACGACGTTACGGGCGAACGGTTCGTTCGAAATGCTCGATTTTTCAAAAATCACACATAGTTGGATGAAACTAAGGTTTTTCACACGTTTCCAACCAGAAACAACCATTTTTGTAGCTGGGAAGGACGATTCGTCGAATTTGGTCGAAATCGATGTTGCGAACGACCAAGCCGTTTGCGATCGGTCGAAATGCATGAAATTCCTTAATTTGCACGGAATTATCGCATTTTAACCGTTTCGAGCAATAAAGTCGCGAAAGTTTGGCTGTAATAGCGTAACATTGGTGTTTTGAACGGAAACTTCGACGAACTCACGATACTCTCGAATCTTGTCGAAAACGACGTTACGGGCGAACGGTTCGTTCGAAATGCTCGATTTTGCAAAAATCACACATAGTTGGATGAAACTAAGGTTTTTCACACGTTTCCAAGCAGAAACAACCATTTTTGTAGCTGGGAACGACGATTCGACGAATTTGGTCGAAATCGATGTTGCGAACGACCAAACCGTTTGCGATCGGTCGAAATGCATGAAATTCCTTCATTTGCACGGAATTATCGCATTTTAACCGTTTCGAGCAAGAAAGTCACGGAAGTTTGGCTGCAATAGCGTAACATTGGTGTTTTGAACGGAAACTTCGACGAACTCACGATACTCTCGAATCTTGTCGAAAACGACGTTACGGGCGAACGGTTCGTTCGAAATGCTCGTTTTTGCAAAAATCACACATAGTTGGATGAAACTAAGGTTTTTCACACGTTTTCAACCAGAAACAACCATTTTTGTAGCTGGGAAACGACGATTCGTCGAATTTGGTCGAAATTGATGTTGCGAACGACCAAACCGTTTGCGATCGGTCGAAATGCAATGAAATTCCTTCATTTGCACGGAATTAACGCATTTTAACCGTTTTGAGCAAGAAAGTCACGGAAGTTTGGCTGCAATAGCGTAACATTGGTGTTTTGAACGGAAACTTCGACGAACTCACGATACCCTCGAATCTTGTCGAAAACGACGTTACGGGCGAACGGTACGTTCGAAATGCTCGATCTTGCAAAAATCACACATAGTTGGATGAAACTAGGGTTTTTCACACGTTTCCAACCAGAAACAACGATTTTTGTAGCTGGGACAGAAGATTCGACAAATTTGGTTGAAATCGATGTTGCGAACGACCAAACCGTTTGCGATCGGGTCGAATCGCATGAAATTCCTTCATTTGCACGGAATTAACGCATTTCAACCGTTTCGAGCAAGAAAGTCACGGAAGTTTGGCTGCAATAGCGTATTAGCGGTGTTTTGAACGGAAACTTCGACGAACTCACGGTACCCTCGAATCTTGTCGAAAACGACGTTACGGGCGAACGGTTCGTTCGAAATGGGCGATTTTGCAAAATCACACATAGTTGGATGAAACTAAGGATTTTCACACGTTTCCAACCAGAAACAACCATTTTTGTAGCTGGGAACGACGATTCGACGAATTTGGTCGAAATCGATGTTGCGAACGACCAAACCGTTTGCGATCGGTCGAAATGCATGAAATTCCTTCATTTGCACGGAATTAACGCATTTCAACCGTTCTTCGAGCAAGAAAGTCACCGAAGTTTGGCTGCAATAGCGTAACATCGGTGTTTTGAACGGGAGCTTCGACGAACTCACGATACCCTCGAATCTTGTCGAAAACGACGTTACGGGCGAACGGTTCGTTCAAAATGCTCGATTTTTCAAAAATCACACATAGTTGGATGAAACTAAGGTTTTTCACACGTTTCCAACCAGAAACAACCATTTTTGTAGCTGGGAAGGACGATTCGTCGAATTTGGTCGAAATCGATGTTGCGAACGACGACCAAACCGTTTGCGATCGGTCGAAATGCATGAAATTCCTTAATTTGCACGGAATTATCGCATTTTAACCGTTTCGAGCAATAAAGTCGCGGAAGTTTGGCTGTAATAGCGTAACATTGGTGTTTTGAACGGGAACTTCGACGAACTCACGATACTCTCGAATCTTGTCGAAAACGACGTTACGGGCGAACGGTTCGTTCGAAATGCTCGATTTTGCAAAAATCACACATAGTTGGATGAAACTAAGGTTTTTTCACACGTTTCCAAGCAGAAACAACCATTTTTGTAGCTGGGAACGACGATTCGACGAATTTGGTCGAAATCGATGTTGCGAACGACCAAACCGTTTGCGATCGGTCGAAATGCATGAAATTCCTTCATTTGCACGGAATTATCGCATTTTAACCGTTTCGAGCAAGAAAGTCACGGAAGTTTGGCTGCAATAGCGTAACATTGGTGTTTTGAACGGAAACTTCGACGAACTCACGATACTCTCGAATCTTGTCGAAAACGACGTTACGGGCGAACGGTTCGTTCGAAATGCTCGATTTTGCAAAAATCACACATAGTTGGATGAAACTAAGGTTTTTCACACGTTTCCAACCAGAAACAACCATTTTTGTAGCTGGGACAGAAGATTCGACAAATTTGTTTGAAATCGATGTTGCGAACGACCAAACCGTTTGCGATCGGTCGAATCGCATGAAATTCCTTCATTTGCACGGAATTAAACGCATTTCAACCGTTTCGAGCAAGAAAGTCACGGAAGTTTGGCTGCAATAGCGTATTATTGGTGTTTTGAACGGAAACTTCGACGAACTCACGGTACCCTCGAATCTTGTCGAAAACGACGTTACGGGCGAACGGTACGTTCGAAATGGGCGATTTTGCAAAAATCACACATAGTTGGATGAAACTAAGGTTTTTCACACGATTCCAACCAGAAACAACCATTTTTGTAGCTGGGAAAGAAGATTCGACGAATTTGGTCGAAATCGATGTTGCGAACGACCAAACCGTTTGCGATCGGTCGAAATGCATGAAATTCCTTCATTTGCACGGAATTAACGCATTTCAAACCGTTTCGAGCAAGAAAGTCACGGAAGTTTGGCTGCAATAGCGTAACATCGGTGTTTTGAACGGGAACTTCGACGAACTCACGATACCCTCGAATCTTGGTCGAAAACGACGTTACGGGCGAACGGTTCGTTCGAAATGCTCGATTTTTCAAAAATCACACATAGTTGGATGAAACTAAGGTTTTTCACACGTTTCCAACCAGAAACAACCATTTTTGTAGCTGGGAACGACGATTCGTCGAATTTGGTCGCAATCGATGTTGCGAACGACCAAACCGTTTGCGATCGGTCGAAATGCATGAAATTCCTTCATTTGCACGGAATTAACGCATTTCAACCGTTTCGAGCAAGAAAGTCACGGAAGTTTGGCTGCAATATCGTAACATTGGTGTTTTGAACGGAAACTTCGACGAACTCACGATACCCTCGAATCTTGTCGAAAAACGACGTTACGGGCGAACGGTTCGTTCGAAATGCTCGATTTTACAAAAATCACGGATAGTTGGATGAAACTAAGGTTTTTCACACGTTTCCAACCAGAAACAACCATTTTTGTAGCTGGAAAGAAGATTCGACGAATTTGGTCGAAATCGATGTTGCGAACGACCAAACCGTTTGCGATCGGTCGAAATGCATGAAATTCCTTCATTTGCACGGAATTATCGCATTTTAACCGTTTCGAGCAAGAAAGTCACGCAAGTTTGGCTGCAATAGCGTAACGTTGGTGTTTTGAACGGAAACTTCGACGAACTCACGATACCCTCGAATCTTGTCGAAAACGACGTTACGGGCGAACGGTTCGTTCGAAATGCTCGATTTTTCAAAAATCACACATAGTTGGATGAAACTAAGGTTTTTTACACGTTTCCAACCAGAAACAACGATTTTTGTAGCTGGGACAGAAGATTCGACAAATTTGGTTGAAATCGATGTTGCGAACGACCAAACCGTTTGCGATCGGTCGAATCGCATGAAATTCCTTCATTTGCACGGAATTAACGCATTTCAACCGTTTCCAGCAAGAAAGTCACGGAAGTTTGGCTGCAATAGCGTATTATTGGTGTTTTGAACGGAAACTTCGACGAACTCACGGTACCCTCGAATCTTGTCGAAAACGACGTTACGGGCGAACGGTACGTTCGAAATGGGCGATTTTGCAAAAATCACACATAGTTGGATGGAACTAAGGTTTTTTACACGTTTCCAACCAGAAACAACCATTTTTGTAGCTGGGAAAGAAGATTCGACGAATTTGGTCGAAATCGATGTTGCGAACGACCAAACCGTTTGCGATCGGTCGAAATGCATGAAATTCCTTCATTTGCACGGGAATTAACGCATTTCAACCGTTTCGAGCAAGAAAGTCACGGAAGTTTGGCTGCAATAGCGTAACATCGGTGTTTTGAACGGGAACTTCGACGAACTCACGATACCCTCGAATCTTGTCGAAAACGACGTTACGGGCGAACGGTTCGTTCGAAATGCTCGATTTTTCAAAAATCACACATAGTTGGATGAAACTAAGGTTTTTCACACGTTTCCAACCAGAAACAACGATTTTTGTAGCTGGGACAGAAGATTCGACAAATTTGGTTGAAATCGATGTTGCGAACGACCAAACCGTTTGCGATCGGTTGAATCGCATGAAATTCCTTCATTTGCACGGAATTAACGCATTTCAACCGTTTCGAGCAAGAAAGTCACGGAAGTTTGGCTGCAATAGCGTATTATTGGTGTTTTGAACGGAAACTTCGACGAACTCACGGTACCCTCCGAATCTTGTCGAAAACGACGTTACGGGCGAACGGTTCGTTCGAAATGCTCGATTTTTCAAAATTACACATAGGTTGATGAAACTAAGGTTTTTCACACGTTTCCAACCAGAAACAACCATTTTTGTAGCTGGAACGACGATTCGTCGAATTTGGTCGCAATCGATGTTGCGAACGACCAAACCGTTTGCGATCGGTCGAAATGCATGTAATTCCTTCATTTGCACGGAATTAACGCATTTCAACCGTTTCGAGCAAGAAAGTCACGGAAGTTTGGCTGCAATATCGTAACATTGGTGCTTTGAACGGAAACTTAGACGAACTCACGATACCCTCGAATCTTGTCGAAAACGACGTTACGGGCGAACGGTTCGTTCGAAATGCTCGATTTTGCAAAAAATCACGGATAGTTGGATGAAACTAAGGTTTTTCACACACGTTTCCAACCAGAAACAACCATTTTTGTAGCTGGGAAAGAAGATTCGACGAATTTGGTCGAAATCGATGTTGCGAACGACCAAACCGTTTGCGATCGGTCGAAATGCATGAAATTCCTTCATTTGCACGGAATTATCGCATTTCAACCGTTTCGAGCAAGAAAGTCACGGAAGTTTGGCTGCAATAGCGTATTATTGGTGTTTTGAACGGAAACTTCGACGAACTCACGGTACCTCGAATCTTGTCGAAAACGACGTTACGGGCGAACGGTTCGTTCGAAATGGGCGATTTTGCAAAAATCACACATAGTTGGATGAAACTAAGGTTTTTCACACTTTTCCAACTAGAAACAACCATTTTTGTAGCTGGGAACGACGATTCGACGAATTTGGTCGAAATCGATGTTTGCGAACGACCAAACCGTTTGCGATCGGTCGAAATGCATGAAATTCCTTCATTTGCACGGAATTAACGCATTTTAACCGTTTCGAGCAAGAAAGTCACGGAAGTTTGGCTGCAATAGCGTAACATCGGTGTTTTGAACGGGAACTTCGACGAACTCACGATACCCTCGAATCTTGTCGAAAACGACTTTACGGGCGAACGGTTCGTTCGAAATGGGCGATTTTGCAAAAATCACACATAGTTGGATGAAACTAAGGTTTTTCACACGATTCCAACCAGAAACAACCATTTTTGTAGCTGGGAAAGAAGATTCGACGAATTTGGTCGAAATCGATGTTGCGAACGACCAAACCGTTTGCGATCGGTCGAAATGCATGAAATTCCTTCATTTGCACGGAATTAACGCATTTCAACCGTTTCGAGCAAGAAAGTCACGGAAGTTTGGCTGCAATAGCGTAACATTGGTGTTTTGAACGGAAACTTCGACGAACTCACGATACCCTCGAATCTTGTCGAAAACGACGTTACGGGCGAACGGTACGTTCGAAATGCTCGATTTTGCAAAAATCACGGATAGTTGGATGAAACTAAGGTTTTTCACACGATTCCAACCAGAAACAAACCATTTTTGTAGCTGGGAAAGAAGATTCGTCGAATTTGGTCGCAATCGATGTTGCGAACGACCAAACCGTTTGCGATCGGTCGAAATGCATGAAATTCCTTCATTTGCACGGAATTAACGCATTTCAACTGTTTCGAGCAAGAAAGTCACGGAAGTTTGGCTGCAATAGCGTAACATCGGTGTTTTGAACGGGAACTTCGACGAACTCACGGTACCCTCGAATCTTGTCGAAAACGACGTTACGGGCGAACGGTTCGTTCGAAATGCTCGATTTTTCAAAAATCACACATAGTTGGATGAAACTAAGGTTTTTTACACGTTTCCAACCAGAAACAACGATTTTTGTAGCTGGGACAGAAGATTCGACAAATTTGGTTGAAATCGATGTTGCGAACGACCAAACCGTTTGCGATCGGTCGAATCGCATGAAATTCCTTCATTTGCACGGAATTAACGCATTTCAACCGTTTCGAGCAAGAAAGTCACGGAAGTTTGGCTGCAATAGCGTAACGTTGGTGGTTTGAACGGAAACTTCGACGAACTCACGATACTCTCGAATCTTGTCGAAACGACGTTACGGGCGAACGGTTCGTTCGAAATGCTCGATTTTGCAAAAATCACACATAGTTGGATGAAACTAAGGTTTTTCACACGTTTCCAACCAGAAACAACCATTTTTGTAGTTGGGAACGACGATTCGACGAATTTGGTCGAAATCGATGTTGCGAACGACCAAACCGTTTGCGATCGGTCGAAATGCATGAAATTCCTTCATTTGCACGGAATTAACGCATTTCAACCGTTTCGAGCAAGAAAGTCACGGAAGTTTGGCTGCAATAGCGTAACATTGGTGTTTTGAACGGAAACTTCGACGAACTCACGATACCCTCGAATCTTGTGGAAAACGACGTTACGGGCGAACGGTTTGTTCGAAATGCTCGATTTTGCAAAAATCACACATAGTTGGATGAAACTAAGGTTTTTCACACGTTTCCAACCAGAAACAACCATTTTTGTAGCTGGGAACGACGATTCGACGAATTTGGTCGAAATCGATGTTGCGAACGACCAAACCGTTTGCGATCGGTCGAAATGCGTGAAATTCCTTCATTTGCACGGAATTAACGCATTTCAACCGTTTCGAGCAAGAAAGTCACGGAAGTTTGGCTGCAATAGCGTAACATCGGTGTTTTGAACGGGAACTTCGACGAACTCACGGTACCCTCGAATCTTGTCGAAAACGACGTTACGGGCGAACGGTTCGTTCGAAATGCTCGATTTTTCAAAAATCACACATAGTTGGATGAAACTAAGGTTTTTTACACGTTTCCAACCAGAAACAACGATTTTTGTAGCTGGGACAGAAGATTCGACAAATTTGGTTGAAATCGATGTTGCGAACGACCAAACCGTTTGCGATCGGTCGAATCGCATGAAATTCCTTCATTTGCACGGAATTAACGCATTTCAACCGTTTCGAGCAAGAAAGTCACGGAAGTTTGGCTGCAATAGCGTATTATTGGTGTTTTGAACGGAAACTTCGACGAACTCACGGTACCCTCGAATCTTGTCGAAAACGACGTTACGGGCGAACGGTACGTTCGAAATGGGCGATTTTGCAAAAATCACACATAATTGGATGAAACTAAGGTTTTTCACACGATTCCAACCAGAAACAACCATTTTGTAGCTGGGAAAGAAGATTCGACGAATTTGGTCGAAATCGATGTTGCGAACGACCAAACCGTTTGCGATCGGTCGAAATGCATGAAATTCCTTCATTTGCACGGAATTAACGCATTTCAACCGTTTCGAGCAAGAAAGTCACGGAAGTTTGGCTGCAATAGCGTAACATCGGTGTTTTGAACGGGAACTTCGACGAACTCACGATACCCTCGAATCTTGTCGAAAACGACGTTACGGGCGAACGGTTCGTTCGAAATGCTCGATTTTTCAAAAATCACACATAGTTGGATGAAACTAAGGTTTTTCACACGTTTCCAACCAGAAACAACCATTTTTGTAGCTGGGAACGACGATTCGTCGATTTTGGTCGCAATCGATGTTGCGAACGACCAAACCGTTTGCGATCGGTCGAAATGCATGAAATTCCTTCATTTGCACGGAATTAACGCATTTCAACCGTTTCGAGCAAGAAAGTCACGGAAGTTTGGCTGCAATATCGTAACATTGGTGTTTTGAACGGAAACTTAGACGAACTCACGATACCCTCGAATCTTGTCGAAAACGACGTTACGGGCGAACGGTTCGTTCGAAATGCTCGATTTTGCAAAAATCACGGATAGTTGGATGAAACTAAGGTTTTTCACACGTTTCCAACCAGAAACAACCATTTTTGTAGCTGGGAAAGAAGATTCGACGAATTTGGTCGAAATCGATGTTGCGAACGACCAAACCGTTTGCGATCGGTCGAAATGCATGAAATTCCTTCATTTGCACGGAATTATCGCATTTCAACCGTTTCGAGCAAGAAAGTCACGGAAGTTTGGCTGCAATAGCGTATTATTGGTGTTTGAACGGAAACTTCGACGAACTCACGGTACCCTCGAATCTTGTCGAAAACGACGTTACGGGCGAACGGTTCGTTCGAAATGGGCGATTTTGCAAAAATCACACATAGTTGGATAAAACTAAGGTTTTTCACACTTTCCAACCAGAAACAACCATTTTTGTAGCTGGGAACGACGATTCGACGAATTTGGTCGAAATCGATGTTGCGAACGACCAAACCGTTTGCGATCGGTCGAAATGCATGAAATTCCTTCATTTGCACGGAATTATCGCATTTTAACCGTTTCGAGCAAGAAAGTCACGGAAGTTTGGCTGCAATAGCGTAACATTGGTGTTTTGAACGGAAACTTAGACGAACTCACGATACCCTCGAATCTTGTCGAAAACGACGTTACGGGCGAACGGTACGTTCGAAATGCTCGATTTTGCAAAAATCACACATAGTTGGATGAAACTAAGGTTTTTCACACGTTTTCAACCAGAAACAACGATTTTTGTAGCTGGGACAGAAGATTCGACAAATTTGGTTGAAATCGATGTTGCGAACGACCAAACCGTTTGCGATCGGTCGAATCGCATGAAATTCCTTCATTTGCACGGAATTAACGCATTTCAACCGTTTCGAGCAAGAAAGTCACGGAAGTTTGGCTGCAATAGCGTATTATTGGTGTTTTGAACGGAAACTTCGACGAACTCACGGTACCCTCGAATCTTGTCGAAAACGACGTTACGGGCGAACGGTACGTTCGAAATGGGCGATTTTGCAAAAATCACACATAGTTGGATGAAACTAAGGTTTTTCACACGATTCCAACCAGAAACAACCATTTTTGTAGCTGGGAAAGAAGATTCGACGAATTTGGTCGAAATCGATGTTGCGAACGACCAAACCGTTTGCGATCGGTCGAAATGCATGAAATTCCTTCATTTGCACGGAATTATCGCATTTTAACCGTTTCGAGCAAGAAAGTCACGGAAGTTTGGCTGCAATAGCGTAACATTGGTGTTTTGAACGGAAACTTCGACGAACTCACGATACCCTCGAATCTTGTCGAAAACGACGTTACGGGCGAACGGTACGTTCGAAATGCTCGATTTTGCAAAAATCACACATAGTTGGATAAAACTAAGGTTTTTCACACGTTTTCAACCAGAAACAACGATTTTTGTAGCTGGGACAGAAGATTCGACAAATTTGGTTGAAATCGATGTTGCGAACGACCAAACCGTTTGCGATCGGTCGAATCGCATGAAATTCCTTCATTTGCACGGAATTAACGCATTTCAACCGTTTCGAGCAAGAAAGTCACGGAAGTTTGGCTGCAATAGCGTATTATTGGTGTTTTGAACGGAAACTTCGACGAACTCACGGTACCCTCGAATCTTGTCGAAAACGACGTTACGGGCGAACGGTACGTTCGAAATGGGCGATTTTGCAAAAATCACACATAGTTGGATAAAACTAAGGTTTTTCACACGATTCCAACCAGAAACAACCATTTTTGTAGCTGGGAAAGAAGATTCGACGAATTTGGTCGAAATCGATGTTGCGAACGACCAAACCGTTTGCGATCGGTCGAAATGCATGAAATTCCTTCATTTGCACGGAATTAACGCATTTCAACCGTTTCGAGCAAGAAAGTCACGGAAGTTTGGCTGCAATAGCGTAACATCGGTGTTTTGAACGGGAACTTCGACGAACTCACGATACCCTCGAATCTTGTCGAAAACGACGTTACGGGCGAACGGTTCGTTCGAAATGCTCGATTTTTCAAAATCACACATAGTTGGATGAAACTAAGGTTTTTCACACGTTTCCAACCAGAAACAACCATTTTTGTAGCTGGGAACGACGATTCGTCGAATTTGGTCGCAATCGATGTTGCGAACGACCAAACCGTTTGCGATCGGTCGAAATGCATGAAATTCCTTCATTTGCACGGAATTAACGCATTTGAACCGTTTCGAGCAAGAAAGTCACGGAAGTTTGGCTGCAATATCGTAACATTGGTGTTTTGAACGGAAACTTCGACGAACTCACGATACCCTCGAATCTTGTCGAAAACGACGTTACGGGCGAACGGTTCGTTCGAAATGCTCGATTTTGCAAAAATCACACATAGTTGGATGAAACTAAGGTTTTTCACACGTTTCCAACCAGAAACAACCATTTTTGTAGCTGGGAAAGAAGATTCGACGAATTTGGTCGAAATCGATGTTGCGAACGACCAAACCGTTTGCGATCGGTCGAAATGCATGAAATTCCTTCATTTGCACGGAATTATCGCATTTTAACCGTTTCGAGCAAGAAAGTCACGGAAGTTTGGCTGCAATAGCGTAACGTTGGTGTTTTGAACGGAAACTTCGACGAACTCACGATACTCTCGAATCTTGTCGAAAACGACGTTACGGGCGAACGGTTCGTTCGAAATGCTCGATTTTGCAAAAATCACACATAGTTGGATGAAACTAAGGTTTTTCACACGTTTCCAACCAGAAACAACCATTTTTGTAGTTGGGAACGACGATTCGACGAATTTGGTCGAAATCGATGTTGCGAACGACCAAACCGTTTGCGATCGGTCGAAATGCATGAAATTCCTTCATTTGCACGGAATGAACGCATTTCAACCGTTTCGAGCAAGAAAGTCACGGAAGTTTGGCTGCAATAGCGTAACATTGGTGTTTTGAACGGAAACTTCGACGAACTCACGATACCCTCGAATCTTGTCGAAAACGACGTTACGGGCGAACGGTTTGTTCGAAATGCTCGATTTTGCAAAAATCACACATAGTTGGATGAAACTAAGGTTTTTCACACGTTTCCAACCAGAAACAACCATTTTTGTAGCTGGGAACGACGATTCGACGAATTTGGTCGAAATCGAAGTTGCGAACGACCAAACCGTTTGCGATCGGTCGAAATGCATGAAATTCCTTCATTTGCACGGAATTAACGCATTTCAACCGTTTCGAGCAAGAAAGTCACGGAAGTTTGGCTGCAATAGCGTAACATTGGTGTTTTGAACGGAAACTTCGACGAACTCACGATACCCTCGAATCTTGTCGAAAACGACGTTACGGGCGAACGGTACGTTCGAAATGCTCGATTTTGCAAAAATCACGGATAGTTGGATGAAACTAAGGTTTTTCACACGATTCCAACCAGAAACAACCATTTTTGTAGCTGGGAAAGAAGATTCGACGAATTTGGTCGAAATCGATGTTGGAACGACCAAACCGTTTGCGATCGGTCGAAATGCATGAAATTCCTTCATTTGCACGGAATTATCGCATTTTAACCGTTTCGAGCAAGAAAGTCACGGAAGTTTGGCTGCAATAGCGTAACATTGGTGTTTTGAACGGAAACTTCGACGAACTCACGATACTCTCGAATCTTGTCGAAAACGACGTTACGGGCGAACGGTTCGTTCGAAATGGGCGATTTTGCAAAAATCACACATAGTTGGATGAAACTAAGGTTTTTCACACGATTCCAACCAGAAACAACCATTTTTGTAGCTGGGAACGACGATTTGACGAATTTGGTCGAAATCGATGTTGCGAACGACCAAACCGTTTGCGATCGGTCGAAATGCATGGAATTCCTTCATTTGCACGGGATTATCGCATTTTAACCGTTTCGAGCAAGAAAGTCACGGAAGTTTGGCTGCAATAGCGTAACATTGGTGTTTTGAACGGAAACTTCGACAAACTCACGATACCCTCGAATCTTGTCGAAAACGACGTTACGGGCAAACGGTACGTTCGAAATGCTCGATTTTGCAAAAATCACACATAGTTGGATGAAACTAAGGTTTTTCACACGTTTTCAACCAGAAACAACGATTTTTGTAGCTGGGACAGAAGATTCGACAAATTTGGTTGAAATCGATGTTGCGAACGACCAAACCGTTTGCGATCGGTCGAATCGCATGAAATTCCTTCATTTGCACGGAATTAACGCATTTCAACCGTTTCGAGCAAGAAAGTCACAGAAGTTTGGCTGCAATAGCGTATTATTGGTGTTTTGAACGGAAACTTCGACGAACTCACGGTACCCTCGAATCTTGTCGAAAACGACGTTACGGGCGAACGGTACGTTCGAAATGGGCGATTTTGCAAAAATCACACATAGTTGGATGAAACTAAGGTTTTTCACACGATTCCAACCAGAAACAACCATTTTTGTAGCTGGGAAAGAAGATTCGACGAATTTGGTCGAAATCGATGTTGCGAACGACCAAACCGTTTGCGATCGGTCGAAATGCATGAAATTCCTTCATTTGCACGGAATTAACGCATTTCAACCGTTTCGAGCAAGAACGTCACGGAAGTTTGGCTGCAATAGCGTAACATCGGTGTTTTCAACGGGAACTTCGACGAACTCACGATACCCTCGAATCTTGTCGAAAACGACGTTACGGGCGAACGGTTCGTTCGAAATGCTCGATTTTTCAAAAATTACACATAGTTGGATGAAACTAAGGTTTTTCACACGTTTCCAACCAGAAACAACCATTTTTGTAGCTGGGAACGACGATTCGTCGAATTTGGTCGCAATCGATGTTGCGAACGACCAAACCGTTTGCGATCGGTCGAAATGCATGAAATTCCTTCATTTGCACGGAATTAACGCATTTCAACCGTTTCGAGCAAGAAAGTCACGGAAGTTTGGCTGCAATAGCGTAACATTGGTGTTTTGAACGGAAACTTCGACGAACTCACGATACCCTCGAATCTTGTCGAAAACGACGTTACGGGCGAACGGTACGTTCGAAATGCTCGATTTTGCAAAAATCACACATAGTTGGATGAAACTAAGGTTTTTCACACGTTTTCAACCAGAAACAACGATTTTTGTAGCTGGGACAGAAGATTCAACAAATTTGGTTGAAATCGATGTTGCGAACGACCAAACCGTTTGCGATCGGTCGAATCGCATGAAATTCCTTCATTTGCACGGAATTAACGCATTTCAACCGTTTCGAGCAAGAAAGTCACGGAAGTTTGGCTGCAATAGCGTATTATTGGTGTTTTGAACGGAAACTTCGACGAACTCACGGTACCCTCGAATCTTGTCGAAAACGACGTTACGGGCGAACGGTACGTTCGAAATGGGCGATTTTGCAAAAATCACACATAGTTGGATGAAACTAAGGTTTTTCACACGATTCCAACCAGAAACAACCATTTTTGTAGCTGGGAAAGAAGATTCGACGAATTTGGTCGAAATCGATGTTGCGAACGACCAAACCGTTTGCGATCGGTCGAAATGCATGAAATTCCTTCATTTGCACGGAATTAACGCATTTCAACCGTTTCGAGCAAGAAAGTCACGGAAGTTTGGCTGCAATAGCGTAACATCGGTGTTTTGAACGGGAACTTCGACGAACTCACGATACCCTCGAATCTTGTCGAAAACGACGTTACGGGCGAACGGTTCGTTCGAAATGCTCGATTTTTCAAAATCACACATAGTTGGATGAAACTAAGGTTTTTCACACGTTTCCAACCAGAAACAACCATTTTTGTAGCTGGGAACGACGATTCGTCGAATTTGGTCGCAATCGATGTTGCGAACGACCAAACTTTTTGCGATCGGTCGAAATGCATGAAATTCCTTCATTTGCACGGAATTAACGCATTTCAACCGTTTCGAGCAAGAAAGTCACGGAAGTTTGGCTGCAGTATCGTAACATTGGTTTTCTGAACGGAAACTTCGACGAACTCACGATTCCCTCCGAATCTTGTCGAAAACGACGTTACGGGCGAACGGTTCGTTCGAAATGCTCGATTTTGCAAAAATCACGGATAGTTGGATGAAACTAAGGTTTTTCACACGTTTCCAACCAGAAACAACCATTTTTGTAGCTGGGAAAGAAGATTCGACGAATTTGGTCGAAATCGATGTTGCGAACGACCAAACCGTTTGCGATCGGTCGAAATGCATGAAATTCCTTCATTTGCACGGAATTATCGCATTTTAACCGTTTCGAGCAAGAAAGTCACGGAAGTTTGGCTGCAATAGCGTAACGTTGGTGTTTTGAACGGAAACTTCGACGAACTCACGATACTCTCGAATCTTGTCAAAAACGACGTTACGGGCGAACGGTTCGTTCGAAATGCTCGATTTTTCAAAAATCACACATAGTTGGATGAAACTAAGGTTTTTTACACGTTTCCAACCAGAAACAACCATTTTTGTAGTTGGGAACGACGATTCGACGAATTTGGTCGAAATCGATGTTGCGAACGACCAAACCGTTTGCGATCGGTCGAAATGCATGAAATTCCTTCATTTGCACGGAATGAACGCATTTCAACCGTTTCGAGCAAGAAAGTCACGGAAGTTTGGCTGCAATAGCGTAACATTGGTGTTTTGAACGGAAACTTCGACGAACTCACGATACCCTCGAATCTTGTCGAAAACGACGTTACGGGCGAACGGTTTGTTCGAAATGCTCGATTTTGCAAAAATCACACATAGTTGGATGAAACTAAGGTTTTTCACACGTTTCCAACCAGAAACAACCATTTTTGTAGTTGGGAACGACGATTCGACGAATTTGGTCGAAATCGATGTTGCGAACGACCAAACCGTTTGCGATCGGTCGAAATGCATGAAATTCCTTCATTTGCACGGAATGAACGCATTTCAACCGTTTCGAGCAAGAAAGTCACGGAAGTTTGGCTGCAATAGCGTAACATTGGTGTTTTGAACGGAAACTTCGACGAACTCACGATACCCTCGAATCTTGTCGAAAACGACGTTACGGGCGAACGGTTTGTTCGAAATGCTCGATTTTGCAAAAATCACACATAGTTGGATGAAACTAAGGTTTTTCACACGTTTCCAACCAGAAACAACCATTTTTGTAGCTGGGAACGACGATTCGACGAATTTGGTCGAAATCGATGTTGCGAACGACCAAACCGTTTGCGATCGGTCGAAATGCATGAAATTCCTTCATTTGCACGGAATGAACGCATTTCAACCGTTTCGAGCAAGAAAGTCACGGAAGTTTGGCTGCAATAGCGTAACATCGGTGTTTTGAACGGGAACTTCGACGAACTCACGATACCCTCGAATCTTGTCGAAAACGACGTTACGGGCGAACGGTTCGTTCGAAATGCTCGATTTTTCAAAAATCACACATAGTTGGATGAAACTAAGGTTTTTTACACGTTTCCAACCAGAAACAACCATTTTTGTAGCTGGGAACGACGATTCGTCGAATTTGGTCGAAATCGATGTTGCGAACGACCAAACCGTTTGCGATCGGTCGAAATGCATGAAATTCCTTCATTTGCACGGAATTAACGCATTTCAACCGTTTCGAGCAAGAAAGTCACGGAAGTTTGGCTGCAATAGCGTAACATTGGTGTTTTGAACGGAAACTTCGACGAACTAACGATACCCTCGAATCTTGTCGAAAACGACGTTACGGGCGAACGGTACGTTCGAAATGCTCGATTTTGCAAAAATCAAACATAGTTGGATGAAACTAAGGTTTTTCACACGTTTCCAACCAGAAACAACGATTTTTGTAGCTGGGACAGAAGATTCGACAAATTTGGTTGAAATCGATGTTGCGAACGACCAAACCGTTTGCGATCGGTCGAAATGCATGAAATTCCTTCATTTGCACGGAATTAACGCATTTCAACCGTTTCGAGCAAGAAAGTCACGGAAGTTTGGCTGCAATAGCGTAACATCGGTGTTTTGAACGGGAACTTCGACGAACTCACGATACCCTCGAATCTTGTCGAAAACGACGTTACGGGCGAACGGTTCGTTCGAAATGCTCGATTTTTCAAAAATCACACATAGTTGGATGGAACTAAGGTTTTTTACACGTTTCCAACCAGAAACAACCATTTTTGTAACTGGGAACGACGATTCGTCGAATTTGGTCGAAATCGATGTTGCGAACGACCAAACCGTTTGCGATCGGTCGAAATGCATGAAATTCCTTCATTTGCACGGAATTAACGCATTTCAACCGTTTCGAGCAAGAAAGTCACGGAAGTTTGGCTGCAATAGCGTAACATTGGTGTTTTGAACGGAAACTTCGACGAACTCACGATACCCTCGAATCTTGTCGAAAACGACGTTACGGGCGAACGGTACGTTCGAAATGCTCGATTTTGCAAAAATCACGGATAGTTGGATGAAACTAAGGTTTTTCACACGATTCCAACCAGAAACAACCATTTTTGTAGCTGGGAAAGAAGATTCGACGAATTTGGTCGAAATCGATGTTGCGAACGACCAAACCGTTTGCGATCGGTCGAAATGCATGAAATTCCTTCATTTGCACGGAATTATCGCATTTTAACCGTTTCGAGCAAGAAAGTCACGGAAGTTTGGCTGCAATAGCGTAACATTGGTGTTTTGAACGGAAACTTCGACGAACTCACGATACTCTCGAATCTTGTCGAAAACGACGTTACGGGCGAACGGTTCGTTCGAAATGCTCGATTTTGCAAAAATCACACATAGTTGGATGAAACTAAGGTTTTTCACACGTTTCCAACCAGAAACAACCATTTTTGTAGCTGGGAACGACGATTCGACGAATTTGGTCGAAATCGATGTTGCGAACGACCAAACCGTTTGCGATCGGTCGAAATGCATGAAATTCCTTCATTTGCACGGAATGAACGCATTTCAACCGTTTCGAGCAAGAAAGTCACGGAAGTTTGGCTGCAATAGCGTAACATTGGTGTTTTGAACGGAAACTTCGACGAACTCACGATACCCTCGAATCTTGTCGAAAACGACGTTACGGGCGAACGGTACGTTCGAAATGCTCGATTTTGCAAAAATCACACATAGTTGGATGAAACTAAGGTTTTTCACACGTTTCCAACCAGAAACAACGATTTTTGTAGCTGGGACAGAAGATTCGACAAATTTGGTTGAAATCGATGTTGCGAACGACCAAACCGTTTGCGATCGGTCGAATCGCATGAAATTCCTTCATTTGCACGGAATTAACGCATTTCAACCGTTTCGAGCAAGAAAGTCACGGAAGTTTGGCTGCAATAGCGTATTATTGGTGTTTTGAACGGAAACTTCGACGAACTCACGGTACCCTCGAATCTTGTCGAAAACGACGTTACGGGCGAACGGTTCGTTCGAAATGGGCGATTTTGCAAAAATCACACATAGTTGGATGAAACTAAGGTTTTTCACACGTTTCCAACCAGAAACAACCATTTTTGTAGCTGGGAACGACGATTCGTCGAATTTGGTCGAAATCGATGTTGCGAACGACCAAACCGTTTGCGATCGGTCGAAATGCATGAAATTCCTTCATTTGCACGGAATTATCGCATTTTAACCGTTTCGAGCAAGAAAGTCACGGAAGTTTGGCTGCAATAGCGTAACATTGGTGTTTTGAACGGAAACTTCGACGAACTCACGATACTCTCGAATCTTGTCGAAAACGACGTTACGGGCGAACGGTTCGTTCGAAATGCTCGATTTTGCAAAAATCACACATAGTTGGATGAAACTAAGGTTTTTCACACGTTTCCAACCAGAAACAACCATTTTTGTAGCTGGGAACGACGATTCGACGAATTTGGTCGAAATCGATGTTGCGAACGACCAAACCGTTTGCGATCCGTCGAAATGCATGGAATTCCTTCATTTGCATGGGATTATCGCATTTTAATCGTTTCGAGCAAGAAAGTCACGGAAGTTTGGCTGCAATAGCGTAACATTGGTGTTTTGAACGGAAACTTCGACGAACTCACGATACTCTCGAACCTTGTCGAAAACGACGTTACGGGCGAACGGTTCGTTCGAATGCTCGATTTTGCAAAAATCACACATAGTTGGATGAAACTAAGGTTTTTCCCACGTTTCCAACCAGAAACAACCATTTTTGTAGTTGGGAACGACGATTCGACGAATTTGGTCGAAATCGATGTTGCGAACGACCGAACCGTTTGCGATCGGTCGAAATGCATGAAATTCCTTCATTTGCACGGAATGAACGCATTTCAACCGTTTCGAGCAAGAAAGTCACGGAAGTTTTGCTGCAATAGCGTAACATTGGTGTTTTGAACGGAAACTTCGACGAACTCACGATACCCTCGAATCTTGTCGAAAACGACGTTACGGGCGAACGGTTCGTTCGAAATGCTCGATTTTGGAAAAATCACACATAGTTGGATGAAACTAAGGTTTTTCACACGTTTCCAACCAGAAACAACCATTTTTGTAGCTGGGAACGACGATTCGTCGAATTTGGTCGAAATCGATGTTGCGAACGACCAAACCGTTTGCGATCGGTCGAAATGCATGAAATTCCTTCATTTGCACGGAATTAACGCATTTTAACCGTTTCGAGCAGGAAAGTCACGAAAGTTTGGCTGCAATAGCGTAACATTGGTGTTTTGAACGAAAACTTCGACGAACTCACGATACCCTCGAATCTTGTCGAAAACGACGTTACGGGCGAACGGTACGTTCGAAATGCTCGATTTTGCAAAAATCACACATAGTTGGATGAAACTAAGGTTTTTCACACGTTTCCAACCAGAAACAACGATTTTTGTAGCTGGGACAGAAGATTCGACAAATTTGGTTGAAATCGATGTTGCGAACGACCAAACCGTTTGCGATCGGTCGAAATGCATGAAATTCCTTCATTTGCACGGAATTAACGCATTTCAACCGTTTCGAGCAAGAAAGTCACGGAAGTTTGGCTGCAATAGCGTATTATTGGTGTTTTGAACGGAAACTTCGACGAACTCACGGTACCCTCGAATCTTGTCGAAAACGACGTTACGGGCGAACGGTACGTTCGAAATGGGCGATTTTGCAAAAATCACACATAGTTGGATGAAACTAAGGTTTTTCACACGATTCCAACCAGAAACAACCATTTTTGTAGCTGGGAAAGAAGATTCGACGAATTTGGTCGAAATCGATGTTGCGAACGACCAAACCGTTTGCGATCGGTCGAAATGCATGAAATTCCTTCATTTGCACGGAATTATCGCATTTAAACCGTTTCGAGCAAGAGAGTCACGGAAGTTTGGCTGCAATAGCGTAACATTGGTGTTTTGAACGGAAACTTCGACGAACTCACAATACTCTCGAATCTTGTCGAAAACGACGTTACGGGCGAACGGTTCGTTCGAAATGCTCGATTTTGCAAAAATCACGGATAGTTGGATGAAACTAAGGTTTTTCACACGATTCCAACCAGAAACAACCATTTTTGTAGCTGGGAAAGAAGATTCGACGAATTTGGTCGAAATCGATGTTGCGAACGACCAAACCGTTTGCGATCGGTCGAAATGCATGAAATTCCTTCATTTGCACGGAATTATCGCATTTTAACCGTTTCGAGCAAGAAAGTCACGGAAGTTTGGCTGCAATAGCGTAACATTGGTGTTTTGAACGGAAACTTCGACGAACTCACGATACTCTCGAATCTTGTCGAAAACGACGTTACGGGCGAACGGTTCGTTCGAAATGCTCGATTTTGCAAAAATCACACATAGTTGGATGAAACTAAGGTTTTTCACACGTTTCCAACCAGAAACAACCATTTTTGTAGCTGGGAACGACGATTCGACGAATTTGGTCGAAATCGATGTTGCGAACGACCAAACCGTTTGCGATCGGTCGAAATGCATGGAATTCCTTCATTTGCACGGGATTATCGCATTTCAACCGTTTCGAGCAAGAAAGTCACGGAAGTTTGGCTGCAATAGCGTAACATTGGTGTTTTGAACGGAAACTTCGACGAACTCACGATACTCTCGAATCTTGTCGAAAACGACGTTACGGGCGAACGGTTCGTTCGAAATGCTCGATTTTGCAAAAATCACACATAGTTGGATGAAACTAAGGTTTTTCCCACGTTTCCAACCAGAAACAACCATTTTTGTAGTTGGGAACGAGAATTCGACGAATTTGGTCGAAATCGATGTTGCGAACGACCAAACCGTTTGCGATCGGTCGAAATGCATGAAATTCCTTCATTTGCACGGAATTAACGCATTTCAACCGTTTCGAGCAAGAAAGTCACGGAAGTTTGGCTGCAATAGCGTAACATTGGTGTTTTGAACGGAAACTTCGACGAACTCACGGTACCCTCGAATCTTGTCGAAAACGACGTTACGGGCGAACGGTACGTTCGAAATGGGCGATTTTGCAAAAATCACACATAGTTGGATGAAACTAAGGTTTTTCACACGATTCCAACCAGAAACAACCATTTTTGTAGCTAGGAAAGACGATTCGACGAATTTGTTCGAAATCGATGTTGCGAACGACCAAACCGTTTGCGATCGGTCGAAATGCATGAAATTCCTTCATTTGCACGGAATTATCGCATTTAAACCGTTTCGAGCAAGAGAGTCACGGAAGTTTGGCTGCAATAGCGTAACATTGGTGTTTTTGAACGGAAACTTCGACGAACTCCTAATACTCTCGAATCTTGTCGAAAACGACGTTACGGGCGAACGGTTCGTTCGAAATGCTCGATTTTGCAAAAATCACACATAGTTGGATGAAACTAAGGTTTTTCCCACGTTTCCAACCAGAAACAACCATTTTTGTAGTTGGGAACGACGATTCGACGAATTTGGTCGAAATCGATGTTGCGAACGACCAAACCGTTTGCGATCGGTCGAAATGCATGAAATTCCTTCATTTGCACGGAATTAACGCATTTCAACCGTTTCGAGCAAGAAAGTCACGGAAGTTTGGCTGCAATAGCGTAACATTGGTGTTTTGAACGGAAACTTCGACGAACTCACGGTACCCTCGAATCTTGTCGAAAACGACGTTACGGGCGAACGGTACGTTCGAAATGGGCGATTTTGCAAAAATCACACATAGTTGGATGAAACTAAGGTTTTTCACACGATTCCAACCAGAAACAACCATTTTTGTAGCTGGGAAAGAAGATTCGACGAATTTGGTCGAAATCGATGTTGCGAACGACCAAACCGTTTGCGATCGGTCGAAATGCATGAAATTCCTTCATTTGCACGGAATTATCGCATTTTAACCGTTTCGAGCAAGAAAGTCACGGAAGTTTGGCTGCAATAGCGTAACATTGGTGTTTTGAACGGAAACTTCGACGAACTCACGATACTCTCGAATCTTGTCGAAAACGACGTTACGGGCGAACGGTTCGTTCGAAATGCTCGATTTTGCAAAAATCACACATAGTTTAATGAAACTAAGGTTTTTCACACGTTTCCAACCAGAAACAACCATTTTTGTAGCTGGGAAAGAAGATTCGACGAATTTGGTCGAAATCGATGTTGTGAACAGCCAAAACGTTTGCGATCGGTCGAAATGCATGAAATTCCTTCATTTGCACGGAATGAACGCATTTCAACCGTTTCGAGCAAGAAAGTCACGGAAGTTTTGCTGCAATAGCATAACATTGGTGTTTTGAACGGAAACTTCGACGAACTCACGATACCCTCGAATCTTGTCGAAAACGACGTTACGGGCGAACGGTTCGTTCGAAATGCTCGATTTTGCAAAAATCACACATAGTTGGATGAAACTAAGGTTTTTCACACGTTTCCAACCAGAAACAACCGTTTTTGTAGCTGGGAACGACGATTCGACGAATTTGGTCGAAATCGATGTTGCGAACGACCAAACCGTTTGCGATCGGTCGAAATGCATGAAATTCCTTCATTTGCACGGAATGAACGCATTTCAACCGTTTCGAGCAAGAAAGTCACGGAAGTTTGGCTGCAATAGCGTAACATTGGTGTTTCGAACGGAAACTTCGACGAACTCACGATACCCTCGAATCTTGTCGAAAACGACGTTACGGGCGAACGGTTCGTTCGAAATGCTCGATTTCGCAAAAATCACACATAGTTGGACGAAACTAAGGTTTTTCACACGTTTCCAACCAGAAACAACCATTTTTGTAGCTGGGAACGACGATTCGTCGAATTTGGTCGAAATCGATGTTGCGAACGACCAAACCGTTTGCGATCGGTCGAAATGCATGAAATTCCTTCATTTGCACGGAATTAACGCATTTTAACCGTTTCGAGCAAGAAAGTCACGGAAGTTTGGCTGCAATAGCGTAACATTGGTGTTTTGAACGGAAACTTCGACGAACTCACGATACCCTCGAATCTTGTCGAAAACGACGTTACGGGCGAACGGTACGTTCGAAATGCTCGATTTTGCAAAAATCACACATAGTTGGATGAAACTATAGTTTTTCACACGTTTCCAACCAGAAACAACGATTTTTGTAGCTGGGACAGAAGATTCGACAAATTTGGTTGAAATCGATGTTGCGAACGACCAAACCGTTTGCGATCGGTCGAATCGCATGAAATTCCTCCATTTGCACGGAATTAACGCATTTCAACCGTTTCGAGCAAGAAAGTCACGGAAGTTTGGCTGCAATAGCGTATTATTGGTGTTTTGAACGGAAACTTCGACGAACTCACGGTACCCTCGAATCTTGTCGAAAACGACGTTACGGGCGAACGGTTCGTTCGAAATGCTCGATTTTTCAAAAATCACACATAGTTGGATGAAACTAAGGTTTTTTACACGTTTCCAACCAGAAACAACCATTTTTGTAGCTGGGAACGACGATTCGTCGAATTTGGTCGAAATCGATGTTGCGAACGACCAAACCGTTTGCGATCGGTCGAAATGCATGAAATTCCTTCATTTGCACGGAATTAACGCATTTCAACCGTTTCGAGCAAGAAAGTCACGGAAGTTTGGCTGCAATAGCGTAACATTGGTGTTTTGAACGGAAACTTCGACGAACTCACGATACCCTCGAATCTTGTCGAAAACAACGTTACGGGCGAACGGTACGTTCGAAATGCTCGATTTTGCAAAAATCACGGATAGTTGGATGAAACTAAGGTTTTTCACACGATTCCAACCAGAAACAACCATTTTTGTAGCTGGGAAAGAAGATTCGACGAATTTGGTCGAAATCGATGTTGCGAACGACCAAACCGTTTGCGATCGGTCGAAATGCATGAAATTCCTTCATTTGCACGGAATTATCGCATATTAACCGTTTCGAGCAAGAAAGTCACGGAAGTTTGGCTGCAATAGCGTAACATTGGTGTTTTGAACGGAAACTTCGACGAACTCACGATACTCTCGAATCTTGTCGAAAACGACGTTACGGGCGAACGGTTCGTTCGAAATGCTCGATTTTGCAAAAATCACACATAGTTGGATGAAACTAAGGTTTTTCACACGTTTTCAACCAGAAACAACCATTTTTGTAGCTGGGAACGACGATTCGACGAATTTGGTCGAAATCGATGTTGCGAACGACCAAACCGTTTGCGATCGGTCGAAATGCATGAAATTCCTTCATTTGCACGGAATTATCGCATTTTAACCGTTTCGAGCAAGAAAGTCACAGAAGTTTGGCTGCAATAGCGTAACATTGGTGTTTTGAACGGAAACTTCGACGAACTCACGATACTCTCGAATCTTGTCGAAAACGACGTTACGGGCGAACGGTTCGTTCGAAATGCTCGATTTTGCAAAAATCACACATAGTTGGATGAAACTAAGGTTTTCCCACGTTTCCAACCAGAAACAACCATTTTTGTAGTTGGGAACGACGATTCGACGTATTTGGTCGAAATCGATGTTGCGAACGACCAAACCGTTTGCGATCGGTCGAAATGCATGAAATTCCTTCATTTGCACGGAATGAACGCATTTCAACCGTTTCGAGCAAGAAAGTCACGGAAGTTTTGCTGTAATAGCGTAACATTGGTGTTTTGAACGGAAAATTCGACGAACTCACGATACCCTCGAATCTTGTCGAAAACGACGTTACGGGCGAACGGTTCGTTCGAAATGCTCGATTTTGCAAAAATCACACATAGTTGGATGAAACTAAGGATTTTCACACGTTTCCAACCAGAAACAACCATTTTTGTAGCTGGGAACGACGATTCGACGAATTTGGTCGAAATCGATGTTGCGAACGACCAAACCGTTTGCGATCGGTCGAAATGCATGAAATTCCTTCATTTGCACGGAATTAACGCATTTCAACCGTTTCGAGCAAGAAAGTCACGGAAGTTTGGCTGCAATAGCGTAACATCGGTGTTTTGAACGTGAACTTCGACGAACTCACGATACCCTAGAATCTTGTCGAAAACGACGTTACGGGCGAACGGTTCGTTCGAAATGCTCGATTTTTCAAAAATCACACATAGTTGGATAAAACTAAGGTTTTCTCACATGTTTCCAACCAAAAACAACCATTTTTGTAGCTGGGAACGACGATTCGACGAATTTGGTCGGAATCGATGTTGCGAACGACCAAACCGTTTGCGATCGGTCGAAATGCATGAAATTTCTTCATTCGCACGGAATTAACGCATTTCAACCGTTTCGAGCAAGAAAGTCACGGAAGTTTGGCTGCAATAGCGTAACATTGGTGTTTTGAACGGAAACTTCGACAAACTCACGGTACCCTCGAATCTTGTCGAAAACGACGTTACGGGCGAACGGTTCGTTCGAAATGCTCGATTTTGCAAAAATCACACATAGTTGGATAAAACTAAGGTTTTTCACACGTTTCCAACCAGAAACAACGATTTTTGTAGCTGGGACAGAAGATTCGACAAATTTGGTTGAAATCGATGTTGCGAACGACCAAACCGTTTGCGATCGGTCGAATCGCATGAAATTCCTTCATTTGCACGAAATTAACGCATTTCAACCGTTTCGAGCAAGAAAGTCACGGAAGTTTGGCTGCAATAGCGTAACATTGGTGTTTTGAACGGAAACTTCGACGAACTCACGATACCCTCGAAATCTTGTCGGAAACGACGTTACGGGCGAACGGTTCGTTCGAAACCCACACAGCAAAATTGATCCCGGGATCATCCTGATACAGTCCTATTCGGGTCTCGGCAAGATAGAACGTCCTATAGACGTCTGTGGGAGGTACTAGTGAGACATTGTTCTACCCGGGATTAATATAGGATGGCTTGAGGATGTCCTGTCGTGACCGCTTGTAGACGATCGCAGTGCACTCTCTTATAGACGTCTGTGGGAGGTGCCAGTGAGACATTGTTCTACCCGGGATTAATATAGGATGGCTTGAGGATATCCTCCCGTAACCATGAGTAGACGATCACAATGCACTTGCTTATAGACGTCTGTGGGAGGCACTAGTGAGACACTGTTCTACCTAGGATTGATATAGGATGGCGTGAGGATGTCCTGTCGTAACCGTTAGTAGACGATCTTAATGCACTCGCCAATAGACGTCTGTAGGAGGTACTACTGAGACATTGTTCTACCCGGGATTAATATGGGATGGCTTGAGGATGTCCTGTTGTAACCGTTAGTAGACGATCGCTGTGCACTCTCTTATAGACGTCTGTGGGAGGTGCCAGTGAGAAATTGTTCTACCCGGGATTAATATAGGATGGCTTGAGGATGTCCTGTCGTGACCATTTGTAGACGATCGCTGTGCACTCTCTTATAGACGTCTGTTCGAGGTACTAGTAGGACACTGTTCTACCCGGCATTAATATAGGATGGCTTGTGGATATCCTCCCGTGACCATGAGTAGACGATCACACTGCACTCTTTTATAGACATCTGTGGGAGGTACTAGTAAGACACTGTTCTACCCGGGATTAATTTAGGATGACTTAAGGATGTCCTGTCGTAACCGTTAGTAGACGTCCCAATGCACTTTCTCATGGACGTCTATGGGAGGTACGAGTAAGACTATAACATGAGGTCTTATAGGAGAAAAGTCTTATACTTTAGTATTTCAGTCACTGAGTGAGGAAAATAACACTCTCTGTGTTCCTGTTAGATGTGCGTTATATGAGCGTAAAGTAATGGTACAATCTCAATAGTCAGATTAGCGGAGTGGTTTAAGTTAGGTAGTTATTAGTTAGGTAGATAGGTCAGTCCGTCAGGTCGTAGGTTCGAATCCCCGCAGTGCCATCTTTCCGAAATGCATATTGCATTTCCGGACAACTTTTTTTTTTAATTCATATTGGTCAAATAATTGAATTAATATAACGATATGTCGACTGTCGGCCAAAAAAAAATTGATTTAACAAATAAATAATTATTTCGCAAGCGTTTTTTCACGTATATGCATATAAGCAAATCTTTGGACATCGCAGGGACGTCAGTGGGATTGTCCCATTCCGGTAACACATAGCGGACATTTAAAAGCGCATGGGAGTCCCATGGGACCATCCCAATACCATCACGAGACAACTGTCGAGACGTCCGAAAGACGTACTTTGGACGTCTTTTTGCTGTGTGGGAATGCTCGATTTTGCAAAAATCACACATAGTTGGACGAAACTAAGGTTTTTCACACGTTTTCAACCAGAAACAACCATTTTCGTAGCTGGGAAAGAAGATTCGACGAATTTGGTCGAAATCGATGTTGCGAACGACCAAACCGTTTGCGATCGGTCGAAATGCATGAAATTCCTTTATTTGCACTGAATGAACGCATTTCAACCGTTTCGAGCAAGAAAGTCACGGAAGTTTGGCTGCAATAGCGTAACATTGGTGTTTTGAACGGAAACTTCGACTAATTCACGATACCCTCGGATCTTGTCGGAAACGACGTTACGGGCGAACGGTTCGTTCGAAATGCTCGATTTTGCAAAAATCACACATAGTTGGATGAAACTAAGGTTTTTCACACGTTTCCAACCAGAAACAACCATTTTTGTAGCTGGGAAAGAAGATTCGACAAATTTGGTCGAAATCGATGTTGCGAACGACCAAACCGTTTGCGATCGGTCGAAATGCATGAAATTCCTTCATTTACACGGAATTAACGCATTTCAACCGTTTCGAGCAAGAAAGTCACGGAAGTTTGGCTGCAATAGCGTAACATTGGTGTTTTGAACGGAAACTTCGACGAACTCACGATGCCCTCGAATCTTGTCGGAAACGACGTTACGGGCGAACGGTTCGTTCGGAATGCTCGATTTTGCAAAAATCACACATAGTTGGATGAAACTAAGGTTTTTCACACGTTTCCAACCAGAAACAACCATTTTTGTAGCTGGGAAAGAAGATTCGACGAATTTGGTCGAAATCGATGTTGCGAACGACCAAACTGTTTGCGATCGGTCGAAATGCATGAAATTTCTTTATTCGCACGGAATTTACGCATTTCAACCGTTTCGAGCAAGAAAGTCACTGAAGTTTGGCTGCAATAGCGTAACATTGGTGTTTTGAACGGAAACTTCGACGAACTCACGACACCCTCGGAACTTGTCGAAAACGACGTTACGGGCGAACGGTTCGTTCGAAATGCTCGATTTTGCAAAAATCACACATAGTTGGATAAAACTAAGGTTTTTTACACGTTTCCAACCAGAAACAACCATTTTTGTAGCTGGGAACGACGATTCGACGAATTTGGTCGAAATCGATGTTGCGAACGACCAAACCGTTTGCGATCGGTCGAAATGCGTGAAATTCCTTCATTTGCACGGAATTAACGCATTTCAACCGTTTCGAGCAAGGAAGTCACGGAAGTTTGGCTGCAATAGCGTAACATTGGTGTTTTGAACGGAAACTTCGACGAACTCACGATACCCTCGAATCTTGTCGGAAACGACGTTACGGGCGAACGGTTCGTTCGAAATGCTCGATTTTGCAAAAATCACACATAGTTGGATGAAACTAAGGTTTTTCACACGTTTCCAACCAAAAACAACCATTTTTGTAGCTGGGAAAGAAGATTCGACGAATTCGGTCGAAATCGATGTTGCGAACGACCAAACCGTTTGCGATCGGTCGAAATGCATGAAATTCCTTCATTTACACGGAAATAACGCATTTCAACCGTTTCGAGCAAGAAAGTCACGGAAGTTTTAATTGAATTTATATTTATATTTTAATTGAATAATAATTAAATCTAATTGAATAGATTATTTTAATTGAATAATAATTAAATCTAATTGAATAGAACCATTTTTGTAGCTGGGAACGAAGATTCGACGAATTTGGTCGAAATCGATGCTACGAACGACCAAACCGTTCGCGGTCGGTCGAAATGCATGAATTACCTTTATTTGCACGAATTGAACCAAATTCAACCATTTCGAGCCGGGAAGCCACGGAAGTTTAGCCGCGATAGCGAATCATTGGTGTTTTGAACGTAGGTTCGACGATCTCACGATTCCGTCGAATCTTGTCGGAACCGACGTTACGGGCGAACCGTTAGTTCGAAATGCTCGATTTCGCGAGAATCACGCATAATTGGATAAAACTAGAGTTTTCTCTACAGTTTTCAACCAGAAACAACCTATTTTGCAGCCGGGAACGAAGATTCGACGAATTTGGTCGAATCAATGTTGCGAACGAACAAACCGTTTGCGATCGGTCGAAATGCATGAAATTCCTTCATTTACACGGAATTAACGCATTTCAACCGTTTCGAGCAAGAAAGTCACGGAAGTTTGGCTGCAATAGCGTAACATTGGTGTTTTGAACGGAAACTTCGACTAATTCACGATACCCTCGAATCTTGTCGGAAACGACGTTACGGGGCAAACGGTTCGTTCGAAATGCTCGATTTTGCAAAAATCACACATAGTTGGATTGAAACTAAGGTTTTTCACACGTTTCCAACCAGAAACAACCATTTTTGTAGCTGGGAAAGAAGATTCGACGAATTTGGTCGAAATCGATGTTGCGAACGACCAAACCGTTCGCGGTAGTTCGAAATGCATGAAATTCCTTCATTTGCACGGAACGAACGCATTTCAACCGTTTCGAGCAAGAAAGTGACGGAAGTTTAGCCGCAATAGCGAATCATTGGTGTTTTGAACGTTTTTTGAACGTTTTGAAAAATAATCTATTCAATTAGATTTAATTATTATTCAATTAAAATATAAATATAAATTCAATTAAAACTTCCGTGACTTTCTTGCTCGAAACGGTTGAAAAGCGTTCATTCCGTGCAAATGAAGGAATTCCATGCATTTCGACCGGTCGCGAACGGTTTGGTCGTTCGCAACATCGATTTCGACCAAATTCGTCGAATCTTCTTTCCCAGCTACAAAAATGGTTGTTTCTGGTTGGAAAACGTGTGCAAAACCTTAGTTTTATCCAACTATGTGTGATTTTTGCAAAATCGAGCATTTCGAACGAACCGTTCGCCCGTAACGTCGTTTTCGACAAGATTCGAGGGTATCGTGAGTTCGTCGAAGTTTCCGTTCAAAACACCAATGTTACGCTATTGCAGCCAAACTTCCGTGACTTTCTTGCTCGAAACGGTTGAAATGCGTTCGTTCAGTGCGAATAAAGGAATTTCATGCATTTCGACCGATCGCAAACGGTTTGGTCGTTCGCAACATCGATTTCGACCAAATTTGTCGAATCTTCTTTCCCAGCTACAAAAATGGTTGTTTCTGGTTGGAAACGTGTGAAAAACCTTAGTTTCATCCAACTATGTGTGATTTTTGCAAAATCGAGCGTTTCGAACGAACCGTTCGCCCGTAACGTCGTTTCCGACAAGATTTCGAGGGTATCGTGAGTTCGTCGAAGTTTCCGTTCAAAACACCAATGTTACGCTATTGCAGCCAAACTTCCGTGACTTTCTTGCTCGAAACGGTTGAAATGCGTTAATTCCGTGCAAATGAAGGAATTTCATGCATTTCGAACTACCGCGAACGGTTTGGTCGTTCGCAACATCGATTTCGACCAAATTCGTCGAATCTTCGTTCCCGGCTGCAAAATAGGTTGTTTCTGGTTGAAAACTGTAGAAAAACTCTAGTTTTATCCATTTATGTGTGATTCTTGCAAATTCGAGCATTTCGAACTGACCGTTCACCCGTAACGTCGGTTTCGACAAGATTCGACGGAATCGTGAGATCGTCGAAGTTTCCGTTCAAAACACCAATGATTTGCTATTGCGGCTAAACTTCCGTGGCTTGCCGGCTCGAAACGGTTGAAATGCGTTCATTCCGTGGAAATGAAGGAATTTCATGCATTTCGAACTACCGCGGACGGTTTGGTCGTTCGCAACATCGATTTCGACCAAATTCGTCGAATTTTCGTTCCCAGCTGCAAAATAGATTGTTTCTGGTTGAAAACTGTAGAAAAACTCTAGTTTTATCCAATTATGCGTGATTCTCGAAACCGACGTTACGGGCGGACCGTTAGTTCGAAATGCTCGAATTTGCAAGAATCACACATAATTGGATGAGACTAAGGTTTTTCACACGTTTCCAACCAGAAACAACCATTTTCGTAGCCGGGAACGAAGATTCGACAAATTTGGTCGAAATCGATGTTGCGAACGACCAAACCGTTCGCGATCGGTCGAAATGCATGAAATTCCTTCATTTGCACGGAACGAACGCATTTCAACCGTTTCGAGCCGGGAAGCCACGGAAGTTTAGCCAAAGTAGCGAATCATTGGTGTTTTGAACGTAGGTTCGACGATCTCACGATTCCGTCGAATCTTGTAGAAACCGACGTTACGGGTGAACGGTCAGTTCGAAATGCTCGAATTTGCAAGAATCACACATAATTGGATAAAACTAGAGTTTTTCTACAGTTTTTAACCAGAAACAACCTATTTTGCAGCCGGGAACGAAGATTCGACGAATTTGGTCGAAATCGATGTTGCGAACGACCAAAACGTTCGCGGTAGTTCGAAATGCATGAAATTCCTTCATTTGCTTGAAACGAACGCATTTCAACCGTTTCGAGCAAGAAAGTCACGGAAGTTCAGCCGCAATAGCGAATCATTGGTGTTTTGAACGTTTTTTGAATGTTTTGAAAAATAATCTATTCGATTAGATTTAATTATTATTCAATTAAAATCATCTATTCAATTAGATTTAATTATTATTTAATTAAAATATGAATATAAATTCAATTAAAACTTCCGTGACTTTCTTGCTCGAAACGGTTGAAATGCGTTCATTCCGTGCAAATGAAGGAATTCCATGCATTTCGACCGGTCGCGAACGGTTTGGTCGTTCGCAACATCGATTTCGACCAAATTCGTCGAATCTTCTTTCCCAGCTACAAAAATGGTTGTTTCTGGTTGAAAACGTGTGAAAAACCTTAGTTTTATCTAACTATCCGTGATTTTTGCAAATCGAGCATTTCGAACGAACCGTTCGCCCGTAAGGTCGTTTCCGACAAGATTTCGAGGGTATCGTGAGTTCGTCGAAGTTTCCGTTCAAACACCAATGTTACGCTATTGCAGCCAAACTTCCGTGACTTTCTTGCTCGAAACGGTTGAAATGCGTTAATTCCGTGCAAATGAAGGAATTTCACGCATTTCGACCGATCGCAAACGGTTTGGTCGTTCGCAACATCGATTTCGACCAAATTCGTCGAATCGTCGTTCCCAGCTACAAAAATGGTTGTTTCTGGTTGGAAACGTGTGAAAAACCTTAGTTTTATCCAACTATGTGTGATTTTTGCAAAATCGAGCATTTCGAACGAACCGTTCGCCCGTAACGTCGTTTTCGACAAGATTCGAGGGTATCGTGAGTTCGTCGAAGTTTCCGTTCAAAACACCAATGTTACGCTATTGCAGCCAAACTTCCGTGACTTTCTTGCTCGAAACGGTTTAAAATGCGTTAATTCCGTGCGAATGAAGAAATTTCATGCATTTCGACCGATCGCAAACAGTTTGGTCGTTCGCAACATCGATTTCGACCAAATTCGTCGGATCGTCATTCCCAACTACAAAAATGGTTGTTTCTGGTTGGAAACGTGTGAAAAACCTTAGTTTCATCCAACTATGTGTGATTTTTGCAAAATCGAGCATTTCGAACGAACCGTTCGCCCGTAACGTCGTTTCCGACAAGATTCGAGGGTATCGTGAATTAGTCGAAGTTTCCGTTCAAAACACCAATGTTACGCTATTGCAGCCAAACTTCCGTGACTTTCTTGCTCGAAATGGTTGAAATGCGTTCGTTCAGTGCAAATAAAGGAATTTCATGCATTTCGACCGATCGCAAACGGTTTGGTCGTTCGCAACATCGATTTCGACCAAATTTGTCGAATCTTCTTTCCCAGCTACAAAAATGGTTGTTTCTGGTTGGAAACGTGTAAAAAACCTTCGTTTCATCCAACTATCCGTGATTTTTGCGAAATCGAGCATTTCGAACGAACCGTTCGCCCGTAACGTCGTTTCCGACAAGATTTCGAGGGTATCGTGAGTTCGTCGAAGTTTCCGTTCAAAACACCAATGTTACGCTATTGCAGCCAAACTTCCGTGACTTTCTTGCTCGAAACGGTTGAAATGCGTTAATTCCGTGCAAATGAAGGAATTTCATGCATTTCGAACTACCGCGAACGGTTTGGTCGTTCGCAACATCGATTTCGACAAATTCGTCGAATCTTCGTTCCCGGCTGCAAATAGGTTGTTTCTGGTTGAAAACTGTAGAAAAACTCTAGTTTTATCCAATTATGTGTGATTCTTGCAATATCGAGCATTTCGAACTGACCGTTCACCCGTAACGTCGTTTTCGACAAGATTCGACGGAATCGTGAGATCGTCGAACCTACGTTCAAAACACCAATGATTCGTTATTGCGGCTAAACTTCCGTGGCTTCCCGGCTCGAAATGGTTGAATTTGGTTCAATTCGTGCAAATAAAGGTAATTCATGCATTTCGACCGACCGCGAACGGTTTGGTCGTTCGTAGCATCGATTTCGACCATCCATGCGTGATTCTCGAAACCGACGTTACGGGCGAACCGTTAGTTCGAAATGCTCGATTTTGCAAAAATCACACATAGTTGGATGAAACTAAGGTTTTTCACACGTTTCCAACCAGAAACAACCGTTTTTGTAGCTGGGAACGACGATTCGACGAATTTGGTCGAAATCGATGTTGCGAACGACCAAACCGTTTGCGATCGGTCGAAATGCATGAAATTCCTTCATTTGCACGGAATGAACGCATTTCAACCGTTTCGAGCAAGAAAGTCACGGAAGTTTGGCTGCAATAGCGTTACATTGGTGTTTCGAACGGAAACTTCGACGAACTCACGATACCCTCGAATCTTGTCGAAAACGACGTTACGGGCGAACGGTTCGTTCGAAATGCTCGATTTCGCAAAAATCACACATAGTTGGACGAAACTAAGGTTTTTCACACGTTTCCAACCAGAAACAACCATTTTTGTAGCTGGGAACGACGATTCGTCGAATTTGGTCGAAATCGATGTTGCGAACGACCAAACCGTTTGCGATCGGTCGAAATGCATGAAATTCCTTCATTTGCACGAAATTAACGCAATTTAACCGTTTCGAGCAAGAAAGTCACGGAAGTTTGGCTGCAATAGCGTAACATTGGTGTTTTGAACGGAAACTTCGACGAACTCACGATACCCTCGAATCTTGTCGAAAACGACGTTACGGGCGAACGGTACGTTCGAAATGCTCGATTTTGCAAAAATCACACATAGTTGGATGAAACTATAGTTTTTCACACGTTTCCAACCAGAAACAACGATTTTTGTAGCTGGGACAGAAGATTCGACAAATTTGGTTGAAATCGATGTTGCGAACGACCAAACCGTTTGCGATCGGTCGAATCGCATGAAATTCCTTCATTTGCACGGAATTAACGCATTTCAACCGTTTCGAGCAAGAAAGTCACGGAAGTTTGGCTGCAATAGCGTATTATTGGTGTTTTGAACGGAAACTTCGACGAACTCACGGTACCCTCGAATCTCGTCGAAAACGACGTTACGGGCGAACGGTTCGTTCGAAATGCTCGATTTTTCAAAAATCACACATAGTTGGATGAAACTAAGGTTTTTTACACGTTTCCAACCAGAAACAACCATTTTTGTAGCTGGGAACGACGATTCGTCGAATTTGGTCGAAATCGATGTTGCGAACGACCAAACCGTTTGCGATCGGTCGAAATGCATGAAATTCCTTCATTTGCACGGAATTAACGCATTTCAACCGTTTCGAGCAAGAAAGTCACGGAAGTTTGGCTGCAATAGCGTAACATTGGTGTTTTGAACGGAAACTTCGACGAACTCACGATACCCTCGAATCTTGTCGAAAACAACGTTACGGCGAACGGTACGTTCGAAATGCTCGATTTTGCAAAAATCACGGATAGTTGGATGAAACTAAGGTTTTTCACACGATTCCAACCAGAAACAACCATTTTTGTAGCTGGGAAAGAAGATTCGACGAATTTGGTCGAAATCGATGTTGCGAACGACCAAACCGTTTGCGATCGGTCGAAATGCATGAAATTCCTTCATTTGCACGGAATTATCGCATATTAACCGTTTCGAGCAAGAAAGTCACGGAAGTTTGGCTGCAATAGCGTAACATTGGTGTTTTGAACGGAAACTTCGACGAACTCACGATACTCTCGAATCTTGTCGAAAACGACGTTACGGGCGAACGGTTCGTTCGAAATGCTCGATTTTGCAAAAATCACACATAGTTGGATGAAACTAAGGTTTTTCACACGTTTTCAACCAGAAACAACCATTTTTGTAGCTGGGAACGACGATTCGACGAATTTGGTCGAAATCGATGTTGCGAACGACCAAACCGTTTGCGATCGGTCGAAATGCATGAAATTCCTTCATTTGCACGGAATTATCGCATTTTAACCGTTTCGAGCAAGAAAGTCACAGAAGTTTGGCTGCAATAGCGTAACATTGGTGTTTTGAACGGAAACTTCGACGAACTCACGATACTCTCGAATCTTGTCGAAAACGACGTTACGGGCGAACGGTTCGTTCGAAATGCTCGATTTTGCAAAAATCACACATAGTTGGATGAAACTAAGGTTTTTCCCACGTTTCCAACCAGAAACAACCCATTTTTGTAGTTGGGAACGACGATTCGACGAATTTGGTCGAAATCGATGTTGCGAACGACCAAACCGTTTTGCGATCGGTCGAAATGCATGAAATTCCTTCATTTGCACGGAATGAACGCATTTCAACCGTTTCGAGCAAGAAAGTCACGGAAGTTTTGCTGCAATAGCGTAACATTGGTGTTTTGAACGGAAACTTCGACGAACTCACGATACCCTCGAATCTTGTCGAAAACGACGTTACGGGCGAACGGTTCGTTCGAAATGCTCGATTTTGCAAAAATCACACATAGTTGGATGAAACTAAGGATTTTCACACGTTTCCAACCAGAAACAACCATTTTTGTAGCTGGGAACGACGATTCGACGAATTTGGTCGAAATCGATGTTGCGAACGACCAAACCGTTTGCGATCGGTCGAAATGCATGAAATTCCTTCATTTGCACGGAATTAACGCATTTCAACCGTTTCGAGCAAGAAAGTCACGGAAGTTTGGCTGCAATAGCGTAACATCGGTGTTTTGAACGTGAACTTCGACGAACTCACGATACCCTAGAATCTTGTCGAAAACGACGTTACGGGCGAACGGTTCGTTCGAAATGCTCGATTTTTCAAAAATCACACATAGTTGGATAAAACTAAGGTTTTCTCACATGTTTCCAACCAAAAACAACCATTTTTGTAGCTGGGAACGACGATTCGACGAATTTGGTCGGAATCGATGTTGCGAACGACCAAACCGTTTGCGATCGGTCGAAATGCATGAAATTTCTTCATTCGCACGGAATTAACGCATTTCAACCGTTTCGAGCAAGAAAGTCACAGAAGTTTGGCTGCAATAGCGTAACATTGGTGTTTTGAACGGAAACTTCGACAAACTCACGGTACCCTCGAATCTTGTCGAAAACGACGTTACGGGCGAACGGTTCGTTCGAAATGCTCGATTTTGCAAAAATCACACATAGTTGGATAAAACTAAGGTTTTTCACACGTTTCCAACCAGAAACAACGATTTTTGTAGCTGGGACAGAAGATTCGACAAATTTGGTTGAAATCGATGTTGCGAACGACCAAACCGTTTGCGATCGGTCGAAATGCATGAAATTCCTTCATTTGCACGGAATTAACGCATTTCAACCGTTTCGAGCAAGGAAGTCACGGAAGTTTGGCTGCAATAGCGTAACATTGGTGTTTTGAACGGAAACTTCGACGAACTCACGATACCCTCGAAATCTTGTCGGAAACGACGTTACGGGCGAACGGTTCGTTCGAAATGCTCGATTTTGCAAAAATCACACATAGTTAGACGAAACTAAGGTTTTTCACACGTTTTCAACCAGAAACAACCATTTTCGTAGCTGGGAAAGAAGATTCGACGAATTTGGTCGAAATCGATGTTGCGAACGACCAAACCGTTTGCGATCGGTCGAAATGCATGAAATTCCTTTATTTGCACTGAATGAACGCATTTCAACCGTTTCGAGCAAGAAAGTCACGGAAGTTTGGCTGCAATAGCGTAACATTGGTGTTTTGAACGGAAACTTCGACTAATTCACGATACCCTCGGATCTTGTCGGAAACGACGTTACGGGCGAACGGTTCGTTCGAAATGCTCGATTTTGCAAAAATCACACATAGTTGGATGAAACTAAGGTTTTTCACACGTTTCCAACCAGAAACAACCATTTTTGTAGCTGGGAAAGAAGATTCGACAAATTTGGTCGAAATCGATGTTGCGAACGACCAAACCGTTTGCGATCGGTCGAAATGCATGAAATTCCTTCATTTACACGGAATTAACGCATTTCAACCGTTTCGAGCAAGAAAGTCACGGAAGTTTGGCTGCAATAGCGTAACATTGGTGTTTTGAACGGAAACTTCGACGAACTCACGATGCCCTCGAATCTTGTCGGAAACGACGTTACGGGCGAACGGTTCGTTCGGAATGCTCGATTTTGCAAAAATCACACATAGTTGGATGAAACTAAGGTTTTTCACACGTTTCCAACCAGAAACAACCATTTTTGTAGCTGGGAAAGAAGATTCGACGAATTTGGTCGAAATCGATGTTGCGAACGACCAAACTGTTTGCGATCGGTCGAAATGCATGAAATTTCTTTATTCGCACGGAATTTACGCATTTCAACCGTTTCGAGCAAGAAAGTCACTGAAGTTTGGCTGCAATAGCGTAACATTGGTGTTTTGAACGGAAACTTCGACGAACTCACGATACCCTCGAATCTTGTCGGAAACGACGTTACGGGCAAACGGTTCGTTCGAAATGCTCGATTTTGCAAAAATCACACATAGTTGGATGAAACTAAGGTTTTTCACACGTTTCCAACCAGAAACAACCATTTTTGTAGCTGGGAAAGAAGATTCGACGAATTTAGTCGAAATCGATGTTGCGAACGACCAAACCGTTCGCGTAGTTCGAAATGCATGAAATTCCTTCATTTGCACGGAACGAACGCATTTCAACCGTTTCGAGCAAGAAAGTCACGGAAGTTTAGCCGCAATAGCGAATCATTGGTGTTTTGAACGTTTTTTGAACGTTTTGAAAAATAATCTATTCAATTAGATTTAATTATTATTCAATTGAAATATAAATATAAATTCAATTAAAACTTCCGTGACTTTCTTGCTCGAAACGGTTGAAATGCGTTCATTCCGTGCAAATGAAGGAATTCCATGCATTTCGACCGGTCGCGAACGGTTTGGTCGTTCGCAACATCGATTTCGACCAAATTCGTCGAATCTTCTTTCCCAGCTACAAAAATGGTTGTTTCTGGTTGAAAACGTGTGAAAAACCTTAGTTTCATCCAACTATCCGTGATTTTTGCAAAATCGAGCATTTCGAACGAACCGTTCGCCCGTAACGTCGTTTCCGACAAGATTTCGAGGGTATCGTGAGTTCGTCGAAGTTTCCGTTCAAAACACCAATGTTACGCTATTGCAGCCAAACTTCCGTGACTTTCTTGCTCGAAACGGTTGAAATGCGTTAATTCCGTGCAAATGAAGGAATTTCATGCATTTCGACCGATCGCAAACGGTTTGGTCGTTCGCAACATCGATTTCGACCAAATTCGTCGAATCGTCGTTCCCAGCTACAAAAATGGTTGTTTCTGTTTGGAAACGTGTGAAAAACCTTAGTTTTATCCAACTATGTGTGATTTTTGCAAAATCGAGCATTTCGAACGAACCGTTCGCCCGTAACGTCGTTTTCGACAAGATTCGAGGGTATCGTGAGTTCGTCGAAGTTTCCGTTCAAAACACCAATGTTACGCTATTGCAGCCGAACTTCCGTGACTTTCTTGCTCGAAACGGTTGAAATGCGTTCGTTCAGTGCGAATAAAGGAATTTCATGCATTTCGACCGATCGCAAACGGTTTGGTCGTTCGCACCATCGATTTCGACCAAATTTGTCGAATCTTCTTTCCCAGCTACAAAAATGGTTGTTTCTGGTTGGAAACGTGTGAAAAACCTTAGTTTCATCCAACTATGTGTGATTTTTGCAAAATCGAGCGTTTCGAACGAACCGTTCGCCCGTAACGTCGTTTCCGACAAGATTTCGAGGGTATCGTGAGTTCGTCGAAGTTTCCGTTCAAAACACCAATGTAACGCTATTGCAGCCAAACTTCCGTGACTTTCTTGCTCGAAACGGTTGAAATGCGTTAATTCCGTGCAAATGAAGGAATTTCATGCATTTCGAACTACCGCGAACGGTTTGGTCGTTCGCAACATCGATTTCGACCAAATTCGTCGAATCTTCGTTCCCGGCTGCAAAATAGGTTGTTTCTGGTTGAAAACTGTAGAAAAACTCTAGTTTTATCCATTTATGTGTGATTCTTGCAAATTCGAGCATTTCGAACTGACCGTTCACCCGTAACGTCGGTTTCGACAAGATTCGACGGAATCCCGAGATCGTCGAAGTTTCCGTTCAAAACACCAATGATTTGCTATTGCGGCTAAACTTCCGTGGCTTGCCGGCTCGAAACGGTTGAAATGCGTTCATTCCGTGGAAATGAAGGAATTTCATGCATTTCGAACTACCGCGGACGGTTTGGTCGTTCGCAACATCGATTTCGACCAAATTCGTCGAATTTTCGTTCCCAGCTGCAAAATAGATTGTTTCTGGTTGATAACTGTAGAAAAACTCTAGTTTTATCCAATTATGCGTGATTCTCGAAACCGACGTTACGGGCGGACCGTTAGTTCGAAATGCTCGAATTTGCAAGAATCACACATAATTGGATGAGACTAAGGTTTTTCACACGTTTCCAACCAGAAACAACCATTTTCGTAGCCGGAACGAAGATTCGACAAATTTGGTCGAAATCGATGTTGCGAACGACCAAACCGTTCGCGATCGGTCGAAATGCATGAAATTCCTTCATTTGCACGGAACGAACGCATTTCAACCGTTTCGAGCCGGGAAGCCACGGAAGTTTAGCCAAAGTAGCGAATCATTGGTGTTTTGAACGTAGGTTCGACGATCTCACGATTCCGTCGAATCTTGTAGAAACCGACGTTACGGGTGAACGGTCAGTTCGAAATGCTCGAATTTGCGAGAATCACACATAATTGGATAAAACTAGAGTTTTTCTACAGTTTTTAACCAGAAACAACCTATTTTGCAGCCGGGAACGAAGATTCGACGAATTTGGTCGAAATCGATGTTGCGAACGACCAAAACGTTCGCGGTAGTTCGAAATGCATGAAATTCCTTCATTTGCTTGAAACGAACGCATTTCAACCGTTTCGAGCAAGAAAGTCACGGAAGTTCAGCCGCAATAGCGAATCATTGGTGTTTTGAACGTTTTTTGAATGTTTTGAAAAATAATCTATTCGATTAGATTTAATTATTATTCAATTAAAATCATCTATTCAATTAGATTTAATTATTATTTAATTAAAATATGAATATAAATTCAATTAAAACTTCCGTGACTTTCTTGCTCGAAACGGTTGAAATGCGTTCATTCCGTGCAAATGAAGGAATTCCATGCATTTCGACCGGTCGCGAACGGTTTGGTCGTTCGCAACATCGATTTCGACCAAATTCGTCGAATCTTCTTTCCCAGCTACAAAAATGGTTGTTTCTGGTTGAAAACGTGTGAAAAACCTTAGTTTCATCTAACTATCCGTGATTTTGCAAAATCGAGCATTTCGAACGAACCGTTCGCCCGTAAGGTCGTTTCCGACAAGATTTCGAGGGTATCGTGAGTTCGTCGAAGTTTCCGTTCAAAACACCAATGTTACGCTATTGCAGCCAAACTTCCGTGACTTTTTTGCTCGAAACGGTTGAAATGCGTTAATTCCGTGCAAATGAAGGAATTTCACGCATTTCGACCGATCGCAAACGGTTTGGTCGTTCGCAACATCGATTTCGACCAAATTCGTCGAATCGTCGTTCCCAGCTACAAAAATGGTTGTTTCTGGTTGGAAACGTGTGAAAAACCTTAGTTTTATCCAACTATGTGTGATTTTGCAAAATCGAGCATTTCGAACGAACCGTTCGCCCGTAACGTCGTTTTCGACAAGATTCGAGGGTATCGTGAGTTCGTCGAAGTTTCCGTTCAAAACACCAATGTTACGCTATTGCAGCCAAACTTCCGTGACTTTCTTGCTTGAAACGGTTAAAATGCGTTAATTCCGTGCGAATGAAGAAATTTCATGCATTTCGACCGATCGCAAACAGTTTGGTCGTTCGCAACATCGATTTCGACCAAATTCGTCGGATCGTCATTCCCAACTACAAAAATGGTTGTTTCTGGTTGGAAACGTGTGAAAAACCTTAGTTTCATCCAACTATGTGTGATTTTTGCAAAATCGAGCATTTCGAACGAACCGTTCGCCCGTAACGTCGTTTCCGACAAGATTCGAGGGTATCGTGAATTAGTCGAAGTTTCCGTTCAAAACACCAATGTTACGCTATTGCAGCCAAACTTCCGTGACTTTCTTGCTCGAAACGGTTGAAATGCGTTCGATTCAGTGCAAATAAGGAATTTCATGCATTTCGACCGATCGCAAACGGTTTGGTCGTTCGCAACATCGATGTCGACCAAATTCGTCGAATCTTCTTTCCCAGCTACGAAAATGGTTGTTTCTGGTTGGAAACGTGTGAAAAACCTTAGTTTCATCCAACTATGTGTGATTTTTGCAAAATCGAGCATTTCGAACGAACCGTTCGCCCGTAACGTCGTTTTCGACAAGATTCGAGGGTATCGTGATTTCGTCAAAGTTTCCGTTCAAAACACCAATGTTACGCTATTGCAGCCAAACTTCCGTGACTTTCTTGCTCGAAACGGTTGAAATGCGTTCATTCCGTGCAAATGAAGGAATTTCATGCATTTCGACCGATCGCAAACGGTTTGGTCGTTCGCAACATCGATTTCGACCAAATTCGTCGAATCTTCTTTCCCAGCTACAAAAATGGTTGTTTCTGGTTGGAACCGTGTGAAAAACCTTAGTTTCATCCAAATATGTGTGATTTTTGCACAATCGAGCATTTCGAACGAACCGGTCGCCCGTAACGTCGTTTTCGACAAGATTCGAGGGTATCGTGAGTTCGTCGAAGTTTCCGTTCAAAACACCAATGTTACGCTATTGCAGCCAAACTTCCGTGACTTTCTTGCTCGAAACGGTTGAAATGCGTTCATTCCGTGCAAATGAAGGAATTTCATGCATTTTGACCGATCGCAAACGGTTTGGTCGTTCGCAACATCGATTTCGACCAAATTCGTCGAATCTTCTTTCCCAGCTACAAAAATGCTTGTTTCTGGTTGGAAACGTGTGAAAAACCTTAGTTTCATCCAACTATGTGTGATTTTTGCAAAATCGAGCATTTCGAACGAACCGTTCGCCCGTAACGTCGTTTTCGACAAGATTCGAGGGTATCGTGAGTTCGTCGAAGTTTCCATTCAAAACACCAATGTTACGCTATTGCAGCCAAACTTCCGTGACTTTCTTGCTCGAAACGGTTGAAATGCGTTCATTCCGTGCAAATGAAGGAATTTCATGCATTTCGACCGATCGCAAACGGTTTGGTCGTTCGCAACATCGATTCCGACCAAATTCGTCGAATCTTCTTTCCCAGCTACAAAAATGGTTGTTTCTGGTTGGAAACGTGTGAAAAACCTTAGTTTCATCCAACTATGTGTGATTTTTGCAAAATCGAGCATTTCGAACGAACCGTTCGCCCGTAACGTCGTTTTCGACAAGATTCGAGGGTATCGTGAGTTCGTCGAAGTTTCCGTTCAAAACACCAATGTTACGCTATTGCAGCCAAACTTCCGTGACTTTCTTGCTCGAAACGGTTGAAATGCGTTCATTCCGTGCAAATGAAGGAATTTCATGCATTTCGACCTATCGCAAACGGTTTGGTCGTTCGCAACATCGATTTCGACCAAATTCGTCGAATCTTCTTTCCCAGCTACAAAAATGCTTGTTTCTGGTTGGAAACGTGTGAAAAACCTTAGTTTCATCCAACTATGTGTGATTTTTGCAAAATCGAGCATTTCGAACGAACCGTTCGCCCGTAACGTCGTTTTCGACAAGATTCGAGGGTATCGTGAGTTCGTCGAAGTTTCCATTCAAAACACCAATGTTACGCTATTGCAGCCAAACTTCCGTGACTTTCTTGCTCGAAACGGTTGAAATGCGTTCATTCCGTGCAAATGAAGGAATTTCATGCATTTCGACCGATAGCAAACGGTTTGGTCGTTCGCAACATCGATTCCGACCAAATTCGTCGAATCTTCTTTCCCAGCTACAAAAATGGTTGTTTCTGGTTGGAAACGTGTGAAAAACCTTAGTTTCATCCAACTATGTGTGATTTTTGCAAAATCGAGCATTTCGAACGAACCGTTCGCCCGTAACGTCGTTTTCGACAAGATTCGAGGATATCGTGAGTTCGTCGAAGTTTCCGTTCAAAACAAGAATGTTACGCTATTGCAGCCAAACTTCCGTGACTTTCTTGCTCGAAACGGTTGAAATGCGTTCATTCCGTGCAAATGAAGGAATTTCATGCATTTCGACCGATCGCAAACGGTTTGGTCGTTCGCAACATCGATTTCGACCAAATTCGTCGAATCTTCTTTCCCAGCTACGAAAATGGTTGTTTCTGTTTGGAAACGTGTGAAAAACCTTAGTTTCATCCAACTATGTGTGATTTTTGCAAAATCGAGCATTTCGAACGAACCGTTCGCCCGTAACGTCGTTTTCGGCAAGATTCGAGGATATCGTGATTTCGTCAAAGTTTCCGTTCAAAACACCAATGTTACGCTATTGCAGCCAAACTTCCGTGACTTTCTTGCTCGAAACGGTTGAAATGCGTTCATTCCGTGCAAATGAAGGAATTTCATGCATTTCGACCGATCGCAAACGGTTTGGTCGTTCGCAACATCGATTTCGACCAAATTCGTCGAATCTTCTTTCCCAGCTACAAAAATGGTTGTTTCTGGTTGGAAACGTGTGAAAAACCTTAGTTTCATCCAAATATGTGTGATTTTTGCACAATCGAGCATTTCGAACGAACCGGTCGCCCGTAACGTCGTTTTCGACAAGATTCGAGGGTATCGTGAGTTCGTCGAAGTTTCCGTTCAAAACACCAATGTTACGCTATTGCAGCCAAACTTCCGTGACTTTCTTGCTCGAAACGGTTGAAATGCGTTCATTCCGTGCAAATGAAGGAATTTCATGCATTTTGACCGATCGCAAACGGTTTGGTCGTTCGCAACATCGATTTCGACCAAATTCGTCGAATCTTCTTTCCCAGCTACAAAAATGGTTGTTTCTGGTTGGAAACGTGTGAAAAACCTTAGTTTCATCCAACTATGTGTGATTTTTGCAAAATCGAGCATTTCGAACGAACCGTTCGCCCGTAACGTCGTTTTCGACAAGATTCGAGGGTATCGTGAGTTCGTCGAAGTTTCCGTTCAAAACACCAATGTTACGCTATTGCAGCCAAACTTCCGTGACTTTCT